>JAPSES010000236.1:2862817-2901503 GCA_029822895.1 Maxillicosta whitleyi
CTGTTTATCTGTCAAATGTTCATTGTGGTCAGTTTCAGATGCTGCAGCTCTTTCATAATTCATAGTTTGAGTTATTGATTTTTTTCAGGATTAATTGTCATCATTGTAAATCCAAGCTGGACTGACTGTACATATTCTGAAGGAAAATAAAACACTGTCTGTACAGTAATCTCAACCTCTTTTCTGCCTCCATTCATAATAATATACATTATATAGAGTAAATGTCATCTAAAATTAACATTTATTTGCAACATTGTATAACAAACTATTACATGATGTAAAACAAACACATTTTAGCAAAAAAAAAAAAAAAAAAATTCTTAGTTTTGAATGCCTGGGGTCACCAGAAATTTGTGATATTAAAATGAGGTCATGAAACAAAAAAGAAAAAAAAGTAGAAATCACTGGTTTACTGGTTGTGGAGATTATGTTGAAAGGCTCTAGCTGAATAAGATACAAAACTCTCATATTTTCACTCCTCTATAGCATAGTCTGCATTATTTGGTGGAATTTATCTGATCAACTGCAGTCAGACAGGCATCAGAATACACGTGTTCAGCTTATCAGGATTTCAACCACACGGGCAATGCAGTAAGTCATTTCTGTAGAAGATTAATCCTGATAACAGTACAGGCTGACTCATCATGGAGGGGCAGCCACTAGATGGTACTGTTGTAGGTCAGGAAACTAGGGCCTTTGGGTTCATTTTAACCGGCCTGTGTGGCTTGTCAGAATTCAGAAATAGAATGGATAAACACATATAGTAAAACTGTTGCAAAAATAGACAGCTAGTGGTCAGCCAGTGGCTTGGCTCTTATTGTAACGCACTACTTTTGATGACACACACCAATGCATTTTTAAGCTGCAGTAGGACTTTCTAAAACGTGCAACCTAAATCAGATTTAAAAAAAAAACTAAAAAAACAAACCCAAAAGCCTTCCGTCACATTTCAAACCCAGGCCCATTTCAGTGGGGCTTAACTTACACAAAATAAACAAACACTTATATTTACTATAAATGTGCACTTTAGTGTGAAGCAAGTCACGTAGCTCTGCCCAGCCAGAATGAGATGGGTGTTTACACTAAAACAAAATATAACTGTCCTTCTTTCCACCACGTCCCTCCCTTGCTGAATGATTGTTGTTCCACTGAGCTTGCCAGTGGCTGTGCAGTGTATGATGGCATCAGCCAATGGTGGAACCCCCTGGTGGCGTGTCTGGACCCAATCCCCTGTGAGGTTACACCACGTTGCCACTGCTACAGCAAACATTACACCCTGCCACAAAATCTCACACATGTGTGGGATTTTACAGTGTTAGCAAACAAGAGAAATCAGTATAATCTGATGTAAAGGCCCGCCTCCTTTACTTGTATTGCCGCCAACAGGATGAAACAGCTGATTTAGTTCAGCAAGACAAAAACATGCTTATAAACAATAATCAGCAGAACAATACAATCTACTTTGGCAAAAAGAATTTAACTTAATTTTATTAAAATAGTGAATAGAGAACTTTCTCACCAAGTTTACAATAAAATGTTTAACCTCCTGAAAGAGACATGATAAACAAATACAAATTAGTCTCCAAATCATTTAAATACTTAAGACAACTGCTAAATGTCCAGCTCATAACCTACCCAGAGTAAGGACAGATAAGAATGTGTGGGTATCTACAGATGACTTTACTATGACAACGTTGTACACTGTTGAAACATAACCATTGCTTTTGCTAAAATGTGCAAATTCAAAGTTTTCCATCTTCACTCATGCTTGCTGTCTTGCTAATCATTTCCAAAATGATCCCCCCTCCCCCCCAAAAAAAGGACAATTAAAAGAAAGATGACAAAAATAAAACATTATCAGACATTATCCCGTATCTACTCCTTTCTCGCTTAAGACAATGTAATATCAACTACTACTGTGCAACTAAATGGACTACATCCAACGGCTCTGTTTTCTGTAACAAGAAGAGGTGAAGTTGTGCAGGGTCTTAGTCCAGGCTTTGACTCCTCTTAAGGCAGGACGGCCGGACAGAAACCAGGACGGCCAGACAGGAAAAAAAAAAAAAAAAAAGTGTGCTTCACATCCTAGAGCCTACATCAAGAGAAACACATCTGTCTTTCTCTTGAGATTCCTTCAATGTCCATTTATCGTTGTCTTTAGGTAGATGTGCGTGCATATATTTACAAATTTCTCCAGATACTTTGCCCCTGTGAAGCCTCTGTATACTAACAGGTGTGGCAATAAGCATGACAGGGATCTTATCCCGACCTCTTCAGATGTAGATCAGGTCCATCCTTCTCCTTGCCTTCCAAAGTTAATCTCTGATGCATGTCTCCTTGCACTTCCCTCTCTCTTCTTTTCCCCACAATTCAGTAATTAGCATGCTCTTAAAAGTATCTTTGTATGTGTGTCTGTGGTGGTTTCTATATTTAGCAACTTTGGGTGTACTGAGTATTTGGATTATTTTGGGTATTTCATAGAGGAGGAGCTGCATGTGGAGAAGAGGAGGGGCGGCACAATGTGAGCCTTTAAAACACAGGCAGTCTGGTGGAGGTCAGAGTACAGGTATTGATATCCTCAGTGTGAGAGGCTCGGTGCAGGGACGGTTCTGAGGCACTGCGGTTTATCTTGGGGAGGGCATGCTGCAGAAGCTCGATGGAAGACAAGATCTGAAAAAATAAAAATAAAAGATTAGTTCAGAAAAGCACTTCTTCTCATTCAGTTTTAAGGGTATGATTATACCTGTGGGAACAGCGGCCTTTCATCTTTGGACTTCTTGATGCAGTCAGCCACCAGCCTTTTCATGGCTTTAGGGCAGTTCTTATAGAGCTTACTGAGGTCTGGGGACAAATAGCCCCTACCCACCATGAAGATAATCTGAAAGGAGAGCGTTACACACTGCACATTAGACTCTGGAATACCAAAAGTATTCTTTAGGTGAATTCCTCAACCAGAATGCAGTGTGACAGTAGATGTGAGGAGCTTCCTCCTCAGAGATGCTAGATAAATACGACCAGTTAGTATTAGGTGACAGACATTTAAAACACTGAAGCTATTGTGAAAGCATGTGTACATGATGTGCAGAGATAAAGGATGTAAGAGTACTCTATGCGCTTGCCAGGTCAGCTGAGTACAAAGTCATTCCATCAAAGAGGACAGGGGTTCAACAGTGGATCAGAGCAGTTAAGGGCACAGACTGCACTGCTACTTCAGTTTGGATCCACACACGGTTAACTGAACTGAACCACAAGGCAACACACAATCTGGGCCTAGTCTTGTGGCCTGTGAAGGTACTTTAAAAACACAGGCACACACAGATGCACACCCATGCACCCCTTTTCTCACACACGTACAGGGTTGTGTTACTAAATCTAAAATTAGGCTAGTGGCTCCAGGGCGCCCGCCTCAGTGGGCCCATGGCCAGCTCAACAACCCCCTTCAGAAAGCAACCCAGTGTCTTTCCACTGCCTGCTGGCCTTGTCTCATACACTCAGACCAGGTGAGGACTGAGGGCTCTCAAAGTGTTACAGACTTTAAATGGTATGTGTGTGTACACAGTAACACTATTGTCTCCCAACATGCAATAAAACATGTGACTTTACCTGATCTCTGTTTGCTATCTGGGAGTATGGGAGCTCTCCTGTCATGAGCTCATAGAGGACGATTCCATAGGAATAGACATCAGACTGGAAGCTATAGGGATTGTTATCCTGCATTCGAATAACCTCAGGAGCCTTTAAGCAAATGGACAAAAATAAAATAGAAGTGAGGGCACTTTCAAATACATCTATAACTTTGTCTGACTTATTCTTTCACAAATCATAGTGCTGCTGTACTTCAAATAAAAACTGTGTTACTAACCATCCACAGAATAGATCCAGAAGGCTGCTCCACCTGATGCGAGCCACTCCACCTGGCCTTCACAGTGGCAAGACCAAAATCTCCTATTTTCACTGTTAGACCCTCATGCAGGAAGATGTCTAAACTGTTGTCAAGGACTTACAGTGAGAAACTGTCGGATATAAAAGCTGTGTATCGAGTGCTTTTATCTTCAAACTTTAATACCAGGCACTAAAACGTGTGATATAATATATAATAAAGGATACTGTTGGACTTCATGTCCCGGTGTATTATATTCTTTGCATGCAGATAGCTGAAAATAAAACAGAGATTAGATAGCATCTGGCATCTTTTTGTGATTATTATATTTGTATATTGAGAAATCAGTCTAAGTAGAACTCACTCCATGCCCTGTGCTGTCTGCCTGGCAATGTCAATCAGCTGGATCATCTTGAAATTTGTCTCCAGGACGTGAATGTGTTTGTAAAGACTACTGCCCTCACACCACTGGGTCACAATAGCCAGGTTGTCCTTCGTCATGTAGCCCATGAACAACAGGATGTTGACATGTCGTGTTTTCCTGTGACCAGATGCAGGGGGGAAGAGGAAATCACGAAAACAAAGATAAGATAAAAATTTGTAATGAAGACGATTCAATAGGAATTCAACAGCTGGAAAACACCTAAAACCAAAAATATACACCAACAATAAATGAACAGTTCTCACCGTAGCACTGCCACCTCATTTCTGAATGCTTGGAACTGCTCTGGTGTGGGGTCTGTCACCTTTAATATCTTTACTGCTACATCACCTGCAAAAAAAACCAAACCATATATATAATGAATAAAAAATAATGCACCCGACAGGCCGCTCATTTAATGTCTACAGTGTGTTATGAAAGAGGACTTGCACTTGAAAATGCCCTGCCCTGTGTGAAAGCATACTTACCATGCCATTTCCCTTTGTATACGGTTCCAAAAGAGCCTGAACCGATGCGGGAGTGCAGATACACCTCACTTGCTTCAATCTCCCAGTAGTAACTAGAGTCCCGCTTGTCTCGAGGTCTCTGCATGAACCAGAAGGTACAAGTAATATTAAGCATGAGCTGTCAGGATTACAGTTTTATGTGAAAAGATAACAGAAGTAAACAGACTCACAATTTTATTTTTCTCCTGAGTGTTAAGGGACGGAGCCCTCTCCCGTTGAGCAGGAGCAGGGGTTTTGGATTGGGTCCAGCCTGTAGGACTCTGGCTGGGGGAACTCCCCGCTTCAAAAGTAGAAATTGAAAGTGATAATCACATCATTGGTAATAACATTACCATGCAAAATGTATGATGTGGGAAAGGACCAAAAGAGTGAGCAAGAGGACAAAAAGAAAAACATTTACAATAATTGATGGTGAAATAGTATAGTATTCCATGATGTGCACACTGATATCACAGGATCAGGAATTTCTCCAGACTGTGGGATGGATTACTTGTGGAAATTTTAATTTCTATTTAGTCTTTTATTTGACTATTATCCATACCTTATTTAGAGGGGGGAAAAATATGTTAACACTTTGTCCTCTCAATTCAGACTGTGTTTTAGATTTCATGAAAATATATTAAATTACCTCAAATTATATACATAAGAAGCATAAATATAGTGAAATACATGTTACATTAACAGACACAATGAAATACAAGTAAAAAAAATAAATAAATCTAAAAAATAAAATCTTTGGACAGTTGTTTTTCACAGAAAACAACATTTCACATAAGCAAGTATGACTTTGTTTAACTACAATCCAGTTGACTAAGTAGCTTTGTGGGATAAAGTCACTTTATTCAGTATTTATCTGTTTAAGTTAGCCATCATAGTAGTTGTTTGGTTGTTCATTAGGCAACCAAATAGCTTAATGCCTCTCTACTTTCATTCAGCTTTAGGCTGAACACAAAAAAATGTGGGAGTTGCACCTAAGCCTTATTATGGTCAGGACAATCATAGTTATATAGAGCATGTTTGTGATAATTTGATGAATATTCGACATCCTGTTTGGTGATGGATAACCACCCAGTTTTGTAATGAGTGCTATAGCTAAACTAGTGATGAGAAATTATTATTTTGAAGAGGGTGACAAAGTAGACATTAATCAAAGAAGTGTTGAAGTTGAAGGAATATAACACAAAACTACCTGACATGAAGGTGATGAAGTTCACAGAAGGTACTTACCAGAGTCATGATCACGCATTGCATCCTGCCAAGATAAAAACAGAGGCAAAGATCTGTCAGCTTTCTCAAACAGTAAACCACATACTGTGTTGTCACTTGTGGTTTTACTTCACTTAAGCCTGTGTACATGGCATGCCAGTTAAGACTGCACACAGATACTGTGCTTTCTAACCTTTTCTGGACTCTCGGATGAAGCTTCAACAAAAGACTGGGAGAAGTGCACAATACCTACTTTCCTCTTCAACCAGAATCTATGGCACCAGGAGCTGGAGGAGGCATTCAGGCAGTCTAGCTACTCCCCAGCAGGGTACAATAGAGTAGGCCAAAGAGGACAGGAGGAAAAAGGGGAGACGGTGAAGGAAAGTGAGGAAGGAAAGATGACAAAGGGGATGCCCAAGTTTCTACATGAAGAAAAACTAAAGGGCATTGCTTGAAAGAGCATGCAAAACTGATGAGCTGATTATGTAACAACAGTGAGGTTAAAAAGCAGAAAGTAGAACTGAACAGGGGGAAGTCAAATGTCACATATTTTAAAATCACCACAATAAGATGCCATGAGGGGAATTACACAAAACAAGATGAACCCTATCCAGGCAGATTACTTAACTTACTTAGTAGATAAGAGGTTAAAAAGAAAAAGCAAGGCAACAACAGTTGGAATGCTTGAGATGTACGTAAGAGGGCAAGATCACTCTCAGGCAAGAGATATTTTAGGAGTGGCTGCCTGAACATTAGAGAAGCACCCAAGGGGCCCATATGGTGTGTAGATACCTCCATCATGCTGCTGTCTACAGGCAGGGTGGTGCTAACCATGTGGACATTAGGCGTGGAGGTTGAGCGTTGCCTCTGGGAGAGAGCGCCTCCTGTGGGCGGGTAGGATGTGGTGTAATTGAAGGCATGGGGTGTGGAATATCGGTGGGCTGAGCTGTCAGGGCAAACAAGGATCAAATATTTACACCAAGCAGCTATTGTTTGTTGCCATCTTGTATTGCTGCTTCATGATTACACACACAACTGACATTTAAGAGAAAAACAAACACTAGATTTAGAAACTTCTTCAAAATGCCACATGGGCGTGGTGGTAGTTCATGTAGGGGCTTCCTGGTTTAATTTCTGTCACTCCCCCCCCCAGTTCTGTATTTAGACATTTAACCTGTTTATGTTCTATGATCTATGATCAAGTGACCAGTATACAAGCACAATCAATAGAGTGACAATTTTAAAAAAGTAAAAGTGAAAAACTGCGGTTCCAGGAAACAGTTGTTAGTAAATGTTATCATTGCTTCTCCCTTATCTCATTTGTTGTGAACTTCTCACTGTAGAAGTATTTTACCCTTGAGGTTTGCCAAGATCAGTGCTGGTTCATGTGAACAGTGCAAAGCTCACTAGCCAAATATGTTAATCTACAATGACCTGAACAACATCATGTTAGTCGGGATTGAGTTACTACCTTTTACAGAACTACCAAGTCAACATATTTAGAGAAACAGTGAAAGGTGGCTGAGGTTTACTGAAAAACCACCATCCATAAATGAATTTTAAAATGTTTTGGTAACTTTTTCTAGCAATACTAAAAACTGTACCATATTACAGTGCTGGTGAAAATGGGGACAGTAGAGCACCCGCTGAGTGACGTATATAAACACAGGTCATATTACATCACACTTACAACCACAGAGTGGACTCCTTGGGAACAATCTCATTTTTGGCAAATGCAAAACTATGTTTCCAAAGAGTATTTGAGATTTCCCTGCGTGGAACAACTTGATACTTTGTGAGAGCTAATTTGGCAGCTCAGGGTGTTTTTTTAACTATTTGAAGTGCTCCTGAAACAACAGGCCCTTTTCACGCCTCTCGTTATATCAGCCCTTGGACTCATAAGCCCACATAAAGCTGAGTGTGTAATTAAAAACAGGATTTATTTCAATCAAGATTAAGGTTTCTTACAAACTACAACATAACTACGAGTATGTTGCAGTAATGCATGACAAACAACAAATAGTACCAATAGTCTAATACACGATCTTGCCACTGGACAGTGCACTGATAACAAAAGACAATATGATACAAACATCCCCTCACCTCGGAAACCGTGTTAAGGATTCTCTCATTCGCCGAAATGTCATTGGAGGCAGTGATGGTGCACCACTCTCACCAGGCGTTGGACACAACCTAAAACAGAATGAATCACTCATACTAAACAATGCTTAAGAACGAGTGAATGTTTAATCACATTACAACTGGCAGCAAAAGACAACATGCTTGTCAGGTAAAAACTTTTCTCTCTCAACTATGACTGACACACATCTGTAACAGAGGACTGTTGTGCCTCCAACCTGCATGCAAAACAAGCCCAACACCAGTACAAATATGCAAAGCAAGCACAACTAAAAGATGGCCATTTTATCCCAACTAAAGAATGTTGATGCATGCTATTTAAACTTCAATAGAATGATTACTTTTCATACAAAGAATGTATTTATGTTAACACATGTATGGGATTATATCTGTGTAGATACTTACAGGAGTTGTCTGATATTACTCCAGTCCACACACATTGTGGGCACTTTGGTGCTACAATGCTCATGGAATTTGTAGCCGCAGGTTTGGCAACGAAAACCATTCAATAGAAACTTCTGGCAAATATCACAAAATGCTAGCTTCAGGTAAGTTTTCCGAACCTGTAAATAAAAGAACATTCTTTTAGCCCCATCACTTGTGTGATTATTTGAATATATGGTAAATATAGTAGCTACTCACAAAATTATGTGTTGTCAAGGGAACGTGATCTAAAACCTCCACCAGCAACTCTTCACCGATTAGTGAGGTGGAGTCAGTATTCCAATCCATTCGTAATTTTTTACTATTTCAGAAAAGGGAAAAACATGATATTAAAAAGGATATCACAGCTGGCAAAAGGCAGGACAATATGACTAAACTTTTTTCTCTGCTTGCCAACCTGACCACATTAGTGAGCTCACCTTCTCTGCCCTGGATGCAGCCTGAAGACTGCACAGCACTCAGGCTGCAGACCTCTAACCTTCAAGGCTTTAATCAGGCAACTGTGCAGAGTCATACCTGGTCGCACATTTACCTGTGGCACAGGAATAAAAAAATAAATAAATCAGAAGTATACAGGAAAAAGTTACTAGACTGGTAATCCCTCTTCGCCTGCAAGACAATAACTCTTCAAATAAACATAAAACTAGTATTTCTGAAACGATTTTATAAGTTTGAAAAAAGCCTTTTGGGTGGCATTAAAGCATCTTCTACCTGCACAGGAAACCCAACTCACCACAGTGCGTTGTTGATTTGGGAGGTAGACACGGATAGTGCTGCTAGTCTTGGAGTCAGGCATCTTGCTGTCATCTGAGGAGCGGCGCTGGCAGGGAAAGCCCTGGACCATGGTTGGTGACAGGCACGGGCCCTCAAACGCAGTGTCCTTCATTCCAAAACCGTTACTCAGGGACTTCCACGCTCCCTGTAGGTGCTCCATTAGCAAAGCCAAGTGCTCTCAGTGGTCTGAAAACACAAAAAATAAAAACACAAAACAGTATTAGATTCCAAACACTTAAAAGTATGCATCATCAGTTATCACTTTAATTAATACTACATTAGCTCCCTTTTTTCTTGGTAAGGTTGATGGTGTGCAGAGTTGGAATCCTAACTTAAGGGGCCATCTTAGCAAGTGACAAAGTGTAACTGCTTTTTATTATGAAAAAAATAAAAGAGCATTCTCACCTTGTATCAATAGATCATTCAGTCAATGACACTTACTACCCGAAAGTCTTGGAGGAAGCTATGGCTTTCTTACATTTATGATCATCAAAACAAAATTTGGTAGTTTTCAGAAGGAAAAAAGCAGCAGAGCAATAGAACAAAGACAGACTTAGGTTATCGCATCATTAACTTGTTTAGCCTTCTTAGATGATTGTGCAACCAGTGAAAGGATCAGTAGTGTACTGCAAGAGTTGCACAGTTGGGATAAAAAAAATTAAAAAAAAGACATGTACAACCTGATCCATCTCATTTTTAGACTCAACCTTATACTTTAATCAAACCACAATCATGGTTTTCAGCACCACATAAACTTTTTTTAACCACTAAGGTCACATCTAGCAAATCATTTCTTTTACATTTGGAGGAAGCAGCAGTGCAATATAGACAAACTAATCCACTCAAACTAGCAGAATCTACCACAGAGGTCAGCCATGTTATTTACAGTATATGCTTTCAACAGCCTCTTTCTTCTGAACAGTCAGTCAACAGGCCAAAGTATCACATTTTTTCCACATTGTCTCTAATTAAATGCAGTAGAAGAGAGGGGCAAAATACAGCAGAATTAAAATAACGTTAGTGCAACCTCATTTGTAAGCATGGCAGTTGCTGAAGACAACATTTCAGTTCTTACAACTCAAGATAGATGTACAATAATCACAAAAATATGTTCCCTTTTCTGCTTGGTTTGCACAAACTGCAAGGTTAGGACTGATCATTATCATTTTCATTGTCTAGACTCCGCAGACTGTATATCTTAGTTTGCAAAAGAAAGAAACAACAACAACACCTAATTAACTCTAGAGTCTTATACAAAGACCTGCTAACTGAAGAGATGATTTAGCACAGTTAGTGGTTAGCTGTCACAGAAGACAAACTGGTATGTCACTGTAGAAATACAGGAACTTGGGACAGTGTAGGTCTTTCACCCTTCCCACCATGCAGCTGCAGAAATTGTGTTCAAAACAATTGTTGTGATCCATCCACAAATAAAAAATAATTAACTAAAAGAATGTGACGCCCAGAATGAGTGAACTTCGCCTCTGTGTATTACACATAACACAGCCAGGCGTATTTTACATCCACGAGAAAGAGTGTGTGTCGTAAATGTAGGTGAAATCAATGTCAGCATGTTAGCATATTTGGATAAAGTTAGGAGGAGAAGCTTACATAGTCCGCTTTGGACAGACTTTCAATTAAATATTGACCAAACAATAATGGTAAATGAAGACCACGACTTGAACTCATGCACCAGTTGCTCAAACATCAGAAGCTAGTGGTCAGTACGTGTGTTTTCATAAGGCCTGGCGATTATTACTATGAAATTGCCTGTAGGCCCTCAGACGCGAACTATAACGTTAACGAAAATTCATGCAAAGTGTCTCCATTCAATTCCCATATGTTAAAAACGAGTCGAAACAGACGGTTGTAGTTGTAGTTCGAGCCGTGGTCGAAGTGTGTAGCGGTGTTAGCTTCTGTGTGCTTACCAAGAGAAGTTAGAAAAGTTGTGCTCCGCCATAACTTCAGGAAAAAGTGGCGTCGGTGACATCATCATATTTGCAACGCATTCAAAGAAAAGAGGAAAAAGTCGAAGTCGGCAAAAGCTCATAAAAGCTGAATCAAATCGCCTCCTATCCGTTAAATTTCACGGAAATGTAAGACGTAAAGGTCATAGGCGGGTCTTTTGGAGAAGCCTCCTGAAATAATAGGAGGAAAAGTTTAATCCCTCACTAGCGGTAAAAGCAAGAAAAATCCGTCGGACCCTCAAAGTGACACGACGAAGGATTTTCTTGAAGTCCCGTGAAAGCGCCTTCAAATTAAGACTCCCATACGTCGCGTGCGTAATGCGTCGGTTTTCAATCAATATTTACGTTGTATAGGAGAAGGTGAAAGGTTTGAGTCGGTGCCGTGCGTCCGTCTGACGCCAGTGATTGAAACAGGACCTTACAGTCATAACAAGAGTTGCAAGCATCACTCGTACTGCGCAAACTTAAGCCCTACCTCCTTCCCTTGGTTATAGGCCTACTGTTGTTTTAGGTCATTAACAGAATCCACACTTGTATTTAATAATCTCCTTCCATAATAGGCGATATATTTATATTTTACACACCTTATACACTATGCTGCATTGTACTATTAACAATGAAAATCATATGCAACTTGGTAAAAATTGCACACAAAAGCAGATGTTGACGGATTAGTTGTAATTTTAACTTTCACATGCACATTTCTTCACATATTAATTGTAAACGTATCTTTTGAAAAGAAAAAAATATCCTCCCACTACCGGTTTGGAGTAAAGGAGTAGCCTAATCTATTATTAACCTCAAGTGCACCATCATCTGGAGGTTTGCAGACAGTGCAATGTTGTAACCTTTGTAATAATATATTCTGATCCTTTCTCTGTTGCCTTTTCATGTCAGTCTTTGTTTTTCAAGTCTAAACGACAGTAAAATAAAGTCAACCTGTGCTGCAATGCATGCCACAAAAACAATTTTTAAAAAAAATGACCCAAAGTTAAAGAAAAACAAATAAATTCTAGTTAAAATAAACATCAGGATATTTTTTCCATTCTTATTAAATTAACTCATCATTTATAGTTGCAGAATTTAAACTGTGAAGAGCTGATATTAGTCCATTTATTTATTTATTTTTTTAACTACCCCTGAAAGAGTATACTCTCCACTCACCAAGTGTTCATCTCTGAAGCATCCTGAACTGGGTCCCTTGAGGTACACAAATTACAGATGGCTCATAGGTCCTATACCGAGCTGAAGTTGACACCGTCTGGGAATAAAACAGCTTCATCAACATCCCAGGCATTATGATTTAAAAGGTTCAGCATACAGTGTTCCCATAAAGCAGCAGCGGACGTGTTAGCTGGGTATCTAAATAACAAAACCTCTCTTGCAGTCCTATTACTAACTCATTTCTGTACAATTCTCTCTATCTATAGTTTAGGCTCCATTTCTTTACAGATGTTCCATCTAACAAATGACAAAAACTAACAAATACTGTATCTGTGAGGATGAGGGAAGGGCTTTGTCATTGTTGAGCCTTTTAAGGTGCTCCTGAACACATGTGGTAACTTCACTGTATTTCTGTACGTATGGAATATTATAGTCAACATCTATGACATTAGAAATTATCCTCAGTATGATAGAATAATTTCCCCCAGTGGAATAACGGCTGTCAAATGCAGAATTTACACCTCAGGAAGCAGAAATTGCTTTCTCAAATTGTTACAGCAAAACCACCTTAAGACTGGGATGAAGGCATCTTTCCCACTTATTGATCTGGCTGAGCACTCAGGCCAGTTAGTTGAGATGCTTGCAGCCACTGTGGCTCATTTAGCTGTTTTTATCAGTCACGTTTTATCCAAAATAGGATGAAATTAGCAATATATGAACAAGAAGGGGTGGCATGATGTATAATTTGTGAACTCACCCATCTGGACCGTAAAGTGCCCAAATCTAATTGTTTTAAAAATAGATCATTTTATGCATATTGTTACTTTGTCTCAGTCAAGATTATTCCAGTGTTAACTTTAACATTTATTGCTTCCGGTTTAATTCAGCGGTCTCAAACATGCAGCCAAATCTGGCCCACCAAAGGGTTCAGTCTGGCCTGAGAGATGAATTTATGAAATGTAAAAATAACACTGAAGATATTAATGATTTTAGTTCAGGTTCCACATACAGACCAATCCAATCTCAAGTGGGTCAAATCAGTAAAATACTATCATAATAACCTAGAAATACTCACAACTCCAAGTTTTTCCTCTTTGTAAATATAAACACTTTCATGTCATATTACAGTATTAACACTAAAACAAACATTTATTTCACAAAAACGCAAATAACCTGAACAAATATGAACATTTTGAAATATGTGAAGTGCAACTTTACAAATATTCTGCCTGTTATTAAATGTTTTGTATATTTGTAGATCCACCGTGATCTGTAAGTTGTAATTTACATGTGTAAATGATAAACTGAGACATAATATTGTTAAAATTACACTTAGTCTTCTTAAGAAATTTCAGTTTGTTCATGTTATTCACATTGCTTTAAAGGATAGATTGTAGATGTAAACATTTTCATCACACAATTCTACTTTTTTTTTGCTGTAAAACATAGAATAAAGTTCGGAGTTGACATTAATATATTATTATGTTTTTATTTTGCTGGTATAGTCCAATTCAGATCAAATTTGGCTGAATGTGGCCCCTGTATTAAAAGTAGTTTGACAACCCTGAGGCTTTTGAAATGCAAATGTGTTAGAATTCTGTTGAAAAATAATAGCTAAAAATCCCTACATCTAAAGTTCTGTCTCAATTAAATTTCTAGTTTAAGGTTTATGAATTAAGTAAAAATGTAGATCAATAGTCAATAGATTGGAAATGTATAAGCTCTTGATACTGCTTAAACAAATGTGTTAAGTGTGTGTGTAGTGTGTTTATTTTGCAAATATTCTTTCAAGCAATTTCCAAAATAATAAGTGGGATAAAGTAATAAGAACATGCATCATAAATCTGAATTTTCTTGTAGGTAAATGTGAGCTAAATTTTGGCAGTGGTGAAACTATTTGCATTACACATGTTGGAGAAATAAACTGCAACAAATAAGTTTTCTCACTGTCAAGAAATAGAAAAATGAAGAACGATGCAAAAAATAATTAATCAAAACATCAAGTCACAACATAAATATTTACAATTATTTCCAAAACAGTTTTTTTTAAAGTAGCTAATTAAAATAATGAGTAGTACCGAGTTCAGATATTAGGTTTGATAAATTATTTTAGAGTCTTTGGTTTGTTATGATCGATATTATCATCTGTGGCTTTAACGGTTATTGTTGTCATGTGGATATATTTTAAGATTTCCACATTCCTAAATTCCTGAATAATTAAACAAACTACATCATCTGGTGCGTTAAGTCTAGTTTGTTTAGAACCCAGGTTGTAGGAAAGGCTTTGTATTTTTTTTAAAAAGAAAAAAAAACTTTTGACGTTTGATGTTTGATGTGTGTAAATTTGGGCAATGAGGACCTCTCCACATCCCTGATTGGATGGTTCATAGAGGCGGTGTCCAGATATTGTCGTGTTTCATTGGTAGTCCGGGTAGTATGTGGCCAATGACTGTGATGGTTTTTACTGGATACTGTGAATGACAATTCAGGAACTCCTGCTCACGCACCGCATGTAGCGCAAAGAAGGAGGCGTAAACAGTGACATAGCTAGGTAGCCAGCGAGGTAAGCAATAAAACTGCATTAAAAGTAATTCAGTCATTGCATGGAGTATATCTTTAAACTTTGGAACTATATTGTTTTTAAAACGATTATTTTGTAAAATTAGATGTTCGGTCGATTTCTGTTTAGAAATATGTTGGTTTGGTTTTGTTCTTAGTGATGGAGCAACGGATTCGTAGTTTGGCCTGCTAACCTTAGCCTTGAATAGCGGCTTTCGTATGTGCGTCCTGCGCGGGAAATTTTGTTTTTATGGTAAATTCACTTAAATACCAGTCGCAAAGCATTGGAATTCCATATGTATCGTATACAGCGTCGGTTCGACAGCTTCTAACAGCGGGGGAAAGCATGATCGTCGACTGAGCCGTGCTTCTCGGTCGCGATCGAGAAGTGGTCAGCTAGCGTGTGCTAATCACCAGCAGCTGTGTCTCGCGAGTACGCAGAGAAATCAACGTGACTAGGCCAGCGTTAGCGTAGCTTCAACCTTTGGCACTTGATTCTCACATGCAAGAACAAAAACATACTGGATTCGCTTCCCCCGTTGGCTGTCCGTGTTGGTGGTCTGTATTCGTTTTAAAATTTAACTAATTTAAACATTCTTTATGGTGTATGTGTGCTATTTAAGCAAATGTTGATACAACACGATGCGATGTGACTGCCCTCTGGAGCTAGCCTCTAAAGTTAGCACACAAACCACGACATGCTTTCGTTGCCATTACAGTGGTGGTCAAGCAGCGTGTAGTATCAACTCCAATTCGCGTGGTTTTATCACAACTCAGCTGGCTATAGTTATTGATCAAAGATTTTGTGAAAGCCAAACATTTATGGCTTACGGTGAAATCCTTAAACCACGTAAACAGTTACATAGTATTATATAAGCCTTTAGTTTCAGGCCCATCGGGCATTTTAGATGACCATCACCACACTTTACATTTTACAAACACCGATTAAGTTAAAAAGGAAATATTTCATATTACGGCGTAGTCTTCTTTGACATCTGGTCTTTCTAAATAGTTACAAATTGTGAGGGGTTTTATTTATCATTAATTCATTCTTACTGGCTTGATGTCTTTAGCTTCGTCAGCAAACACTTTGGAGAAGTTTGACCTATGGTGATCACAACATGATTCCATTGAGGAATGTGTGTAAGTTAGCCATGTAGCTACTGTTAGTCTGTCTGATGGTCATTTATTATAGACTCTGCAGCTCAGTTGTTTGAATCCCTCTTAAATCATAGATTAGACTAGACCCCTCTGGTAGTCTCTGCTAGGTTGACTTGTGCAATACTGTTGTCTGGCTTTTAAAATAAGTGATAGATCATAGTCTAATCTTAAATATTTTTGAAGCAAATAGATGAGATGTGTAGAGATTTTTAAATTTTGCACAATCATGTTATTTGCTCATGTCAGTCCATTTTTGGTGAGAATGAAACTTCATGACATCTTGTTCACTGAGGTTTCAGCAAAAACAAGGCGTCATCAGTACAACAGCTGTTCTCAGACAGTGCAGTTGCTGTGCCACTGGTGTAGACTGTTTCTTGTGCTTTTAAGGGTGTAACATCATAGGAAGCAAGTTCTACATCTTCTGTATCCAAATTTTTACATCTGGCCTCCATACGCTCTCAATCATCTTTCATGGTTATATAACATGAGTTTTGCAGTCCAATCTATCATCAATCAAACGGTCTTTAAACCTGCACTCTAAAGAAGATGGTGAAAGCTGGGTGTAAGGGGAAAAATTGTCTTCAGCAGATGGGGTGATATCTGACAGCTCAATGCAATCCATTTTATTTGTAAAGTAAATGGTTTTACTGATTATTTGTTTTTGCATGTAGGTAATGGAGATGAGCAGCAGCAACAGCGAGTGCTTTGGATGTGGCCGCTCTGGTCATTGGGTCAAACACTGTCCTAATGCTGGAGGTGGACGTGGACGCGGCAGGGGTCGGGGACGAGGCAAGGGTACTATATATTATTAAGGCCATCCCCAGTATAGGATTATTTTAAAAGACTGGGTTTGAAAATTTTTCATATTTTATTGCACTACATAATGATAAATGTGTAAAGTAGAGTATCACTGTAAAATGTGCTTAGAAGAGGGGCATTTAATGCTAAAAATTAAAACCATGTTTAAAGCATTGTTTTTCATGTTTGTACACCAATCTGCCTGTGCCATTACAGAGCTGTTCTGCTATCGGTGCGGAGACCAAGGACACATGGCACGGGACTGTGACCAAACTGAGGATGGTGGGCATTGTTTGTTCTTATTTTTCTTCCAAAATTATATGAATAGGAACAATTTTTGAATTTTGATAGTAGACAGTTTGACGTCATTCTAAAATATGTTTGCTGTAATTATATTTTACGAATATGTTTTTTTAAAAAAAAAATCTCTGTTTTTCAGCGTGCTACAACTGCCACAGGAGTGGCCACATTTCCCGGGACTGCAAGGAACCTAAGAAAGAGAGAGAGCAGCTGTGCTACACCTGCGGCAAAGCAGGCCATATGGCTCGCGACTGTGACCATGCCAACGAGCAGAAGTGCTACTCCTGCGGTGGTTTTGGTCACATCCAGAAACTTTGCGATAAGGTGAAATGTTACAGGTGAGTGTTGCTTTCAGTCCTTTGAGAATGACTGTTATGGTCCTGTGTATATATATAGCTGTGACATGCTCACTGTTTTTGTCTTTGATTTTTTTGTTTCTACTCTAGGTGTGGTGAGATTGGTCACGTTGCTGTTCATTGCAGTAAAGCCAGTGAAACTAACTGCTACAACTGCGGAAAGGCAGGCCACCTGGCAAAAGAGTGCACCATTGAAGCCACAGCATAATCAGTGCCCTCTGTTGCCCCTCCTTTTTTCAGATTGATGGTTGGTTGTATTATTTTCTCTGAATCCTCTTCACTGGCCAAAGGTTGGCTAACAGAGGCTAGTCCCAGGCCAGTGAGCCTCTCGACATGTAATACAATGAAAGGGGTGAAAAAATATCTTTCTGCATTCAATACAAAAATGTTTTAGTTTGGTAGCGGTGTTATGTATAATGCTTTGTTAAAGAACCCCCCTTTCCAAGCCACTGGTGATCAGAGATGAATAAATGGGACTAAACATATGGGAATCTATAGGACCTCTGAGCTTATGGAAGTGAGTCTCAGTAAAATGAGATAGAAGAAGGGAGTAAATGGAACCTGAACTTCCATGTATGGTTATTTTGGTTTGTTTTAGTGGGGTATATGAGTTGGCCAAGGGAGTATGACATGGAAACAGTTCATAACATGATGCATTTCAGCCCTACATGCAGCTAAGCGGGCGATAACAAACTACATGTTATATTGCTAAGATATAAAATTTTGGAGGTATTAAAAGAAACAAGTTCTTTTATAGAAATCTGTTTACAATTTAAATGTCACTTGGTAGTCCAAGGTAGATGTTTCCTTTAAAATGGCTTTGGATTTTCATTTTTTTTACCTTGGCAAAATTTAACATCAAGAACAGTTGTCAGAACAGCAGAATTAGGAGTTATTTGGGGATGAAAAATGTTTTCACAGAAATCAAAATGTTATTTTTGTACAATATCACTTAGACTACTGTATAAATACCATTTGCTTGTACTCAGTTTTTAAGTCGGAAGGAAAGTGCAACTGAAGTCCTAGAAAATAGAAATGTAATTTTAAACTATCAATAAAGCTGGAGGAGCACGGGGAGGACTTTTGTCTGATTGCAATTATTGATGTTTCATTATTATGTACCAAAGTTTTCATTGTTTTTAACATTATTTTGCATCATGTTCATTCCTTCTTGTGGACACTGATTGAAAGACTTGGTTACTTCTCTTTGTTACATGTGTGTATGTTGCCTTTGGAGAATCCTGACACAAGATAATCTGCAAGATAAACAGTCTGATCTCTAGGTCAAGTGGACCATGCTTTCTTTGCTATGCAAATGCAATCACAATCCCCGACAGAGGATGTTTGATTAAAATACGCATGAAGGATCTTGCTGGATCCGGTTAAACGGGGTCAGATGATCCTGCAGCAAATGTAACCAGACAAGAAAAAGCCGGGATGTAAAATGGAGACTTGAGGCTCACCAGCACCAATATTAATACTCGTGCTGCCTTTAAGTCACACGCTATGTATATGCACAGGAAACGAAAGTGGTTAAAGTAAAAAGCAGATGTGGGCTATTTATGATCAGTCGGATCGTGTTATTTCTGCAGCGTGGATCACAAAGGGGGCTGTGCGTGGACGGGCGGTAGGCTCCACCTCGGTGTCTAAAATGGCAGCGGGGGTTTCACTGCAGATGCAGCTTTACGGCTCCTTCCGGCAGAGATGCGGAGCGGGGACCCTCCTCCTCCCCATATGTCGTCATTCCGTCTCACCCACTCACATCAGAGGCGAAAAATATCCGAGAAGAAAAAAAAAGACTGAACCGAGCGGAGGCAGCAGCAGGGCCGGAGCCGGCTCACGATTCATGCTTTATGCGGGGTGTTTTTTCCTCTTTTTTTTTTTTTTTTTTTTTTTTTTTTTAAAAAACCCGGTGATTAATAAAGGAGATGAGGGGACTCCTATCGTTTTACCGGGGCCTGTACACCCTGAGTAACCGTCAAGCCAGACGAAATGCTGGGATTGTCGGTTCTCGGTGCGGGTTTTGCGGAACTCAGTCTAATAGCAAGGTACGGTTCGAGCTGTTGCTGCGTTTAGGTTCCGTCAAACTAATACAATGTTGACAATGTGGCTATTTTTTGGAAACGCTTTACTACAAATATTCGGTTTAGACTAGTGCGTTGCATACCATATTGCATGCAACTTTCTCAGATGTGGATGTGACATCAGAGACAACAGATGTAGCTCACTGCTTTATACACGCGAGAAAAACAACCTCTGCTGCGTCCCACACTGTGTGTATTCACCCCCCCACTCAAAGAACAAACACACATTTAGTGCATCTGTCCGGATAGCCGTTTTATTATTTCTAATATGCTAACCATGCATTAGCCGTAGGTACTGTGTCACCAAAGGGCACCCACTATTGATCCACCGTGGGTGCTGCGTTCAATGACACAAACATACATCAGCCACACAGTTGGGTCTTTCTGCACATACATTTTTCAAGGTTGCATATAGAGTGTAGGTTATTTCTTAAAGGTCATTTATTACAGACAAAAGAGAACAAAAAACAACAAATGCATGCATTACATGTGTTTAGAGTCAAGCTCCCCCTGTGTAAGATAGGATAAAAACTTCTTGTCAAAATATCTGCGCCTGCATGGATGCATAGAGGTTGGAGGGTATTTCTTAAACTTCATGTTTTGCAGACAAAAGAAAATGAAACAGTAAATGCATCCATAACATGTCAGATGTGATGAAACTTCATGCCAAAAGGTCTGCACTAAGGTTCACAAAATCAGCACATTCAATTATAACATACCCATTTTAGTCAATATTCCCCTCATTCTGATCTTTCTTTTTTTTTCAGTCCACATTGCTGTGATAATTTATTTGTTTTTTACATCTCAAAAACCTTCCATTTTACCTTTGACCCTCATGTCAACCTTTGTTCACCTGTCCCCTCTGCAGGCACAGCCAAGCTTTGGGCTGTTGTTTGACATCGATGGCGTGCTTATCCGGGGAAAGATGCCAATCCCTGCTGCCAAAAAGGCGTTTGAGAAGCTGGTTGACTCTCAGGGACAATTTGTGGTGCCCGTTGTTTTCGTTACAAATGCAGGGAACTGCCTCAGACAAACAAAAGCAGACCAGCTCTCTCACATCCTGGGTGTCTCTGTGAGTTATCAAACTACTGTTGGATGTCCATGATTGTTTTGTGTAGGTTCAGATAGAAATAATGCAAACTTTATGATTACTTTATGACTTTTTAATACTTTATGTATTTCCAGATTACGCAGGAACAAGTCATCATGTCCCACAGTCCCCTAAGGATGCTCAAGAAGTACCACGACAAGTGTGTGCTGGTGTCAGGACAAGGGCCAGTCCTGGAAATTGCTAAAAAGTATCCTAAAACTTCCCTTTTTTAATTACCTCACACCCTGAAGGGGGAGGCAAGGGGTATTTTTTAGTTTAGTTTTTTTAGTTTTCGCTTCATTTTGTTTGTTAACACTTTAGCAGCAAAACCTTTGATTAAATTCATACCAAAATGGGTTTATAGAATGCCAGTGACCCAGAATAGATGTCATTACATTTTGGGAAACATAAACAAAATATTTTTTATGAATTATTAAAATCTTTTCCCACCTATTTACTTATAATGGCCAAAATTTCAAATCGGCATGAAAACATAAATTTTTAACCCAAATGACTTAAAATAATGCAGAGATGTAGAGATTCATTTTACACATCATTGTGCAAAAATATATAAGTGATAGTTTATTTTTTCAGTTTTTTGTAAAATGTTTAATTCTTCTTTTCTCCCCCATTTACTTATAATGGGTGAAATTTCAACTGTCTATTAAAACATCAATTTTGTTTCAGTTTACTTCAAACTTGGCACATATATAAATGTAATGTTTAACAAATATTAAATATGAATGAAAGAGTGGATCAATGCTAAAATATGCTACAATATGTGCGAGGGGTGGGGTTTGTTGTGCCTTTCACTGTTTGTTTTTTCCCTGTTATATATTAAAAAAATTTGACTTGAATGGCGCTTATAATTCGCTCTTAACACCTTGCTTTTAGTCTTGGCTTTAAGAATGTGGTCAGCATTGATATGTTGAGGGAATCCTTCCCTTTGCTGGACATGGTGGACCACAACAGGAGACCTAAACTGCCGGTGAGACAAAGAAGTCCGATGTCAAAAATAATGAAATTCTTTAGTGACATGCAGCCAGAAATGCTGAATTCATCTTTCTTAATTTCAGTCCAATCTCGTCAGAAACCTCCCTAAGGTTGAAGGTAAGTACATGTTTTTTTATGTGTCAGATTTTTTTATATTATTGGGATCTCAGAGGTTATAGTATTAATATTCTAATTTTACTCACAGCTGTGATTCTTTTTGGCGAGCCAATTCGATGGGAGACCAATCTACAGCTTATTATTGATATTTTGTTGACCAACGGAAACCTCAGCAGTGTTCACCAAACCCAAAAGATGCCTCACTTGCCCCTGCTGGCCTGCAACATGGACCTCATGTGGATGGCTGAGGCCCATTCTCCACGGTAACCTTTAAAGTTCAGTCCAAGGTAGAGTCTCCAAAGCACAGAATGACCGAACGCTGACGTCTCCTTGTGTCCCGTTTTCCCCATCTTGTCTTAGGTTTGGTCATGGGACATTTCTCGTGTGCCTAGAAAACATCTATAAGAAGATAACAGGGGAAGACCTGAAGTATGAGGCTCTAATGGGAAAACCCAGTGAGCTCACTTACCATTTTGCAGAGTACCTCATCAGATGTCAGGCTGTGCAGAAGCAATGGAAACTTCCCGTCACGTCCCTTTATGCTATAGGGTAAGACGCCCTCCTGTCCCTCTGTGTCGTAAATGTACTTTGCAGAAAACATAATGCAATGTCTCAGAGCACCACTTTTCCACCACCGTACTAATATTACTACTTTCATAGTCATTCTAAATCAATGCATAAATCCAGATGTAGAAGTTTATTTATTTTTTTATTATTAAATCAGATTCTGCTTTGAGAGGCTTTTAAGGAACACTGTTGTATACTTTTAGTACCTTTTAAATTATTAATGGTGTGTTCTACGTATGTTCCTAGTTTATTTTTTTATGGTTGGTTTTAGAAGTGGCTTTTATTGTGTTTTATGTATGTTTTTAGTGTGAATGTATGGCTGTGAATTCTATTTCGTGTAACTTCTGCTACTTCTTTCTAGGCCAGGACATACTTATTAATCTCAGTGAGCTTTTTTAAATAAAGAAAAAAATAATAAAATAAATTGCAGTTTTAATCTGATGATATCAAAGTAATGCTAAGTTGGTTGCTAAATAATGTGAAATAATAGTTCATAAGTATCCTAGTAGTCATCTCACCTTCCTCTCTGAACCTATATGTTCCATTTAAACTTTTCCTTATGAGATAGATTCAATGTGTCATCTATACTTTTGTACCAATGCTGTGCAGTGTCCAGTAACATATTAGGTTTCCATGGTTACGAAAAAACCTGTGAGAGTCCTTAAAATCAGTTTTTCTAGATCTGGAAAAGTAAAGTCATGAGTTTTGGATAGATTAACAGAATTTCATTTTTAGGGATGCAAAGTTTTCAAATTTAAGATGCAGAATGTTTTTAATAAAATGCTGATGAATTCACAGTCTTTTATATTCAGCAATTATATTACTTTTGCCACAGTAAAATTACAGTTTTGGTATTATCATCATGTAATAATGGATGATAAATGCACATTTTAAAGTTGGTATAACAAAAACTGTCCTCACAAGACTGGGAGAAAATTCACAAAGTTAACATCAGGGTTTGTGGAGAGTTTAGAAACAGGAATGACTTTTTATGTTTATGTAGTCCTAGTTTTGTATCTTTATTATTACAATCCATGGAAAGTAGTTTATTAGCTTAGTAGTTTGTGAGTTAATAGAAATAATTGACAGACAGTGTAAAAAGCTGCTGTTTAATTTTGTAGAATGATAAAATGTACTTTTGTTCACATATTTAAGGGTTATAAATCATGAAAATTACAACATTAGACATTGTAAAATCGTGGAAAAGCTTGTGAGAAATCAGTTGTAGGGGAAAATACACAAATGCTTGAACATTTCAGTAGTGAAAAAATGTTGTCACACACCCTTAAAAAAATCTCAAATATTATCATGAAATATTTAGGTCAAAACAGAGTATTGGAAATCTCTCTGACGGGACATTTTAGGGACAGTTGGACAGATTAGTGCTACTTTTAAATACATTTTTGTTTCAGTTGGAGTATAAGGGATTATCCAAAACAAGGAGTTGCTTTATACTGAAATAAATGTTGGAATGGCAATCAATTAAACTTTGCTCTCTGACAGGAAATTACTGTATTTTGACCCATTTGTAAAAAAAATCTTTTTTTGTTTCAAAATGTGTGGCTGCATCAGACAGATACAAACAAATGCAAGTAATTTTTTAGTTCATTGTCAACCAGATAAAACAGCAAAACTGAATTCTTGACAATTTCAACACGTCATGCCCTGGATGTGTTTCAAGCGGCATTATCTTGCAGAAACATTTGGTTTTGAATTCAACAGAACATTTCACGTGCAGAAGGGAGTATGCGGGTTTTGAGAATGGGACAAGACTTCAAAGAGTTTAATAACTTAAGTGTGATATTATTGCATAAATATACAGTTGTGGAAAAAATTGTTACACCATCAAGTCATCAAAAACAATGGTTATGCAAGTACTAACTCCCGTGTGCATCATGTGATGAAAACAGACAGAAAAGAAAACATGGAATGTCTAAAAGCACAGTTTTTCTCAGTACAATGACATAGTTGAAACTGAAGTGATTCTGGTTTTTATCAAGAAAACATGGAAAATGGATAGATATCAGATATTAAATTAAACTCTTATGATCTATTTTTTATGTTATTATTATATTTGTCCAGACATATGTACCTTTAGTTGTACCAGGCATTAAAATGAACAAGAATTTGAAGAAAACAAAGGTGGTCTAATAATTTTTTCCATGACTATCACAAATGCATGGGGTGTCCAAACCCCCCCACCCCACCCCCACTGCACAATGAAGCCCGTGATGGTTTTGTGCTTCTGTAATAACTCTGTGTATTCTGTGAACCTTAGGGACAACCTTATGACTGACATCTATGGTGCCAATCTATACAACCGCTACCTGGACGAGAGGGTTGCAAGAAAAAATCCGAAAGCTGTTGCAAAGATGGCGGCCGCTACAGGTTCCACCACTGCTGTCCCCCAAGATGAGGAGACCGACAACCTGTGGGAGAGCGAGCTCGCCCTGCCGTCGGCTACATCCTGTAAGTCTGTCCTAGTTTGCACGGGCGTCTACAACCCCAACGCGGAGGTGCCCACTGACGCCAACCACTGCATCAAAGAGACTGTGTTCCACGGGCACCGGGACTTCAGATTCGATCCCGCTCTGGTCGAACCGGGCCACATCGTGAAGGATGTGGCAGAAGCTGTCGACGTCATCTTTGAGCAGGAGAAGTTTGTGCCTCAGTTGTAAGCCAACAGATTCAATGTGGTCACGGAGGCTGAATTAGTGATGGCGACGGTTACCACTCGAAGCATTAATCTGTAGGAGCCTGACACTGTGGACACTGTGTTTAACCACCTAACAGGGCATTGATAAAATATCGGGTCGTATAAACCTTCAACATTAACTATCATGTAAAAGTCAACCTCTCTTTTCTATTGTTTTGTGATAGTTTTTAAGTACATTAATGCAAAGTGTAAAAACTGCCTTATTTGACCCTACTAAGTATTTTTTTAGATGATAGTAATGTTTTAGATTATTACAAATCCTAAAATCATCCTATATTTATTATAAGAAGTGTTTTTATGAAGCACATTCAGATAACATTTGACCTTGATTCTTAAAATGACTTTTTATTCTGACATTTTTGTCATTTGTTTACCCATTTATCCTGAAAAATCTATGCATGAACATGAGCGTAATACTTGTACTGTAAAGACAGTTGTTTGATGTGCAATATTGTCCTAGTACTGTCTGTCTGTCTGTCATTTTGTCTTGTTGTGAGAGCATCGGACCCATCAGAGACTTTTATCGTTGTCAAAAACAAGCGTTTAATTGTAACGTTTACTGTAGACATTTTAGAAACAAAAGCCCATAGCTATTCAGAAATGACTACAATGCCAATCAAAAGGTGTTGCCTCTTTATATTTCACTATTTGTGTTAAATCACTCAGTGTGTACATATTTTACCAGAAGAAAATATTAAGTACAAGATGAACAAGCTTTGCAGGATGTTTGTGAATTATTATTATTATTTTTTTTTTTTTTAGATAAAAACAAGTTGTATCTCATCAGCAATGTCAAATATTACTGTAATTTGTAAAGAAGACAGACATCTTGATAGTGTATTTTTGACAGTTGATAACGGTCTTTGTTTTCAGACATGAATCATTGGCTCTCAGCCTCTGATAAAGCACATTATTAAAGAATCTTGTAGATCTACACAGCCATGCACACAAACACTGGATTCAACAACTCATGAATTTAGAATATGTTATTACATATTGTTGCCCCAGGTAGGTATATAATTAAAAGATATCAAGATAAACTGATGTGATTTTTTTTGTGTGTGGTTTTTTTTTAAAAGACAGAAGCCAAAATGTTTCTCATTTGTCCAGTTTTTTCTTATCTATTGAAATTTAATCCAAATGGCTTCAGTAGAAGGTCGTGTTTTTCAGTCATCACACATTTCTCTGGTGCAATTTACACCCACTTGAATATATTTTCCCTTCAGTAAAAAAGGGAAGTATTATAAGAACAACTTGGCAGTAACATTGTGTAGCAGTTAAACACTCTGGTTTAGCATTAAAAGAACTGAGAGTGGCCAAGTAGCTTAGGGCTTAAGGGTGACGTCTATGAAGAACAATATTCCTGGCCCACCTGACCTTTGTTGCATGTGTTTCTTCCCTTTTTCCCCCTTTCTACTGCCCCTCTATTGTAAGCAAGAAAACACGCCCAAAAACTTAACAAAAATGGTATTGTTAAGAAGAAATCCCAGTACATTTTCTTTTCATCTTTGTTTGGGACAGGCAGTGTTTTTGACGTCTGGTTCCACTGAAAGACAGAGTCCCTTAGGTTGCCTTTATCTTTATATTGTGCTTCTTGTGTAACACATCCAGTACTTGCGGCAATAACTCCGTACTGAAAAGTGGCCTTTCTAAATCTTCTGTCCAGGTCAGAGAGTCCGAGTCCTCTGACAATAATGTGTTTAACCTCCTTCTGTGTTTGGGCTTAAGTGAATGCAACGAATTGGCCTCAAATCCTGCATGTCTCTCATCTATATATAGAGTAAAGGTGGATTTTTTGGCAAGTCTCAGACTCCACAGAAGTAGAGCAATGAGAAAGCATAGCATCACCCCTATCATGATGTTGTATACTCCACCGGTACATCGTGTCCCTGAGCAGGAGGTGAAAAAGTCATCGCTGAGTTTAGAGATGGCAGTCTGAGCCACAAAGTCTGGAGTGGCACAGGTAGGTTCCTTAGAGACGATATGCCTGTTTATCAACAACCAGTTCCTCAGGTATTGGATCCTGCAGTCACAATGGAAGGGGTTTCCAGTTAGGGAGACCTTTTTCAGATGAACCAACCTGTCAAACATGCCTGGTGACACTGTGGTGAGTTCATTGTTGTGAATGTGGAGCTCTGTGACGTCTGGAGGTAGATGAGGCAGCTTTTTGAGGTTGAGGAAACTGCAGTTGACTTGCGGCCCATCAGGAGGGAGGCCTGAACAGCGGCAGTGCTGGTCAGCAGCGTGCACACTTAATGTGGCCAGGAAAAGGAAGTTACCTAATCCCAAATGGAGGAGCATTCTACTGGATCAAGAAGACAATGTTACCTACAGTATAGTTGCATTATAACTGTGAATAATTGAACAGAAGATACTCATTGTAAAGTATACTATAGTGAACTTGTTGTATTAGGTTTAACAGCAAACAAAAACATTCATCCTCTAAACAAAATTAAATATCCAAGTAAAACTTTCAGCTGTAAGAAAAATAAATTCCAACATATGACCAGAAGACAAATTGTAATTTGATAAAATGTATACAAACCTTTCAGAGCTGAGCCAACTTTAAAGTTGTTTCTTGTATCTCCAGGCATCCTTAAACTCATACTAAATTCACAGTTTGTGTCCAGTGTTACATTTAAGATGTAGAGAGTCTCAAACCTGCTTCTGGCCTCAGGATTCCCTGTTTGGTAACTATTACTTTCAGAATAATCACACACCCGATGCATAACGCCGTCAGTGTGAGACATGCACCAATAACAGTGAACAGCTACAGCGAATTTGATATGCAGGAAATCCATCTGCTTTAGGGAGATAAGAGTTTATCTATTAAAAACAGAGGCCAAGGCCATCTAAAGCTCCCCCAATACTGTGCTTATTACTGTAGTGCTCAGGGTACAGAGGGCACTTCACAGCAGAACATGCACAGCTTAATGTAAATGTGAATTTACCTATGAAATGCTGTTTTGGCTGGATAGCAGCCACAGATAAATATATCATCCCCCAAAATATGTTGGATTTATAAAGGTTTAGACAAGTAGTACCAGGTTGAAAATGAATTAAATGACATTTCAACTGAAAGATCCAGGGAGAGTCTATGTAGCATGAACATTTTTTTCACCCATAGGTGGAGTAATGACACAGATTTCCCTTCTCATTTTTGATCATGCCCTCTAGTGGTACTGCTGCAACACTGGTGGAGAGTATTGCAGGAGCATTTAGAGGATTTCTATTTTAAGATTAAATGACATAATAAAGATATGCTTTTTCTATGTATTGCATCCATTAACATGAAGTAGTATGTGTTGGTGGGTGAAGTATTATCTACACAGGAGAGCACAAACAACACGTATGTACCATAAGTCATATATTTGTTTATTTTGCGTTCTCAACATTGTCACAGTTGAAGTTTTACAATAACTGGGGTCTTACTGACTCACTACTCACTGTACAAACAGAATGCACATATAAATGAGGCCATTCTTGTCTTTTCCCTTTATTTTTTTTTTTTATGTGTCTCACGCCAGACTGAACAGCTTGCAGCAGAATGTGTGTATGTTTCTTTGTG
Source organism: Maxillicosta whitleyi (assembly GCA_029822895.1). NCBI lineage: Eukaryota > Metazoa > Chordata > Actinopteri > Perciformes > Neosebastidae > Maxillicosta > Maxillicosta whitleyi. Next base: position 2,891,649 of record JAPSES010000236.1, read on the forward strand.
TGTACAATATGTGTGTGCGCTGGGTGGGAGCTGCATGTGTGAAAAGAGAGCTGAATGTAAAATGGCAGCAAACTTTCTTCTAACAGTCTGGGTTTTTTTTGTTTTCTACAGCAAATGCCAGTCCACAACAGTTGGAGGCAGAGACAATCGATATGTTCATATATCACCTCTTGTATCCTTCCATGAGGTGATGTATATTCATCCTGATCTTGTCTGCACATATCAGAATAGAGGACTGATCATATACACAGTATGTACAGCTCCTTTAAGCCCTGTCTTGGTCCCTTTACAGTTTCATAAAGATAAACCCTCCTTCCAAGCAGTTCTTCAGATTGAAAATCAGACCCCATATTTACACAATGAAAGCCCTCAGAAACAGAAGTGCAACACTCGTTATGTTCAGAATTTACACAATGGCTTTGTTGATGAAATGCATGCTGAGCTTCAATAAATATCAGTCTAACATGGAACAGCAAGAACACGTCAAACATTAGGAAACTCCAAATGAATCAAAACCAAAAGAGAAAAATTTATAGGCTGATTTTCTTTTTTCCATCAGCTCACAGTGAAAAGGACACATGATGCATCAGATCCATGCAGTGCATTGTTGGGGTACTTTCTCACATTTATGACTGTAGACATTTTACGCACTACAACACGCACCTAAATAAACAGATTCCTTTGTTTTTACATCATCTCAGGGTTTCAGAGTTATAGCAAAAATATGAAATCAATGGAAAGACACATTCAACTGATCATTACTGTCCCATATATGATATGTCTGTCATCTGAGCTCACCTTGAGGAGTAATGTGTGAGAAAAAGCCTGACTTATGGCAATGGTTTTTGTTTGTGAATGTTAAAATACATTTACAACCTGAATATTGGGACAAACAGTTTACTGTCACTAATTTACACACTATAATAGACTCTTATTTGTAGAATGTAGAAAGTTATTCTTTACATATTCCCAGTTCCTTTGTTCAGTTTGCATTTCTGCTGTATATTACAACTACATTTCCTGAAAAAAAATGAAAGTGTTCTTTCATATGTGCTTATCCAGCAAAATATTTCTGTTCAGCCCAAAGAGAAGCATATTCCTATATTAAAATATATACACACATTCCTCTTTCCACTGTCAACTGTGTAAGTAAGCATTTATATATTTTTAAATGACAAAAGTTTTTGTTTTTTTTTCACCTGAATCTCTTCCTGGACAACATGATAACAGACTTCCACTCTTAGCACAAGTCTGCCTTTTTTTTAACATGATTGCACTTAAACTTGCTATGGTAACACTGATTTTGTTATACAATGTGCAGAGGATAGCCTCACATCAATAACATTACATGCAAAAATCACTTACTAGACATTCCACTGAACTCCAAGCCTGTACCTCTCATAAGACCATGAGGACAGCCACACATTAATTTACTGAGAAAGACTGACAGGGGTCAAAACAAAAATAAATAAATAATGACGCAACATGAAAACGCACAAATCTAAGGGACACCTTGTTTGTTCTTAATGTACAAAATCAGTACAAAGATATTGCACATATGATAGAAAAAAGATGAAAAAAATACTTCACTATGTAAGAACTGATTTTTATTCACTCACCAAACCATGTTGGTGAATAAAAAAAATATACTAAACAAGGCAAAAGAATATTTCAGAAGTGTTTCTTGTTTTGATTTGACGAATCAAGAAAGCAGCTGTTGCATATGACAAAGGCAACAGGCTTTAAATGTAGAACACCCTTCTGCGGGTTCAGTTGTAATGTGAACAGAGCCTCCAAGTGTAATCACAAAGTCTTTGCACTGCTAATTTTCATTACTTTTTACAGTTAAAGCAGCCATTGTGTGAGTAGTAAACTGAAACAATCCACCCGATCAGTTTATCCACTTTGAGGTTTGACTCTGGAGCTTCAGCTGCGATGCCACAGCGCTTTGAGGCCCATATGCAACAGCTGCCATCCAGAGGCTCCCTCTGATCCATTTGAAAGGCAAAAATTTCAGAATAGATTATCGGCCGGACTGAGCGGGAGTTCATTCCTTTCAGAACTACATCCTGTTACCACAGAGTCAGTATAATACTGATAAAATCCATTTTTGCTGATAATAATTGTAAGTATAATCTTACAAATTACTTTACGCACAATATACTGTACATGAAGTCTTGACTAAATAGATTATGCATTAATAATTGGCACATTTATTTATGAGAGCTAGGAGACAACACATATAGCTGTCATCTACAGTAAATACAGCACTAGAACTACTATGACTGAGACGGTCGACTCAGTTGTTTACCTGTCCTTTGATTTAAGTTAGTGTGAAATGATTATATCTAGGTTTTCCACTACATATGAGTTCTACGGGGAGGCAACTACAAATAGCATTCAATGATGGTAGGGTCTGCAAACCAAAGAAAGAAGTGCTGAAAGTTGACTTCTGAAAGGCTGTGCACAAGAAATTATGCCGTCATCGTGACAGAGAAAACAGTCAGACTTGTTCTCGTCTCCGCTTGTCTTTCCTCCTGATTATGTGAAGGTAAAACAGGCTATTGAGGGAAATAAGCAGTGTGGGGCGGCTTGGTAAGAAAAAAAACTTTCTCTTCAGCCGCCACGGCTCGGGTGTGTGTGCGAGTTTGTCCAAAACAAGAGCATCTTCCTGTACAGAACCCCCACCCCCCCACACGAAACCCTGAAGGGGCCAGGCCCGTTATCAGGCAAACTAGTAAAGGCCCCTAGTGGAAGATTTGAGTCCGATTTCCATCCTGCATATTAGTTGGACCTGGAGGTGAAAAGCTGACTGCATGTGACTGGTTCCCATCACAGCAGCAGTAAAACACAGTGGACAGGCCATAGAGTTATGCTGTCAGTCCCTTTGGTGTAAGCAATTGTTCCTCCTTCAGTAAGTCCTCTCCTCGATCTTCATCTCTCCTTTAGGAACATCACACTACGGTGCTGATGCCACTGTGTTTGGGTTTGGGTCCGCCAGGTGCCGGACCCGTTTGCTGACTGTGGTGGTGAGGAGCATGCTGGGAGTGTGAGCTGTGATGGGAATGCTGGCTGTAATGGCTGTGCTGCGAATGGGCATGTTGGTGCGTGTGTGAGCTGTAGGCTGGGTGCTGGTGGTACTGCGTATGGGGAGGGGGGTGGTAGTGGTGGTGGTGGTGATAAGGCGGTGGGTTCTGGGGGACTTGGCAGTACTGTGAGTGGTGACCGTGTAGTTGTGCCGGCACTGTGTGTGCTACCTGTGCTGTGTGGTGCAGGTTGGTCGGGTGGGGCTTGTGGGATATAAGTGTGGGGTGGCCAGGTGCAGGAAAAGGGGGGTGGCTCTGGGATGACGGTTTGCCTCGCTTGCTGCCAAAGAGTGACCCGAGGATGGAAGTTGACGCTGAGTTAGGGATGGAGGGATGGCCGCGGGGTGCACCCTCACGTGGCGTGGTGGCTCTCCGGCGTGTGTGAGGACTGCTAATGATGGACCCCTGCAATAGGGAAAAGAGGTAACAGCACGTCTGTCAGACACTGTGCAAGTGCTACTGCACAACAGCTACCACACTGCATCTGTATGATACCAGCAGGAAGAACTCACACTCTTATTGTTTCAGATAAATAAGTAGCAAAATGTTATAGGGCATGCAAATGAAAAACTAAAAATGTTTTCATGGTAGGCAGCAGCAACAATAAGAACATTTCAGCTAAGGCAAACGCTTCATGATGAAGGGATCCTAAAGTCCGATGAGCTAACTGTTTTTGAGAAGTCTGTAACAAGACTAAATACATACAATAATAATGACATTAACAGGGGGAAAAAAAAGAGAGGACATTTTATTTTCATTGCAGTCAATGCGCCAAACCTCCTCAGAGTCACACATGCAACTTGTTAAGATCAATGAAGGCATAGTTTCCACATGCAGAGGATGTGACAGGCAAACTCGTCATCCACAGATTAGCATCCAGCTAGAAGCCAGAGGACGGGAGGAGCTATGCTCTTGTGAGCAAACTTCACAACAGGCCCGGACACTTTCCCCCTGTTCTGGGTAAAACACTATTCACTATTAAGTATGACGTCTTCTCAAAGCTGTTGAAAAGTTTACCACATGCTTTGCCTATGACTAGAGAAAGACCAAATGACATCTTTAAAAGCAGAATGAAATTTTCAGGGTCCCAGACTTCAACCAACACATGATCTCATGGACACATGGAATGACTGGAAGATGAATGAATGAAATCCACATCTTTATAGGTCTGTTTGAAGTCCAGCATTAGACGTCTCACTACAAAGGCTAAACACCTCCCTAAACCTTAAAGTATTTAAGAGAAGTTGTGGATAAAAAGAAAGACCCAGACAGAGGGGGGCTGCAGGAGACATACAGATTCCTACTGTCTTGGAGAGCTACCACCCTGGCAGAGAAGAAGAACCAAATGAAAATCGCTTGGATGTGATTGAATGGAAGACAAAGACAAGTGAAAAAGGGAGGGATCAGAAGAGGGATTAGTACAGTCATGCTCGTTTGAAGATAAAGTGTATATTGGTCATATAACATGACCAAAACAGGAGATCCCTGTCTTCCAAAAAAGGGGGGCAGGATCAGAGGCAGGCAACCCACGCATGCACACTAACTGAGGCAAGCAGGTTATAAGGCATCCCAGGATAAAAAAATAAATGATCCAAACAAATGGACTGAGTCTATGAAGCAAAGAAGGTGTAAGACCAAAAAAGAAATGGTGTGTTTTCACAGTGGACATCATCACATAGAGAGTAGCTTGGATACCAGCTGCTTCCAACTTACTTCCATATTGCTGTCTAGTGATCCTGCACTGCTGCGACGCCCCCGCTTGCCTGCCCGAGACATGCAATACCACAGATTAGAGATCGACAGCACTCCTGGATCAACTACAGACGTTTAAGCCGCCCACCGGTCCCGTAGGGGGCAGTGCAGTGGATTGTGACTGTGAGTAAGGTCCAAATATGGGCGGGAGGGGAGGGGGGGGTAAGGCGTTCAGGTTTGGGAAGGGTGGTGGGTGACAGGTGGTACTGTGGCTGTCTTTAGGGTGAAGTCACGTCTTCACGCAGGTTGGAAAACTAAAGCTGTATTCAGATGGAAGCCATTAAAGATTTGCAGGGACACATAGTAAAATGCACTAGCGACTGGAGCAACTGGAGGAATTTGAACACATTTCCAGAAATCTAAAAGAATACGGACTCTGTGATATTCAAAACTAAGAGACCAAGGAAATATCCATGGTTCAGTTTCACCAAAAAAATTGCAGGTTTCTTCTAAACAGCACAGATTTGAAATTTTTTTGATCAAATATGGCAGTTTTTTTTTGCCACAAGATGTAGATTTGCTAAGGGTTTGGTAAGTCTCAGTGACAGTCAGAAAGGAGGAGACACATCAAAAGCAATACAGTGGCTGTTGCACATGGGATGTACAGGCATATACAGGTCTGAGGGCGAACAGAGCACTTTTTGCCATTGTTAGGCACACTCAGCCAATGATACATGACCAATTATCACACATAAACAGGAAAATACCTGATGTGTATGGAAATAACAGTAAATACACATGGAATGGAGTATGGCAGGAAAGGAAAAAAAAAGACACTCAACAGAAATGACCCCACTAACATGCCACGTCCTGCTTCGCAAAACACAGGACACAGGAGGGTCAGAGCAGTTCTGCAGACTTCTCCACTAACTGACCTATCATTTCCCTTTGAAGTAGTGATCATAAGAACAAAGCGATCATATTACCAACAATGAGGCAGACCCCTAACTGGATTTCATTTTGTTATCAAGTAAATCACCTGATAACTTCACATAGCTGTTATCTGTAATGAATGAAATGTATCCTTGCTTTGGAGACAGAGCGGTTGTGTTAAGCACTTGATAATCATGGATGAAATGACTGTTACCGCCAGGATCAAAACTAAAACTTGTTGGGTTTTTTTTTTTTTTTGCTACTAAATATGTGTCAGCATTTTTGTTCAGTTCACAAATATACATGAGAAGAAATGGCACATGATTGTTGAATCAATAAAACATAACGCAAAATTTCATGACATGGTTATTGGAAAAATAACAAACTTAGAAATGAAAAAAGTGTTGTAATAATAATGATAATAATAATAAAAAAGTGACAATAAAAATGAATGGAAATGTTCCGAGGTGAGAACTGCCTGTCAATTTCATTCATCATCGGAAAGACAGACCTAGAAAAATCCATCTTAACTCTAAACTTCATCACAAAAAAGTCTTTATTCAGTCATTTTTAACTGTGAATGTCTCTCTGACACCAATTAAACTGATAAAGGACACTGTCCAGACCAAACTGTCCAGTCATGAGTGTGAGAAGAAGTGGATTTAAGGGGGAGAAACAATCTAAAATCAATGTATGAGTCCAGTGAAACAACATTTTGCTATTTATATTCCCTTGGTATCATCACACAGATGTGGATGACAGAAGGATCCGACATGACACACCCAGCTGATAAAGACAAAGATGTTTTAGCTGTACCTGCTTCGGAGAGGTCTCGCAGGGAGCTGCTGAGGGCGCTCCTCTTCAGCCCCTCCCCCATAGCGTAGGTGTCGTCCAGACTGGCACGGTTCATACTCCCGTTACCGGCTTCCTTCTTCAGACCAGAGCTCTGGGACATACTGGGCCGTACAACACCCTTCTGCTTCTCCAGCTCAGCTGTGGAACGCATTCCAAGGAAAGACTGAGGTAAGTGGCAGTGGTTTGGACATAAAAAATTTGAGTCTGGCCAGGAATAACTTAATAACTTAAAACGTCTGTGCTGCGTTTAGTCACCTTTCTGACACACATGAATGTCCACTATTGATCTACAGACTGTCCAACATCCTGTTCTTGCACGTCAAAAGGGAAAACACTTTAAAATGTCCAGAAAGAGGCTGCTATCCCTTATGGTAGCCATCCTGTAAACATTCTCTCTTGTAAAGTGGAAGCTGAGTAATGAGGACCATGCCCTGTTTCTACTTTACACAGCAAAAAGGGGGGGATGGGTGGAAGAAAAAGTCTGCTCACACTCTATTCTGTATTTCTCCATTTCCTGGACCTCAGCAATGGACTCTCGTAGGTCATCTGTGAATTTCTTGCGGTCTTGGGGGTTGGGTGCATTAAAGTTGATGAGGACTTTGATGTCTGCACCTGGTATCGCTGATGTAAGTCTGATTCCATTTGGGTAATCTAGGCCAATGGCAAACAGAGAGGAAGAGACATTAACACAAGGGTCATTGATCAAAATCCAGTTAAAACACATTGGGTGAATCTGTGTGAAGTTCGAGTATAAACAATGTCACAGCCCATTGGCCCGACATCCCATTTGTGTTTCTGTGCTAAATCAAATCCAGAGGAGGCCGATGTAAACACTTTCAAACAGCACGCTATAGGAATATGCACTGCAGCCAAAAAAATAAAATAAAATAAATGCGCTGTAGTACTTACACTGGTTTTCAAAGAGCATGACTTGCATCCCATACAGAGAGAAGGACTGTCTGAAGCTGTATGTCACAGAATTCTTCTTTTTCTGGAAAATCTTTGTGACCTGAAATGAAGTCCATGGAATATAAAAAGGTTAGTAAAAAAAAGAAAAGAAAAAAAAGTGAGATTTAAAATAAAATGCAAATGTTGTGTCAAGGAGAGGAGTCGTACCACTAATAGGTCATTGAACAGGAAGATCTCCCGCTGATGCAGACCAAGTTTCTGGAGCTTGTTGGGATCTGGCACTTCAAACAGACGGCAGTAACACACCAGCCGGCGATGGGGAAGTGATAGTACCTACAAGGCAGAAAAATAAAAGCACACTTTACATCAGGGGTCATTATGGCACGAATTTAAAAGAAAATGTGGAAAAGAACCCAGTTTACTCAGCTATCTTTTTTAAACCAGTAAAGACAAAACAACCAGAAACGACTAAAACCATCTATTGAGCTAAAATGTTTAATGACTTTTTAACTATTAAATAATTGGTTGTAAAATGCTGTTTGTCGTCATTTCAGGGTCATCAGATATGACTCATTTAGACGATGAGAGGCTCTGTAATGAATATAGAAACACCGTCATCTTCTACAACATTGATTCACCGGTAAAACCCAAGGAGTTTGATCAATGACAGTGGATTGAGACACTGGCTTTTATGTTCAGTTAATGATATATTTTGCTGAAAAAGTCACTTTTTCTTCAGTTTTTGATATAATAAACCTTAAGATTAATCTCAGTGTTTATGAACATCTGCATGATCAGTGAATTAAATTTAAGAAAATGCATGATTGTCACTGAACAAATGCAAAATACAAAATACATAATAAATGGCGATAAATCACTTAAATATATAAAGAAAAAAAAAGTTTTGGAACTGCCAAAAAAGTAACACTGTTTTGTTTTTTTTAAATGGGGTAATCCAAATCTTTTTATTGAAGATTTGCAAATTTTTCATCCTCATTTGTACAACAAATAAATGTTTGCACATCTAGGCTTTAAAGAGTCCCATCAATTAATTGATATAAGGGCTGGTGTCAAGCTGTGTTTAATTTCTGAAATGTGTTCAGAAAGGGACCCTAAATGCCATTTACATGTTGAATGTAGTGTTTGATTTTTCCAAGTTTTAGACAGAATATAATGTGACAGTGACAAAGAATTATTGGAGAATGTGTTCAGATTTTGAACGGCTGTGTTAAATTATTTCATGTGTACACTCTCCTACAATATTCACTAATATACATTTAAATAAATAACCGCATGTTCCCTACAAACTTGAAATAAAACAGGTTAAAGCCAAACTATCCACAATAAATCCTTTTTTTTTTTTAAATCTAAAGTGAATAGCGATGGCCTTTCAAAACTAAATTTCATTTGATTTAATTTTTGTCTTTGGACTTGTCTCATTGGGCTTTTATCATCGTGTGACAAGATGCTGATTTACAGTTATGAGAAAAGTCACCTCTAAATAAACAGGGAGTGAAAACATCTATATGTCATATTTACTCAGGAATTTTTCTAATTATAGGGTGGGAGGAACTAAGGGTGAAGCATGAATAGGAAGAAGGCCTAAAGTGTTATGTTGATGAAGAATCCTGTGATTTACTGTATTTTAGTCAGTATTTCTCTGTTAACATAATAAAACTACACATTGTTTGAGGTCGATGTGTTGGGAATAGCTGAAGGGAGGAATGGGTGGATCTGATATACATATAGTCATATATACAATACTGAGAAAAACCTTTAGGCCACAACTAGGTTTGTTGTTTTAGCAAGAGAAGAGTGATATATTATAATGCAGGGACACATTTCTCACTAAGAAAACACCAGTGAAATATGGAACAGCATTAATAATAATTACTTTAGACTGAACTATCAAGTATTAATTGTGATCTTCCTTTGTATTTAACATGTCTTGAACTCTCGTGTCCACATATTATAAGCTACTTCTAATAAGAAACTACTCTGTAAAAAGACCTTGAAGTCAATTGGCAATTTGAGCAGAGTGTGTTCATTGATAAATTGTTCCTGTTTCTTGACTTTTTGTTACATCTTAATTTATTGCAATATGGTTTGGGCTGTCTCACTTGTGTCAATAAGATTCTACTAACTATGCACCAAAGTTATGGTTTCCAATTCCAAAAGACATCAGGGAAGCCAGTTCACTGAGTATATTTAAAACCAAATTAAAAACATTCTTATTTTCATCAGCCTTTGAAGGGAGATGAAAATGGGGTCACAATTCTGTATTTTTTTTATTCCATATTAAGTGAAATTTTAGCATTATGTATAATCAGTTACTACTGCATCTTTCCTCTTCCTGTAATTTTATATTTTGTGTGTAATC
>JAPSES010000236.1:2901603-2939513 GCA_029822895.1 Maxillicosta whitleyi
ATTATTATTATTATTATTATTATTATTATTATTATTATTACTACTACTACTACTACTACTACTACTACTACTACTACTACTACTAGTGGGCGGCTGTGGCTCAGATGGTAGAGCGGGTTGTCCAATGGCCGAAGGGTTGGCGGTTCAAATCCTGGCACCTACTTTCCACATGAAGTTGAAGTGTCCCTGAGCAAGACACTGACAGACACTGAACCCTAAATTGCTCCCAGTAGGATCTGGTACATTAGCATAGTAGCTGCCTACTGGTGTGTGAGTGTGTATGTGAATGGGTGAATGTGAGGCTTTGTAAAGCGCTTTGAGTATCAAAGTGCAGATATAGCGATATATATCTAAGTGCAGTTCATTTATCTAATGTAAAAGGAATTTGTAAGAATGATCAGCTTTCCTAAAAGACATGACTCGTCAGCTTGTCACATTGTGAAATATCAACCAGATCTGTGTCTTCATGTACAATATATTTACATAACTCATGACCTTCCTAAAGTTTTGAAGACCTTTTTTTTTTTATGTTGTCTTCTGTTATTCACAATTATCTTTCACGATACTCTAGCAAATGTTATGTTCCACACAACTGGATATGGTGGATCACATCTTTGGAGTAATCTACGTTCTGAACTTCAATCAACGTCTTTATTATTATTATTTTAAAATCATCTGAAAAGGACTTTAACATATGGGAAACTATCATTTAATTTAATTTTTTAATTAGTATTTTTATTCTTTCTTTCTTTTTCATGTGTTGTATATTTTTGTCTATTTTTTTTAATAAGCCTTTTTGGTTTCTATCTTCTCCTGCATGATTTTTTTTCTTGTCATTCATGATGTCTAAAAATAAATAAAATATAGACTTTTACACCAGATTTCATTCAACACATGTCTAGTGTTTCTAATTTTTTAGGCCACTTTTTGCCACACAGTAAATACTGACTGTTAACGTTTGTTGTGAATTTTTAATGCTGTTGTTGTATTAAATAAAGAGTATTAAAGACATAACAATTACTCCTCAAAAACATATTGTGTGATTAAATTGTATTTGCTGCTTTTGTATGTTTAGATTATATGTGCTGATTATACTGATGTTTCACTGTTCTCTGTTATTTTTCTTCCTCTTTTCTCTTTATTGATTTATCTGGTCTCTTAGCTGTCTTTACTCTCTCTTTTTAATTAATGTGCTGTGATATATTGTTTTTTTCAGGGTGCCTGTTATATCATCAGGGTTTCTTGAGTCCATTCATGCATAATGAAACGGTTAATATAGATATATAGATATTTAATAGTGATTAATCAAAATTAATCCGCAGCAAATCTGTGTTTAATCTGATTAAAAGTCTAATCATTTGACAGCACGAGTACATATATATGTATAACCTGTCCTGACTAATACGTTTTATACCAGTGATCGTCATCATCATCGCATTAAATGGCCTCTCTTTTGAAGATTTTAGAAAAAAATAATCTCCATTCAAGCAGAATTTTATTCAACAGGAAGGTATCCGCCGGTGCCTAGCAGTGATTTACACCCTGCTGAGTATGGAATCGGTAAATGCTGCAGCTCAGTGCCAAAGAATTTATGTCTGTTGGTTGTGTCTCCAGGGCACAGTTGAGACTCTTCATCTCCTAGTAACAGATGTGATGCTTCGGGGGGCAAAAGTTCTTGTCTCTTTAAGTAATTCAACACTGAAACTACCTGTGTGATGTTCACTGGTTACAATTATGAGGGACAGGGACAGGAAGGTGTAAAAGTGCATGGATGAAAAATGGGATGATTTATAGATATTAGGATACTTACACAACCCAGTCCATGATGGAGCGATCCAATCTGAAGACAGAGGATAAAGGAGATGTTAAACGCAGCTGGTGTTTTGGGATTTGTTACACTGTCGCTTCCAGTTTTAGGAAGTGTTATTGGCACGGATTTGTTCTCACCGACTGTACAACTTCATTAAAACGGGCATGAATACCTGTGCACCGTCTGGGTTTGGTATAAAAGGTGCCATTTTTGTACGCTGCCAGACCTGAGGGAGTCTGCAATAGTGTGGAAATGAAAAAGGAGCCTCCCCTAGAAACTAGCTTTAGTAGATGTGATTATGAGGATGAGGAATTCCAATGTAGCTTTTATGTTAAAGTGTTTTACCAAGTGTCCTCCTGGACTTCTAATCTGCAACTAAATGGTGATGAGGGATCAGTTTTCAATATGTTCAATTACTGCTGGTAGAGCAGAAGAGAAACTGAGTGAAACAAAGTCCTTTATACAAGTCAAGCTTCTCCCCGCGGCTGCATAGGTTAATCACACATTTAACCTTCATGCATGAAAGAGACATCAATGCCTCCGGAATAATGAGGAAATGCCCCTCGCTGCTTTTGATGTCCTGGGGCAGAATCAGAATCAGCTTTGATGAGTGTATTTGTACTTCGTTACTAGATATAAATAATAAGTAAATCAAAAGAACAATGCAGTTTATGTTTAGCACGGTTGTCTATCAACTTGACCACTAGTTAGGGGGTACGGAGTGCAAATACGGCAGCAGATGCCCATTCCTCATTACACTGCAGTGGAGGGTGACACCTCTCAAGGGCTCTCGGTTGTTAAAATCACCAGCGTGAAGGTCTAAGCCCAGGAGTGAGTCCACACACATAACAACACCCAGAGGTTTAAAACACTTCAATCCTCCCGCTTATCCTTTACTTGAAATCTATCAGTCTGACATTCAAAGTAGTGAGAAAACTAACTAATCAGGGTTATTGTAGTTAACAAAACAAAACAAAACTAAGTCTAAACTAAACCAAGCCTCAGTCTAAGTCTCTAAGGAGATAAAGATAGTCTACCTGTAGTGTTGTTTTTAAACCTCTTTGTTCATTGGATAAGATTAAAATCTTACCAAGTGTATTTTTGTAATTTCTAGTCAAAAAATGTCTCATCACACTTAAAATAAGAAAGAATCACTTAAACAGTAACTTTTCAGTGAAATATAAGAACATATTTTTAGACAGTAGATCTTGAAAATCTTATTTCAAGAAATTTTACCAAGATAATTTTCACTTGTTCCATTGACAGATTTTTTTATTATTATTTTTGCTTGAATTAAGCAAATAAAAATAAAAAAAATCTTGATTTAAGCAAAAAAAAAAAAAAAAAAATCTGCCAATGAAACAAGTGAAAATTATTTTATTTCTTGAAATAAGATTTGCAAGATCTATTGTCTAAAAATAAGCTCTTAGCTCTCACTGAAAAGTGACTCTTTAGGTGATTCTGTCTTATTTTAAGTGATGACATTTTTTTTTTTTGAATTAGAAATGAGAAAAATACACTTGGTAAGATTTGGATTTTTGCTGTGTTTTTATTGGTTTGAGATGTTGTGATTTTATATTTATACTCCTATTGATATTTATTTTATTATGTATTTATGTATTTGATTGACTGATGTGTATTTGTGTGTTGCTCCTACTGTTGCACAGCAAATACTCCATTGGGGACAAATAAAGGGAATTATTATTATATTATTGATTATTATTAATTATTATTATTGATATTAAAAAAATAAAATTTCCTTGGTACAGTTGAAAACCTTTATAAATAATGGTTTTGTTAAGATATTCACAATAGCCTCTAGAGATAAAAGCTTTCCTTATGATGACTGAACATTAAAACACTAAAACTCACACATAAATAAAAGTATAGTTATATAAGTTTACTCTCATAAAATGAATGAAACTCATCAGGAATCAAAAGCCAAACTTGAACACAAAATAAAAAGCAAAACTAATGACATAAGTTTTCTTATTAAACTGCACCTCAGACACCAATGACCTTTCTAATGGTGTGAATGAGACATAATGATGTCGAACAGTGGAAAAGACGATCGATACTCACCGGTTTCTTTCCTACAATGAGCTTCTCGACCTTCTGCACCTGGGAGACGTGGTCTTCATTGGTCTTGAGTTCCCTCTTACGGATCCTCTCATAAATGCCGACCAGAGTCTCCCTGGGTATGTCCTCGCCATCGTCCACTCCTGAGACACAGGACAGAGCTGAATTAATATCAAGTATTCACACATGCTTTTTTAGAACATGAGAAGTAGATAATTGAAAATATATTATATCAGAGGTTTTAAAATACCTCGCAGATTCTTGATAAAATCTTCCAGCTTCATCTTCCTCTCAGGTTTAACATTGGGGCTGTACATGTCAGTATTGAGGAGGATGATGGCGAAGGCCAGGATGAAGATGGTGTCGGGGTTCCTAAACTGCCGCACCACTGTGGGGTTACAGATGCAGTAGCGCTGGCTACAGACACAAAACAGGAGAATTCTAATAGGTTTTTGACTCATGACCCAGCTTAGGTTACAAAAACACAGGCACCATGGGGAAATGTTTTCAGTAATGGTTAAAAAAGGAGAAGCAAGGCTAGAACTGGTTCCTTTTCTGTTATTATCTTGACAAAACAGTCAGAAATCAATAAGGGTTCATGTTACAAGCTTCAATGAGAATGAAGAAAAAGCATTGTTGTGGCGTTTTTTTCCGCTTACGCAGTCGTTTGGGATCAGTTAGTGTTTAATGATCAGACTTTCTCCACTAACAAACAAACAGATCTTAGAAATCTTTGGTATATTCTTTAATAACTAATCCATTCTCCTCATGCGTAAATATGTCATCTGTCGGGGGGTGTAATCCTACCTGAAGGCTTCGATGAGACGCTCTACCTTCTGGGCCTCACCCTGGACACGGATGTGGTTCTGAAATTTCCTGAGGGCCTCATCCAGCTCCATGCTCTGAAAGTCCATTTCATCTACCACACAGCTGATGTGCGCGCGCACACACACACACACGGAATAATAAGAGGTGAGAAAAAATAAAAACACTCATTTTCACATTTTGATCCTTCACACTGGATCACTTCCATTTCACAGCTCACAAGGTGAAAAAACACACTTACTCCAAGACATCTCTGTTGAACTGTTTTTGTCTATTGCCGAGGAATTCTCCGATCATCTGCCGGCTCAGTCCCTTCCTTTGCAGCAGGAAGTGGGCTACTCCGACCGGTGTGTCAGGAATGAACCCCCTCTCAGTCAGATACTGGATGCCCTTCTCTGGCTTCCTGAAAAATCCAACATAGACAGATGATCGGATTAAAACTATAAAAAAGAATCTGTTACTGCCAAGTCTGAAACAATTTCATTCTGGTAACGTGCTGAAAAAGGCAGAATATAATCATGCATTTTAAAATTGTGTTGCATTGTAATTTTATCTCATAGCCTCCTGAGACCCAGAGAGAGGTAACATTTATTGTTTTTTTGTTGTTGTTTTTTTTTTTTTACATTAAATCTTGATCAGTAACAGCATATGTTTTTTTTTTTTCCAGATTTGCATTTTTTTTATGAAATGTCCTTTGATGTAGACAGCATTTTTACTATTTCTTTATTTGTTGATTTATTTAAGTAAAGCTGTAAAACATTTGTCCCCTACAGAGGACAAAATAGATTGCTGGGTCTCAAGAGAATAATAAGCTGACACAAAATAAACAGAACTGAAAAATAGAAAAATCGGAATTGTTGGTGAAGTAAATGTAGTGACTGGATAGCTTAGTGGTTTACTGCTGACTTTGATGTGGAAGGTTGCCAGTTTGAATCCCACGTTATATATGCCTATACCTTGTAAGTCGCTTTGGATAAAAGCGTCATCCAAATGTAATGTAATATAAATGTAAGCTGCATCTGTTATTACTGGTGTTTTATGATCCTGTAGGTGTGTCTTTTACATATTCAAATTCTCACATCTTTGCAAAAAACTTTGTAAATATGAGGTTTGTCTATCACAGTAGCAAGGAAAATAATTACAGAAAAAACACATTTTTCCTTCCATATGCATCCTGTCTTTCTATGGATGTGAATGCATCTGGTCATAGTTTAAAGTACTACACTCTGTTAGTAAATGGTTTCCTAAGTGGTGTCTGTAACACCACGATTTACTGGTCAAGCGCCTACTCCATCAGAGCCGAGTACCCACTTGTTAAAGAGGTTCAGGCCGATGCGGTAGTGTCTCTTGCGGATCACATCGTTGCTGAAGATGGGCGAGTCCCAGCTGTTGCGCGTCTCCTTGTGGTAAGTCTGTTTGCTCAGCGTCTGCTCTCGTAGGCTGTCTCTGGACGAGGACTCGGAGCTGCAGTTGATGGTGTCGTTGGAGTTGGATGTGCTGTTGATGCTGTCGTTGTCACCGTCAGAGAAGTCAGACTCCGACTTACTCTGCCGGTTTGCTGAGCCGTTGATGGCTAAATGGCTTTCCAGTTGACGGTGGCGATGGCGCAGAGGTGCGTCATCATCCCGGGACGAAGCTCGTGGCGGGGGTCCGTGTGAAATGTGTTTAGGGCTCGCCTGGGATGATGTCACAATGTGTCCGTGCGGCTCGTACACGGGCGGCCGTTTGATAGACCGTTCAGAGCGGTCGCTGAGCTCTGCGGAGCTGTCGCTGGGAGGTTCGATGGTCAACAGAGGGAGATGGTCCATGCGAAGACGCTGCTCTTGACACTCCAGAGACGGAGTGCTGCGACAGCTTGTGTCTGTGTCACGACCCTCATCTTTGGGGTCAATAGGCCAGTACTCCTGAGAGGAGTTGACCGAACGCAGCCGTAAGTCTGATTCTGTGCTAGATTGCTGGTCCCCTGACCTTGACAGTGCAATAGAGGGTGACATGTCCTCCTCATCAATGAACAAAGTAACATCGCTGTATGACGCCATAGTTTCATCATGCATGCGTCCAGGTGCCCTGCGGTGGGATTTGACCTGATAGGGCACTTCCCGCTCCACCTCAGGGCAGCCCATGGCCTCCGGGTCAGGACCTTCATCCCCTTGGAGGCTGCGACAGTTCAGTGCATCATCTATGGACTCTGCCAGAGATTTCACCTGCCTTGAAAAGGCGTCCTCCAGCTCCGTGATGGCATCTGTCAGGTCGCCTTGTGGAGGTGGATGAGCTGCCATGTTGGTCTGCTGGTGGACCTCTATATCTCCGCATTCAGACTGCACCATTGAAAGCGGGGTTCCGTCCTCCGTCATGGACACCTGCCTCCCCTCGAAATAGGAGCTGTGCACTTTCTCAGGGCCCTCAAAAGAGAGCTGCATCCTCATGTTGGATAGAACAATACGTCTGGACATACGGTTCTCTGACATAGAGCTCCTGAGTCGTTCAAAGTTCTTGTTCATCTGGTACTGACGGAAAGCTGTCTGGATGGTGCGGGCTGCATGGCGAGTTATAAACCGTCCGCCATATTTACGCTCGAGCATTTCCACCTAGAAAGAAGAGATCAAAAATAAAAGATGTCCATAAAAAAATTATTCATGTTTCTAATTATATTGTTCATTTCACAGGTTTAAAAACTGAACATAAGACTTTTTCTGTCCTAAAAGTCAGTTTTCACAAAATGAATAGAGATGGCTTCAGATTTCTACGATGTACTTGTAAAAGTTCTACAGTAGATCACAATTGCATCTAAAATATTTGCAAAGTCATGAATTCTACTTGAAAGGACAGGGCTTAACCTCAGATGCATCTTCCTAACAAATTTAGAAGCAAACTTACAAAACAAAAAGTACTGAATTTTAACTTTTACTGATGGAAATGATAACAGATGATGGAGTGTACCCCTGGCAGTGGTGAGTGACTCTGAGCGGATGGAGTAATTACCTTTCCCTGCATTGTCTCCATTGAGAATAACACACACACACACACACACACACACACACACACACACACACACCATTTGAGTACCTGTTTATCCTGGAGGTCAGCAGAGAGCTCATAGCTTTCGGAGAGTGAGCGGGATCGTTTGATGGCCTCCTCTTCAGCCTGCTTACGGAGGATGGACTGTGAGTGCTGAAGTTTGGGCCGACGGGGTCTCTGTGGACCAGGCTGGACCCCGTGGCTGTAAAGAGGGCTGTCAAATCGGTCGGGGCTGATGGCAGAGCCGTGA
Source organism: Maxillicosta whitleyi (assembly GCA_029822895.1). Lineage (NCBI taxonomy): Eukaryota > Metazoa > Chordata > Actinopteri > Perciformes > Neosebastidae > Maxillicosta > Maxillicosta whitleyi. Next base: position 2,909,586 of record JAPSES010000236.1, read on the forward strand.
GTCACCGGGCCTTGACCATAACTGGCTCCACCATCCAGGGAAGGGCCGCTCTCGTTAGACCGTCCATCCCCTTCCACACTGCAACCAAAGAGACAAAGAAGGGTTTGAGATTTCAGCATTATATCAACAAAGTTACATGATGGGAATTCAGAATGAGTCCGAATGTAGTTTAAAGGATTATCTGATAAATCATGATTGTCCTTCTAATCCCTCTTACAAAAAGCATAAAGGCACTTTACTTCACAGACTATCAGGTACATTTAAGAATCTAACACAAAAGCTTTGAATCCTGCAAAACCCTTTAAACCAAAGCTTTTTTTTCTGTTTGAGTCTCTATTTGGAGGGTAAAAGACAAGTATAACATTACATATGTATATTAACAAAATCTGCAGAGAGTGTTGTCAGAAATAAGTAAAAACACTACAAATTCTACTTATGCTTAAAGAACCACAATGACTAGAAATACAATTCTGCAACATATACTTGATTCAGAAAGTACAAATGCCACGTAAACACTTCCAGTTATTCATTGCGACACCTCTTACACAGATAAAGTGAAAAAAACAAACAAATTTACTCACTCACTCTTACATTCTGCCGTACTGCTAGAGAAACGCTTATTGCGAAAAGAACGTTTATTTTCTATAAATTGCCAACTCTTCCTCCAGATCTTGTCCACCATTCTTTCTGTCTGTCAAGTTAAGTCCAGAGTACAGAGAAACCTCCAGGAAACTAATGTTTATGCCACCTTAAGCACCAATCAGTGACCAGGGAGAGTTGCATCATGTTTGCCCGAGTGACGATTCCGTTTCAAAAGCTGTTACAAAGTCCACTTAAAGCAAAATGACAGCAAATATAACTTCCACAGTCCACTGGAAATAGCTGAAAAATGTGTGTGTGTGTGCGTGAGTAGTCGCTGCCTATATTCTCGGTACCAGACATTACACTAAGTATCTCCTTTACGCTACAGTGCATTTGCCGTTCACTGGCTGCCTAATGCATCTGAACTGTGACTTGGCACACCCATCCAGTGTACACAATCTACTTCCTTCATTAGACAATCCTGACATCAACATTCAGTAACAACAGCCAACATCGCCCAGCGCTGAGTGAAAAAGTGGAATTGAGCATGGTCAAAAGTTCACACAGCAGATGCAACTATAAGATTTAATTGTGACTACATGGGTGAAGTTTTGCTCTTAACTGAATGCAGATTTATGACTTTGCAACTGCAGTCTGCGCAGCACACCACAAAATGTTTACACAAGATGATCATTCAAGGTTCCCTGCCCTGTGATTACTAAAGGCTGTGTAAAAAGCATATTTGCTGGTTCAGTCATCGTCAACATGCATACTGCATACTTGTCATTTTGTAATTCTGGAACTAATTTTACAAACTCGATATGTTGTTTATTTATTTTTTTTCTGCCTGTCTACAAGAGAAAGTACAACATGGTGTGTTCTAAAATGTTTCTTAACCTGTAAAGACCTGAACAGCCATTAGTAACCAAATTAATTTTGGTTAAATTAAAGGTTTTAATAACTTCTGCTCCACTAATCCTATAAATACAAGTAAATAATTAGTGTAAAATACAGTTTATCATCTTTTCAGGGTCATCAGATATGACCCACTTGGAAGTTCAAAGGCTCTGTAGTGAACGTGGAAACAGTAATTTTCTGCAACATTGATTCAACAGTAAAACTCATGGAAATTAATCAATGACAGTGGATGGAAACACATATTTTTATGTTCTGTTATTGATATATTTGCATAAAAAGCTACTTTTTCCTAAGTTTTTTCTGTTTCTGCTATAATAACCTTTAGTTTTAATGAACATCTGAATGAGACCTTCTATTATTTTTGCAAGGACCTCAATATACCAAACAGTCATCTGTGAAATGTAAGCAAATGGCGAAAACCTATTCTTAAAAAAGAAAAAAAAACCCCAAAGGCTACTATAGAATAGCTTCCCACACTGACAAAACATTAGACACTGCAATAGCAAAGCTTCTTTTTTGCTACTTTGTAATGAAAATAGACACAGGATTGTCTTTTTTGTCTATACTCTTTTGCTATATTGATAAAGAGATAAAATAAGAAAACTAAATAAGAGCTGATAAAATAAAGTAAATAAAAGTTCAAGCTAACGAAGCAATTTTTCTGTTCCACGGAAACCACAGTGTCTCAGCACAGCTCCTCCTCCGCCATGTTGAACTGTGAAAGCTGTTGTCAAAAAAGCACCAGAGTTTTTCTTCCTCGCCTCAGTCCTCCCTGGAGAATTACCATGTACCGCGGCTGCTGAATGTTTAGTCTAATCCTGAAATTGGGTGGTGTTTAGTGGTAACTGAAAAAAAAAAAATCCAGCTCTTAAGCAGCGTTTACATAGATATTTATTACTGCTAAATACTGGAGAATGTATTTTTCTGAGGAGGCAGGTGCATCACATTGAAACATTTCCATTATCTATTCAGGCCACGAAGAAAAAGAAAGGTTAAATCCTGAGTAAAGGCTTAACAAACATAACTAAATGATGAGGGTTTATTCTGATGGTCTACAAAACCAAGTGCAGCATGGTGAAAATCATACTAGTTATTGCATAATCGCCATTGGGAAATTCTCCCTCCACCATCTGTCATTGCAAACTGTCACATAACCATCCCTGGAGTTAAGAGTCACACCTTATGTACTGTCACAGCACCAGAATGCAGGCGGTGGTCTTTTTTCATCTGATGATTTCTTCATTAAAAGGCTGCTTGCCTGGATAAAGTGACATTCCATGGCTCATCTGAATACCATATAAAATATAAGTACCTTACCATATAAAATGAACGACACATGAATGATATGAGAGGAATGTGCATGTGAAAAAAATAATATAAATGAAAATAGTACATTACTGAAGCATATAGTCTTTGTGTAAGCAAAACAAAATGTACAATTAAGAGAAGCATTAAAAGAAAGCTTTAAGACTACTTTATTTATTATTTATTCTGTTCATTTAACTGCAAATTGAAATGGGAAATATTGTGCATGTACTTTTTGCCATTTCCTATTGAGTTGTTGTTTTCTACTCTTTGTGTACAATTATAATAAGTGTAATTATATAATTAATATAATATTTGAATTAAGTAAAATATAAAAAATAAAATATAGCATATGCACTTTATTTACTGACAATTGTACAAACTAGAGCTTCTTTTTAATCATTTGTCCCGTCCCCCCCCCCCCTTATTTTAGTATTGGCTGCAGGTACAAAAACTATGCATTGTACTGTATATATAAATATCTAACTGTGCATGCGACAAATAAACTTCTCATCTTACCAAAAGCAGACTTATTTCAATTGATTAAACATGACAATATAACTGTGGCAACAAGCGTCATGTGCCCATGAAGTAACTGAAAGCATAGTAAAAACCACAACTTGTTTTTCATACCCACAGAACTACAATGCTCCTCCAGGGTTTGCTCTTTCACCCCGTCACCTCTGAAAACAACATTTGATGTACGCAGTCAGAACTATGGCAGCTAGCGTTGTCTTTCCCCATGGGAAACTGGACCCAGGATCTTGCCTTTCATTTTGTCCTTCTGCTTAATTTCCCCCAAACTGAATATTCAGACCATGTGTGATTGTACAGACAAAACAGAAATGGAGTGAATCAGAGCTGTGATGCTTTTAGCTCTGAGGTCGTCAAATACTACACATAGTAAGTTAGTCAGTTCCTCACAATGGAGGGGAAAGAAAGAAAGAAAAAGACAGAAAGAAAGAAAGAATAATATTTCAAGAGCCGATACTTTAGGCTGTAATGGACATTGGAAAAAAAGTGAGGGAATTTGCAGCAGAGCAGGAAGTTGTATGACGTATTCCACAGAGGAGGCAGAAATGGCTCCACATGGTAACTGAAGTAATCTGTACATTGTGGTTTATATATATATATATATATATATATAATCATAGTTTGATGATTGTGAAAGATTGTGAGGTGTAGCATGATACAGCGGGATCCCAGGACCACTTCCTGCTTGTGACCGTCTGCTCTTGAAATCCTGCATGATGCCACCATTTCATTAAACAACTACCCAACAGTGTCTGTCGCCCCGTCTGGCTGTTTTATCCACCAGGAGCTCCTTATAGTTCTGATCTAAGCATGGATAAGCATGTCAGCTCAGCTGGCAGTGATTTTCAGCTATGGGATCCAGGGATTTGGGGGTATGGTGTTGGGGGGGTCAACCATCTCTCTTTCCTCCCTCCTTCCCTCTCAACACATCCTGAACAAACAGAGCCAGGCCCCTGCCCAGGCCTCAACCCATTCCATCAGTCGGACCAGAGGGAGAAACATTCCTCCATCCCGGAAAAGAGGAGTCACATCAACAGGAGTTCTGGGAATAGAAGAAAGCTAATGAAGTGCAGGCTGGAGCTACGGAGGAAGAAAGAGCTGCAATGTGGAACCAACGTAACTACTAAATGAAGTCACAGCGAAGACGGCAAAGTCTACAAACTGCTCTGTGCCGGCACATTTTTCCAATAAATGTTTTAAGATGGGGTTTGGCATAACTGGATTCCCCATTCAATTCTTCACTTCAAAAGCCATTGAAATGTGAAGTATGCTAAATATTCATATAAAAACCTGTGCATATGCATTGAATTTACTTGCCCTAAAATTAGTTTTAAAAATATATGCATTTTAAGTGCACATAATATTAAAAACAATAGTTACAGTCAATAATATATTAAAATAAGTGAGGTTGCTGGTGCAAATAAGATTAATAGTATAAATAAAGTTTGTTTCTGAAGGCAGTATCTTCATGTCTGTTTTTGTCTGATCAAGAATTCAAAACACAACACAGTGTTAAGCTAAAAGGTAAAGTGAAAAGTCCCATTATAATTAAATGCAAACAGCTAATAATGCATTAGATAAAATGACAGTGAGAGCAGCATCATAGCAGAAAAGGTCTGCTTACTGAGGTTGATTTTTTTTGTTAACATTACAGCACAAAAGGAACATCATGTCAATTCTTATCATGGAGGGAAAACACTGGAAATCTGATTCCTGAACAAACTACATGTGGAGCCTTTAGTAAGTAATACAACCCTAATGCTACACATGTAAATGTGTTATTAGATTTCCTGCTTCAACGTAAGTGCACAGAGTAATCATTTTATGTGTGTGTATGTAAACACAGCCAGTAAAGTGACCCTTTCAGTCAAGTACCACTTTGATATCACGGCATTCACCCTGCAATTTGTTGCCAAACACAACAAATACAGATGTTTTCTCTCTGCGTGGTGACTCAGAGAGCTCATAAATACAAATGCACGCACGCGTCTTCACAACGCAGATGTGGGGAATGCATTTTTCAGGTGAAAGGTTAGCAGACCACACAGTAACATGTTAATGAACCGGTGCTGCAGCATTAAGAAGGGTAACACTAAACACTCCAGTGTGATCCAACATTTCTTAACTGCTATAAAAATAATATGCAGACTGTGATGGGATTTACAGTTGGATACAGTTCCATACTGGAAAGATGCTCTGGCGTGTGGACTGACAGTACTGCTGTGGGAGTTCACAGACAGTCCACTCATGGGTCTCATAAGACTTAACTACTGTAACCTGTGTAGTTCAGCTCGAGACACTCACTGGATGTAAAAGTGAATGCTAAAGGGCTTCCATTCAGCATGTAAATATCACATTCTATCACTTTAAACATATTTGTTTGCTTTCAAGCGCCGGTTAAAAAACCCTCAGACTTTTAAACATACATCCTCTCCCTCTTTCTTCTATGCAAAGTCACAAAACAAAAATGGACGAGTAAAACAAAGATTTCTGTTACGATACGGAAAATGTAACCAAAGTATCACTGTTAAGGGAGCTGCCATCTTGGCAAACTTGATGCGGGACTGATAGTGATTGGACATTACAGCTGTCAATCACCTGTTTAACACCATCCCTCAATGAAAAAACTGGTGACTGGACAAAATATTCTGAAGCCTGAAAGCAGAGCCAGGAGGAAGTGCAGAAGTTCTGTTTCCTCTCACATCACTCACTCACAATAAAGGAAATTACACCAAAAAAATACTTCCAACTAAAGTTTTACTGCATTAAGTATCAGATTAAATGAATGAAATGCCAATAGTTTTGATCACGATACTCCTGATACCTTTTTTTTCTCCAGATTCCAAGGATTTTAATTGTATTTTCTATCTATGTATGGGAAAATAAAGTATTATTATCAGGACAAAACAAAACAGACACAAGTGTGATGTTGTACTTATTAATAAAAGTAATCAAGAGTCAGCACTATTCCCCTGTCAGCTCTTGGTCCTCATTCTGTCAGAACTAAGGCATCCCTCCCCCTCTTCCCTTCTGTCAAGTCTCGACAAAACAACAACAACTACACAGCTTCTGTCATTATCTTTGAGTGATGAATAATTGACTATCTCCCTCACCACGCTCAGCACCTGCCCTTGAAGATTGAGCCATGAAAAAGCACATAGTCACGGCCATGCGAGCAGGAGGGCCACGACACGCCACAGGAATGCCCTTCAGCCGAGCAGGGGGGACAATCCAACTCCCATACAGACGGAGCCTGTACAGTAAGACTAAACATACCATAATAGCTCGCACACACAGTGACTCATGAGGGGGGGGACAGGGTCTGTTTTCCATTGTAGTGGAGTCAAAACTGAAAAAGCAGATCTCACTTTACAATTCATGATCACCGTTACTTAGTTTGTCTTCATATTACTTCTATGAGGAAGACATTAGAGGAAGGTGTTAACTCAGAATGGGTTTCATACAAAGCCTGTCTCACCTCTGTTTACTAAACAGACTCATAAGCTCTTTCAGGCTGGTGTTACCTCATCTGAAGACAAAACACACACACACACCTACACCCCCCATCCACCCAGACATACGTCCACTAAAACAAACATGCTCTCATTGCCACTTTCCCATTACTCTTACCAGCCATTCAGCTCCAGTTCCAGCAGCGACTGGGTCTTCTCTGAATTACACTGCAAACACCACATACTGGCCAGCACTCACAAGACGATGAGCTCCACACAGTAGTAGCCCTCCACACAAGTCCCCATTACTGCCTAAAAATGTTCCTCTAACAGATACATTGCAAATCTGCTATAGCTTTTGATTGTAGCTGCCTCTGTCCTTGCAGACATTTCCATTTCTTTGCCTTGTAAAAGCAGCTCCCTATGGATGGTATTCAGACATGGTCAGTGCTAAGTGGCAGTCTGTAATTTCTGACAGACAAATGGAGCTCTTTCTTTTTCTCTTTCTTCCCCTCTGTCCTCCGTGAGCCGGGCTGGTCGGAGTATGAGGGGGGCGGAGGCTGGGAGACAGGGGAGTGTGGGTTTTTTGCCAGGGTCTGAGCAGTATGGAAAGGGGCGGGGTACAGGGAAGAAGGGGGTGTGAGAGCATGGTGGCTCTGTAACTAAGGAGAAAGAGAGAGAGGGAGATGAAACACCTCCTGCTTAACACTAGTCATGCAAGGAAGGGACACACAAATGACCCTGAAGCAGAAGATGTCGAGAAAAAAATTTACATTTTTCTGGCGAGTTATCAAAGAACATGAAAAACCATGTGAAAATGAAAGCCAGAGACAGCTCGGGCGGGGAGAGATAAAGGAAGGCGCTAAAAGCACAGAAACAAGGGAGTGACAGCTTGATCTAGTTCAACGTATTTAAGTATAATAGATAAATGGCGATGAGATAGAGTGGAAAACAGGTAAGGGGACAAAGTATGAGCTGAGAGTATTGACAGGGACGAGGTTTTAAAGTGCATGACTGTCAGAAGTACCATTTTTAAGCCATTTTAGACAGAGGAGAAATATCTTAGTGGGTAGAGATGGCAAATACAAGGGAGCTTCTCTATTAATAGAGCCTTTCAGGGCTGAAAAGTGACTGTTCAGATGTGGGCTAAGAAAAGAACTCGAGGGCATATTCAGTGTGTTCCTCACGTGTGTGCACTAATGCAACCTGAACCTGAAATCACAGGAAAGTAGTAGCTGCACCTTTTGCCCTTCAATTTAACCTCCTTGAAATCTGCATTGTTTAATTTCATACAATAAGCTGTACTCATTAAAATGTCACTAGCATGGAAACGCTCACCCAGACTTGCGTTTGTGCTTTCGGCAGACCTTTGACTGATGGTGCCTCGTCTGTGGACTTCAAAAGTTGTTGCTAAGACGGACTGGAGACTAATCACCCCTCTGAGGAAAGGGGGGTTGGGGTATACTGCCCCCAAGTCAGAGGTATTTTCTATGTAATGACAACACGCACAGGAAACACAGGAGAATAGCTCCCACATGGAGCCAGTTTACAGGGACACCAATCATCTTATGTGGAGAGAGATGCTGTCCACTAATTACAGGCCTGAACCCCTGAAACGATCACCTTCTTTGAGTTGTTCTCCTCTCTGAGTTCAACTGAAATAAAGGGAAAAAGAGGGAAAAAAATGACCTACAGGAGATAATATCTTAAGCAGCAGCAGCAGATCTGCATAGCATAGCCAGGCTTATACGACGTGTGACTCAACCAACCAGACAGTTACTGGCCAACTGATCTATTTCAGTTTGAGACCTTGGCCCCTGTATTATGGTGACTACAGCTGCTGGAGCCTTATGGTGCAGATATTTGATTCTACTATCACATCTCACCTCTCATACAATCTCCAAATCCTTAGTAAAATCTGTTTATCCCTGTGTGCCAGTAAACAAAAGAAACACAACCAAGATGCCTCTTTAATAAAAGTGGCATCCTCATAATTCTATCATTGTGAAGCACTTCATCACACATGAGACAGGCATTAGCATTTAGAAATGCACACATATTATTAGATATCAGCCCAGATGCTGGTTTTGTTTTTGCTGGAGGACCACAGAGAATGGCTAACTAGATGTTATTTGTTTAGAAATAAGATATGAAGTAATATCAAGGTCTCATTTTGAAGGCAGGCTTGTGATGATTATAAGCCTCGAGCCTGTCATGATTGTTTCAACATGAGGCTCAAGGGCAGCATTAGTTTAGTCGGAGTATCACAGAGAGCTATGCTGAAATCTAATCAGATGAATTTCAGCTAAAGATGAGCCATGAAAGTTTGAACAAACTTAAGGACACGGAGTAAACTGGTGTCTGTCTGCCTCTTCATCGTTCTTCTTCTAGTGTTACTGTCTAGTCGAAGGCTCACTCCATCTCCTGAGCTGTGCCTTCATGGCGCTCTGCTCCAGAATGATGTCATTGAGAATTCCAAGCAGAGGCCCACTCTGCTCATAAAACGCCATTTCTTCAACTCAATACATATGGTCTCGCTGCATTTCAGCTCCTACATCAGCCCCCACCACCACCACCAATTTTCTTCCTCTGGTTTTAGAGTAAAGAGAGGTAGCTATGCTAACATTCGGGGTGTGGTCACAAAAGGCATCCACAGGTCAGCTCCACACAAACGCTGTTATCAATTGCATTCCCACAGATCTGTCAGTCCAGTATTATCAAAAACTCCGACTTTAAAGTTGCCACTAGAATGAAAAAAGACAGCACAGGGTAAGAGAGTAAAGGAAATGAAGGGGGAAACTGATCGTTTCCTGGAAACTTGGTCACAAGGTTTTGGCACATTGTACATTGTCTACATTACATCATGCACCGTTCTCATTATCTGCTTTTGCTGGATGCTGAGCAACCAAGACCTGCGCTAAGACACGGAAAATAAAATGAAAACTCAGCCCTTGCCGGGTCTGGAAACAATTACAAAGGACTGATGTCATAGTTTGATACAACAGCATACTAAATTAGATGTAGTGGCCCGGGCTAGCTTTGTGAACACAGAGGACTTTGTATAAGAGGAAAACAAGAAAGACTTTTTTGTCTCCTGTAAATTGCCAGGAACAAAGAATTTTTGTGCATCTGAAAGATCTGGAATCAGATGTATAAATAGAGCTGAAATGAGAGTAATTAAAGGATATGCTGCCTCTGCTCATCACATCCTGGCAGCAAAGCTAGAGCAGATGTGTTGCCTGTGGGATCCTATGGGAGTGATCAAAGATCATCAGAGGCAAGTGATGTCTAAAGGCTTTTCTCTTTTCTCCTGTTCGTACATCACTTAACAATTCCAATCCAGATAGAAACAATCTGTTTGTCCAGACACGTGGAAACTTGAGGAGACATCTGACACAACTTTTATTGCAGCAAAATATTGTTTCTTTTGTTTTACACAAAGTTACAGCTCAGACAGTCCAACTTTTAATTCAAAATTTTGAGGAAAAAAAAGCTTTATATACATATTTCTTTCCTCTATTAGAAAGCTTTCTCCTACAATTAACATATTCCCAGTACTGCGAGTTCAAGTTTGACATTTTGGCGAATTAACTGTAAATATAAGACAATGTTCCTGTGGCTGTAGCCAATTACTGAGATAGAGGCAGCAGCTGATAAGCTTAACTGAGCACCGAGACTGAGGCGATGGAAAACAGCTCAGCACTGTCCAAAGTCGCTGCACCTGGACACAAACAGGATTTTAATCTTCTAATGTTACTTTTGCCAGGTAGGGCAAATTCACCAAAATGTAGCTCACAAAGAGAAAGAAGCCTCACATTTGCCCCTTCCACTTTTTTTTTGGGTGGGGTGTTGCTTGTTCTCTCGATGTTTGCGTGGGTTTCCTTTGGTTTCCTTGCACATTCCAACAACATATGCTTTTCAGGTTGGGTGGAGACTAAATTGCCCAAAGAGATGAATGTGGGCATCCAACGACCTGTCCTTTGCATTTCTCAGCCATCCTCATGTGGACTGCGTGGGAAGAGAAAATGCATGAATAAAATGACACCCTTATTATGCGAGCCAAGCATACCTTTAACTTAACCACATGTTTGTGCCCTCATATGAGTATGTGAAGGACTGCAGCAGAAATAAAAAATGCATTTCACAAAATCATGGCAAACAAAAGACTTGAAATAAGTTTAAGAATATGCTATCATGCCATCTCTCCACGATAAGCACAACAAGGTCATGTATTGTGCAGCGTTACCATTTTTAGAAGCAGGTCCTCTTTGTTCAATTACAATATTTTCCTTTCAGTTCACTCTATTTTCAGAAGCCATATTCCTCTGAAGCTCTTCACCATAGCCCCTCCCCACACAGAAACACACTACACACTGCACAATGCTCAATGCTAAAAATAGACCCATGTGAGGTGACACTCTCCAGTAAACAGAGAGAAGGAGAACAATGCTGTGAAGAACAAGAAGAATACCCGTTAACACAGGAGAATGGTCACTGCATGCCCTGCTGATTTCATCTCATTATCATTGCCTGTGTGACAGAGTGATGTGCAGTACTTCTCAGTGACTCTGAAATTTTGAGGTCACTTGAAAAACAGTGCAAGGCTCAGGCTGTCTGTGATGCTTAGAGCTCAGACTGGCACTTTCTGTAAATGTGACAAAGGCCGCAGAGGGTATAAATACCCAGAGTGGTCATGATGGCCACAGGAGCGTGACAGCAGAAGCCAGACCAGCAAAACAGAGTCCAAACATGATGAGATGCAATCCACAGTGGGCACTTAAGCTGAGAGCGCCATCCATTGGTTATAAACGATGTTACAGCCTCTCCTCTAAGGATGAAAAACAAGCCCGAGGCCAGACATGTGGCAGTGATGTCATTCAGGACAACTGAGGTCAGACATGTTTGTGATGGTTGCAGCCAGTTGTGAGGGGGGTTGGGTTATTCAGAGGAAACCAGGATGAAAAAAGGTCGGCTTTTTCTGGTCGGTGAATGTTGAGGGGGTGGGTGACATATTCTATTTGAGGCAGTGGCATATTCACACCTGTTTCAAGTCACACAGCGGAAATCCTACTTTACAACCACTAGAACTCAGAGAGGTGATTAATCTGAATGCATCTTACATCACTGCACATTATTTCTACCACTATAGAAAAAAAGCTGCAGGGAGTGACTAATTACAAAATAGTGACATTTGTATAATTACTGAATTCATTTAACAATAATCAGTTATAGTTACTGTGGGGAAGAAATCACAGTTAATCAGAGGGGGTATAATACAATATATGGTTGGGGGGTTTTTTTTGCAAAAAGCATCACTTTTCTTTGCATAACTGTTTTATTCCTAATTTTATTTAATGTATTATTTCTTTTTTTAAATTTTAAACATAATAAGTGCAGTGCAACTAGTCACAACATTATGTTAATTGATGAAAATTTTATAACAACAGATATATTTCAAGAGTAATCACATTACAATTTCAGGTTAAATTGACTAATATCAACCATCTTACATTTTTTTTGGTTACATCTACCAAAAAACAAACAAACAAAAAATACTTTACTATATGCCATTACTTTTGGCAAATACTCATATGTTATATTAAAGTGGATCACATCATAGCCTTGTAATAGAATACAAAATACAATTCAGGGCTGGATATTCAGTAACACCTTCCTTCTGAAATCTGTTAATGGACCTAAAATAGTCTAATTGTACCATGTTAGGTTTAATTTCTGGTTTCAGGACATTACCCCTTGTAAAACCTGAAAAAAGAAAGGTAATCGAATAATAACAAAATTCACTTTTAATGGATGAAAAACTTAGCATTTCATCACATTTCTAACTGTGAAACTAGTAATCTGTAACTTAGTACTTATGACAAACCTTCCCAAAACTGTATGGAGAACGTTTGCATTTCTATTTAATTTTTTTTTTTAATTTTACAAATGAATGAAATGAAGAATAAAATAAAATGAAATGTTTACTGCGCTATGATACTGAAAGCAACAATATGTGACATTTGAGACAAAAAAATCAAAGCACACATAAACCATACACACCACTGTTTGAACACATTGCAGCCACACAAAACATTTAGATCTCCATCCATCAGTTTTCAACCATTTCAAAACCCCACAAGGTTTCCCTAAAGCAAAAAGACACCATCTGCTTATAGCCTCGCTGCGCCACAGTGGCCAATCTATCATCACATCGCCTCCCATTTTGCGTAACATCAGCCAAATACTTTAAAAACCACATCTCTCAAGTCTCCTGACTTCAGAACTGACTTCCAGGACCTATTCATCAATTTAATCCCAGAGAACATGTATCTATCCTTTGGTATACACCAGATATATGACTAAAATAACTCATTGTCTGTGTATGTGTGTGTGTGTGTGTATGTGTGTGTGTGAGATCATGTTTGTGTGTCTGGCAAAGCAATCAATTTGGAGCTATGAGCTAAATGACATCATTGAACTGGGTAAATTGACTGGAAGGCTTAACAATGATAATAATTGCTGTTTCAATCAAATTCCATTCATTGCCAACTGCATCAGTGATCAGATAAAAAGCTGATCTTGAACATGTTGTTTTGCTCAATCACTCACATCACTCACAAGATTTAATTAGCAGTGCAGCATGAAATAGTGTTATGGTTCAGAGCAGCTGGAGTATAAATAAGTTTTCTAGTCGACAAACAGACATGTTAATTGAAGGTGTAGCGTAGAAGTGTCTTTAAAAAAAAAAATTAAAATCCCAGATTATTTATGATTGAAAGAAACGGATAAAGGGAGGATCAAAACCTTTAAATTCCTATAATATTCCTCCTGCGATGGCGTTCATTCCATCATACTCACCTCTGTACTCACAGCTGTATAATCTCTTAAGCAGGGTTTGCCTTGCTCTGCCTTTCAGCCCCGTCGTCCAACGCCAGGACTCCAGTTTCTTGCTGTGCACTGATGCCCTTCACTGGTAAAGCCAACTGCGCCTCAGTGGCATCCAAAGCCCACGGCAAAAACACTGAGGCCATTGAGGCTCGAGGAGCACCTCCCGGGCTCGGCCGTCTACACTGGCACAGGCCATTGTTTGTGTTGGCGCTGTGAATAAAGGCAGCCTTTCTCATGCCTGCTCCATAACGCCTTCCCAGTCTTTGATACGGGTAAACACAGTGACTGAACAACAGTGACCCCCATAAGATGTGGCAATCTGTCAGATTAAGCCAAATTGTGCTTTTTGTTTTATTACTGACACAGCAAACCCCACCAGTAATATCGAACCTGTCACTGTATGACTACAGTATCATAAAGAATTTTCTTTCAGTTTCTGCTCCACTTGGAAGAGAAACCGCAAAATATATTTCATTTTAATGGCCCTCATTAAGCTGACAGTGATAGAATCATTCAGGAAACATAATGTTATTTTAGGAGAAAGACCTCAAAACTGTATGACTGGTTGGATAGGCTATGTGAGTAAGGGAAAACAGAAATGGAATGAAAATGCTCTTAGCTGGAAAAAAAGAAAAAAAAAAACACCCAAATATTTCTTTTAATACTCATATTTTAAACTTTAGTGTGAAAACGCTAGTTATGCCCCATTTCCTTTGCTGTATGCGAGTTTATTTTAATAAAATAACATTAAATACAGTAATAAAACTTACAAATTAGACTTTAGATATTGTATTTGGAACTGTGTCTACCTTTTTAAGAAAGCTATTAAATATTTATATATTTAACAACTTAATAAGGATCAGAAATTGTGGGAAATTCCTGACACAAACGCAAGTCATGCCTATAATTTTAGTCTCAAGGCACTGAAGATTGTGACAGAAAACAACCTCCAGTCCAACGCTAATCATCAAAACACCACACATGAGAGCTGTGTCAAATTACACGCGATGACAACTTCCCTTAGCCACAATGAAAACTTGATCACTTCCATTTAAATATTAATTGAGAGCCACAGTTGAAAGCATCTCAACAATAACAGACGTAATTAAAAAGTAAATTATTTATGGGGCTCATTTCTTCACTTCTTCACAGGACTTGCATGTCAAGCTTTTGGGAAACTGACAATGAGCTAAAAGCATGTAAAAAAAAAAAAAAAAAAGAGAGAAAAAATAACAACTAGTCAGGGAAACGTTTTCCAGGCAACACTGACAACGGGAAAGCAATCAATCACAGAACAAAAGCAGGGAGATAAAGCAGTCATCCTCCATCTGCATTCCTTTCACTATAGTGAAGGTAAAGGAAACCGAGGAAACTTTTTTTTTTCTTGGTGCAGGTCACGGGACTGCTGAGAAATGGATTTATGTTGACATATTCCAGTGGAACAAGATATCCTGAGTGTGCAAGTTCCATTCATACCACGTTTCCACAAGACCTGGAGGGTGCAAGTCAGCAGATCTTATATTTCAACATACACCCCATTCAGTCAGGAGAAGCAGGACATGAGCCCTGGGTTTATGGAGTGATAGAGACTTTCTGAGAATAACAAACAGACCCGGATTCATGATAAAACACCCTTGAGGATGGGTTTCGCAGCTTCGTGTTTATTGTTTCATCTCTCTCGAAGCCTTCCATAACCTCCACTTGAGAGAATGCCAAAGCATTTACAAGAAAAGAGGGTTATACAGGGCATATGGATTAATTCACCATCCCATGACAAACTACCTGACTAGGGCTAATGTTGTTTGGCTTCCATTTAATTTACACACAGAAGGTTCCAAACGCACACTGGAACCTGATAATAATGCAAGTCCTTCAGGGCTGAGCCACCAATGATCTACTCATACATCAACATTAACACTAAGCTCGCCACACACCGCCACTGATTAGACAAGTCTCAGAATAAAATAAAAGGGATGAATTCTTGTCATTACTGAGGAATAGGCTTCAAAAGAGGAGTAAATCTGTCTGCTAGCTCGGCTGCATCCTTGGAGGGTTGATGTACGCTCCATAGACCTCACTACTTTATTGACTTAAAGCGCAGCCCGGAGGTCTCTGCAGGCTGCGGGGCTCATCAATTTGCAGCCGCTCAATTATATATTAGAGGCCCCCATCACAGCTCCCTCCCCACAGGATGACAAACTGCTTCTCCACGCAGCTGGTTTATTCTATCACTAACTGCAATCATGTCAAGATAGGTCAGTTTGAGCAAAAATGATGAGATATGTGTATGAGATATGCACAAACTTAACCATAAATGATGATGGAAGCTTGTAATAGAGGATTAAATGCACTAAATGGTGATACTATTTCACTAAAGCATGACTTATTATAGGTTTTCCACAATGCAAACTTCCAAAATAAGTGGGTTTGGAGTAGAATGAGGAAATATCACAGGGCTGATAAGTTGGCAGTGCAGTGAAGTGTCTAAATGTGTTGCTTCGGGGTTCTTTTTGTTGGATGAGGAGTGGCCTAATTCTGTCATCTTAATCGACTGCACTTCCTTAAAGCTTCAGGTGTCATTCAGAAGCAGGAGGCTGCATCAGGGAAGAGTCATTCCCACAGCCTCGTGTTAATCTATGACTGACGTAAAGATCAACACGGGACACATGAGAGTGTTTTCTCTTTTGGTGGAGTCTGTTTCCTCATGCTGCTTTGGCACTAGTTGTGTGGCTCACTTGGCTTTCATTTTCCTCAGTCTGCACCGTTGATGTGTAGGCTTGGCAGAGCCAGGCTGAGGTATGAAACTTTATGGAAGAAGGAATTTTTCATCTGTGGGAAAAAGCAATGTGACACTAATTTACACCAGGTCCATCTTTGATCATGATGTTAAGACTTAATTCCCACGTCTGCAGTTTTGAAATTACATCCGTCTCAGGCTGAGCTGAATAAAGTGAAGGTAATAAGATACACAAAAGCAAATGAAGTTTCCAGGAAGTAAAACAGTTTTAGAAATTATTTGTTTTTCTGGATCCAGGAAGGATTTAACATGACATATGACTATAACTGTTTATCTAATAGGTGTGTTTGTTTAGTTTACTTTGCACAGTACGTACCTGGCATCTTTATCTAACCTAAAGTAGCAGACTTATTTGTTATTTGTTCATTTATTTGTGCAACATATTTTGTATAACTACTTTACGCTACCTCTTTTTATGTGGGGATTTAATTGGCATATATTAATATGTATTTAATAAAATGTCATATTATATATTTGCGGACAAAATGATGAAAACAATGGTTATGCAATCAAGTACTAACTCCTGTGCGTATCATGTGACTAAAACAGACAGAAAAGAAAACATGGACAGTCTAAAAGTATTGTTTTTCTCAGTACAATGACATAGATGTTAACGTCTGACCTTAAGTGCCTTTTTTATCAAGAAAAACATGAAAAATGGATAGATATCAGCTCTGAAATTAAACTCTTAGGAGCTATTTTTGTTGTTATCATTATATTTGTGCAAACAAACCTGTATTTAGTTGAACCAGGAACAAGAAAATAAGGTGTGGTCTAATATTTTTGTTCCTGTATGTGCAGATTGAAGGCTGAAGTAAGGGAAATTATTACAGTATAGGACAAAACACTGAATTTAGGTTTTCCATCACTAACAGGAGCCTGGGCTGGAAAACAATAATGATATGTCTTAATAGAATTTGCTATTGTCCTCAATATCACTGAAATAAATACTTTTGGGCTACATTTGCATCCATTTTACATCTACTTTTACAAAATTTTACTCAAAATAGAAGTTTTTTTAACATTAGGATAGTTCTAAACCTTCATCCTCTACATTTATTAACCCTTTGTCACATTCTGACCATAAATAATCATTATAAAACACAAACATCTAGTCTTCCACTCTCTGAGGAAGAAAAATCAGCCCCTTTATCATAATAATTTCAAATAATTGGATATGTTCTACCATGATAATATTTCAAACAGTACTTTCATCCATATAGTGAATGTCTTTATTATCTCTTACATAAGGCTGGTTACTTTATTGAATACTATACCTCTTTTTAAATACACGAACACTTCTTCAGCGTTATATTGAGATGCTTTCGAGAGACTCTTCTTCATCGGCTGCTGGTGTAAACACCTCTGAGACTGCCTCCCATATGAACACAATGCAGAACAATGAGTGTATTCAGGAAATCCAGTTCACCGTTTTTACCATTACTTTGCATTTAATGTCAGGACGCCAAGGAATTCTGTGTAATAAAAAGAAATTGCAATTCATAGTTGTTGCACTGTGCCTAATAATCCCAGTGGTGGAACTCTGCCTTTTATTTGCTGTAACCATAAAAACGTAACTCAGCAACATCCTGCACCAGGACAACGAGATAACAACACATGTGACTTGCTAGAGTGTAAATACAAGACAAAGAAAGAGGAGATGGGGGTGAAAGGGATAGACAAAGGGAAGGACAGAACACAAGGGTCGATTAGCACGTGATGGAGAGAGAGAGCGAGCCTACAGAGCATGGTAAAAAAAAAAAAAACACACACACTTTGTATGCATAGAGTACAGTACAGCTCTGTAGTCTCACGTAAAGCACGACTGGTGAGGGACTTTCATGTCTCACGCTCTGTGCATCTAATAGGGTCTAATGATGGCCTTGCCGAACCATCCATTCTGTGAACAGGTCTAATGAGAGAAGGACTGGGTGGACAGAGCACACAGGCCGCCCAACAATGAGGCCAAACAGCTCTGCGGTCACCAGTGGTCCCTCTATACTGGATTTATCGAAAACATGTCAACAGGATGCATCACATGACAATCAGCAAGAAAACACTGTGACAAGAAAGAACTGCGAGGGGTAAATTAGAGCCACTACAGTAAGAAAGAGAAGCGCAGATGTCAGGGAACACTTAAATAACACAGAACAGCATCATAAAGACATGTCTAATTCACACCCATCTCAACATGGGAAATGGAGGTTAAATGTGAATGTGCGACTCATGTTCAAGGTGCAATACTTATGTTTTTGAAGGTGTTATACTATGTACTATGTTGTTTTTAATATTCATAGAATCTTCCCTTTTTCTTTTTTTTAAATTTTTTTTTTTTAACTTTTACTTAGGGATGGGGCTCTGTTGGAGCATGGGTGGGAAACGAAGGGTGGGGACTTTCCTGTTTGTGTTGATTTAATGTCTGTATAGTCCCTGCATAAAAACTAATAAAAAAGCAACAACAACAACAAAAAAAATCAGATTTCTCTTGTTTATGTACACATATATTTATTATCTTTTTATCTTATTATACATATTTAACTATCTTTTTATGTCTACAGGTAAGACACTTCTTTCTTTTTTCACTTTAACTCCAATGAGATTGCACTGTAATGCTCCTGTACAAATGTCAATAAACTCTATTTATCTTTGATTTTAAAGGAAAGACAAATAAACATCTTCTCTCATTTGTTTTCTGGCTTCCTCCTGGCACTTTGCATCAGCATTGGTCTGTTATCAGACTACAGAGCGGCAGCAGTGGCACCCAAGAGCACGAGCATCATGTTACATATTACGTTACATACTTTCCATACAAAACACACCAACATGCTTGCAAATTCTCTTGCCTCTTATTCCATCCACCTGCCCTGCGAGACTGCGGCGAAAGCTTCCGTTTCTGATCAATACATTGATTATTTTTTAAAACCTTTTAGTTTTAAAATGAGCTAAAGTGCATATAATTTCACATAGCTTGCATTATAAAGTGAATAATAAGGGCTGATTAAAATTCCAATGGTATAAATGTCAGAATAAACAAGGAAGAACATTTAGCATTTTTACTGAATAAATAATCAAAACAGTGGGACTTTTAATCAGATCACCAACTGTTCCAGCACCAATTTACTGCTTCAAGCCAAAACCTGCAGCGTGAGACAATGTAAATAACTGCTGCCTTCACTGTAGGAGCTATGTGAACGTGTACTTCACAGCTAGAGAAATGGTACACACACAAATACACACACACACACACACACACCCTCAGAAGTGCTCACCTACCTCTACACATCTGCCTCCGAGTCGGCCCAAGCAGCACGCCCCACAGTCTGGGCTTGTGGTGATGGATAGTTACAGCTCTTTACAGACAGGTAAGGGCGACTGTGTTTACTGGAACATGAAGACTGGAAACATCTAACTGGCTGATTTACTCTCCACTAATCAGCACATTCCCCTAAACGTCAATGAAAAGAGGAGGCTCTCCTCATGCACAGCACCCTCCCCCTGCATGCCGTGCTCCTCAGCCTTCATAGTCTCTTTGAATCCTGCTTCCTCTTGTCCCCCCCCCCACCCCACCGCCCCGTGCAGATTCATTTCGGAGACATAAACTACCCATGGGTCTGATAGCTCTAGCAGCTCCTGGATGTCCACACCGAGACGCTGAGGACTAAAATTGCAGTCCTCCGTGTCAGGCCATGTCTGCTCGGTTATATTTTCAACTCTTCTGGCAGCTAAAATAGTTCCAAAAATAAGAACACTAATTGGACAGTGTTTATTTCTGTATGGGAGAAATACTCTAAGTGTTTTTAGCAGGTTGTTTGTGGCACGATGGTTTAACAGTCAAGCCTCTCTGGGAGGTAGAGTTCAGTCCACTGCATGGAAAAAGAGCCGACTCTCCCCTTTTTTTAATAAATAAGGTCTTTTATACGAAAATTTGCAATACAGTATAGTTGTGTGTGAGGCTGGCAGGGCGGCGTGTGACATCATGAGTGTTGACTCATGAGCAGATGAGTGATGCACACTGAGCTTTTTTTTTTTTTAAACTGCAGTAAAGCCTCTCTGCTTCTGTCTGCGGCCCGTCGCTCTCTCTTTTTTAGGAGGGAGGTGGGGGTTGGTAATGAAGCAAGTGTTTCTATGCATTGCAAGAGGGCTGTCAGCTCTACACACAGCAGACCTCTGTCACCTGTTGCCACCAGCGGGAGGCCGGGTGGCGGGTGCAAGGCCAAGCCTGGCGGTCAGTGGCGGCGTCCTGGCTCCACCTACAGACCGGCGGCTCGATGGGTGATTTACTCAGCCTGCATGTCTACAGCTTTCACACCCCAACACTTCATGTGAAAACGGCTGAAATCCATTTCTGAGTGATAAATTGCCCTACCATGATAATCGCAATAATTAATAAAACTATTGACAATCCAACCTCAGGAGGTGGAAAGAAACCGCCCTAAATGCTGTGATCATGGGTTTTCTGCTTTTCATGACGTTCTACACAGCAGTTTTTCCCCAGAGAACATGGGTCATCAAGCTTTACTGTGCAGTTAAAAGAGCCATTTTTGAAAATAGAAAAAAGAAATCAATCTGGAGTCTGAATGAAATGAACCAATGAAAAGCCATGGATCCAAATGAACCGTGTTTTCTTTTAGATTGTTCAGACCTCTTCTTTTTCTCCAATTACAGGAAGTTGTAGCTAATATATCGACAATTAAACAGAAAAGTATGGAGTGGAGAGTCAAACCTGCTGATATTAACGTCAAAACTCTAGATTGGCAAGTGAATGAAATCTCTTCATTAATTTTTATAGATTAAAACTTAAATTAACAAAACAGCATCAGGAAACAAATTCATCTGAAGCTAAATCAATGAGAAAACGCAGATTTTACAGACTCAGTTCAGACCAAAGCAAATGGATCTCAAATTTAGAAACAAACAGGAAGAAATCAGTAAAACACACCCTATTTTCACAAATCATTCACCAAGTAAAACTAGACCATAGCAAATCAACTAGAAATTCACACAAAAACCACCTGTTTTGCAGCAAAACCACTTAATAAAGCACAATACTTTTAATCAACACTAACGTTTTTGACGGCTGTACTTTTCATGATGCTAAAAAAATTAAATATAGCCTCACTTATCCAATTCTGAATGGATTAATCTGATAAACAAAACAGAACAAATAATAACAAAAAGACACAACATCTCTGCATGTTTCATGTTTCAAAGCTGTTCTTTTAGGTCAAGGCTTATTTTAACTGACAAACAGCAAAAAAAGAGTAAAAAAAAAAAGAGAGAGAGAGAGCTGACATATATTCTATTCCCAGTACAAAGATAGAGGGTCTGAATATTGATGTAATATCAATTTTATGTCTTGTCTTATTTTATTATTCCTGTTTTTTTGTGTTATTTTCTGTTTGTTTCTGTTGTTTACTATTCATCTGTGTTGCCTTCAAGGATTATGTATGAATGTACTAATTTATTTACTTTGCTGGTATGTTAATATAGGTGTGTGTGTGTGTGTGTGTGTACATATGTGAGGATGATAAGTGAGATTACTTACAACTCACTTGCTGGTGGATCTAATGATAACGCAGATAAATAACCCTGGATTTGTAGTTTTAGTTCAGTGCTCAAAGCAACTGGAGAAGTGGTGAGAGTTTCTCAGGCTGTAAAAGGAAAAAGTGCTGCATTAGATGACAGAGAAATGAAGACTGACAGCAGGAGAAATGGACTGGAGTCGGGGGTGGAGGTCCTGGTTTCGGGCCAGAGCTGCAGTGGAAAGGGTTAACACGAGACAGTAAAGTGAATCCAGATGTGCTGTTATTATTAATATCTCTGGCTGATGAATGGGAAGGTAAAATTACAGGCGCCAGCCAGGGAGGCCCCGTGTGCTGCCCTGCCACCCAGGCGCTTCCCGGTTCACCTCCGAAGATCCACAGATCCACGGATCGGACGGCCACGGCACTCCAGGCCAGGCCGCCGCCGGGCCTTCATGTGGCTTCAGAACGTCAAATACCCAGGAGGCTGAGTGCTGCTGAGCAGAGAGCAACTGGATCTGTGTCGCTTCATGTCAGATCATAATGAAAATATGCCCTAACAGGATAGATCTGCTTTTCCCAAACTGAGGGTCGGGACTCACCAAGGGTCGCAGAGATGATTTTATTGTGTCGTTAATGACAATGAAATGCATAACATGAAAAAAACACAAAAACAATCCACATAAAAGACAATAGAACAGAGAATGACAAAAAAAAAGGTGAAAACAGAAGGCAATACAGGCAAGAAAAATATGACCCGATACAGGAAGACACAACTACGCAAATACAAAAAAACTCGTAAGAAAGGTGTCCAAACATGTAACAAGATCAAATATAAATTAAATCAAAATAAACACTCGGGATTGAGTCAAACATGCATAAAAGGAAAATGATTGAAAAGATTTGATGATGTACGAGATGTAAGATAACTACGAAGAGGACACAACAACAACAAAAAAAACAAATACAAGAAAAAAAGATCAGGAAAATAAGATGAAAATGACAAACAACACACAAAAAGAAAAACATCTAAAAGACAAAAGACGATGAAGGAATGACATTTAAATCACAACTGTATTTTTGTTAATGCCTCCTTTTTATGCGTTTGTTTTAACAGTTTGGCTGGTTTTGTTTATTTCTAACACATTTCGTTCATGTTGTCATTTATTTAGCCACTTATTTACTTAGCTAGTCAGTCATTTGGCTATTTAGTAAGCCAACTTTGTAGGATTTTATTTAGGCTACTTTTCCTACTTTGTATCTTTTTAATGTTAGCCATTTAGCTATTTGATTAGCTACATAGCTGTTTAACCATTTAGCTAGCCTTGTACCTGCTTATTTAATCAGTTCAGTACTGAATCAGTCATGTAGCCGTTTTAGTCAGTAAGGTTTTTAGTTAGCTATGTAGTTTAGTATTCAGTTTTTCAGTCATTTATTTTTTCATTTAGTTAACTATTTATTACTGTACTTAGCCATTAATTTATTTATTTTGTCATTTAGGCAACCGTTTAATTATCTAGATTATCTAATTAACAAGATCTCACAGTAAAAAACAACAAAGCCCCCAAATGTTCATAAAATTATCTCTACCAGAATAAAAACAAACAAGACAAATGTAAAATGAATAAATACAAACTAGGTAAGTAAGATATTTTTTAAAGGACACCTGTATCGAATTTTCATTGCTAGCCATTTCAAAGGACCACGTATACTAATAGTGATTCAATCAGATAACTTTGGTCACAGCTCCTTGTCAAGTACATGCAAGTACTAAGTCACTGCTCTGTCAGACACACATGGTCAGCGACATGTTGTCTGCTTCACAGGCTGTTCTAGCAGTGGTAGTGAGGCAGAGTCGCTGGTTTGTCCAATTACCTGGCCTGTGATGGACTGGTCACTTACTCTGTGCAGCAGATACCAGTTTAAGATGACACAGTATTGACCAGTGCTGGGTCATGTCTCTAGGACAATGGTGAAGTGAAAAGATTATGGCTGCACAAACAACAAGCGCAGAAATTTTGGAAATCTACTCAATCTTGCTCATTGACTGCTGCTTGTTTACTCACACTTCATCACCTGGAATCAACAATGGTACGTCACTCCTGACTGGTAATGGCTGCTTCCCATAAGCTGTGCATCCGCACGTAATTCACATAATAAGGTCCAGTGTGGTGCATTTATGGTGATTTTTTACTGAATTTGCACACACACAAACACACAAAGCGCAATGTCGTATGGATGACGAGTACTGCTAGCCTTTAAGAATATACAGAAAGATTACACAATTGGAAAACTGTCTTGGAAAAATAGTGTCAAAAAAAGAAGTTGATACAGTCAACTATTCACATGGCAAGTCACAAATCCTAAAAATCAATACAGCTTCCTCCAAACTTGTCATTTTCCAAACAGAGGAAGGAGGATGAGTACATCAGAAACAGACTCAAGTACCAGAGTTGAGTAAAAGTACTCACATTCCTTTACATTCCACCACTGCTACTCAAAAGAAAATAAACAGTGTCTTTACAACCGACTGCTCTGCAGCCGCCACCAGACATTCATTCTTTCCACTAGAAAAAAAAAAGCGGAGAATGAGTAACGACAGCAGCAACACTCAGAGAAATCAGTCAGCCACTAAAAACTCTGTCAGTCTTCAACCAAAAATCCTCAACATCTCAGAAAGCTTCTGTTCTTTTAACACACCACAAAAATATCCAGTATTCCCACTAAAACAAATAAGAACAACTGGTAAATGTATATGTAGCATCTATTACAAAGAGGGGGAAAAAAGTCCAATACTAATATAATCTAGTACTTTATTGTTTAATTTGCTTTTCATATGATCATTAAAATGGGTTATTTACCATTTGCAAATCTTTCTCTGGATCAGGGGTGTCAAACATACGGCCTGTGGGCCAAAACTAGTCCACCAAAGGGTCCAATCCGGCCCATGGGATGAATGTGAAATGCAAAAATTACACTGGATATAAATAATCAAGGACATTAACATAATTTTAGTTCAGGTTCCACATACAGACCAACAAGATCAAGTGGATTAGCCCAGTAAAATACCATCATAATAACATATGAATAGTGACCAATACAAACTTTTCTATGTTTTAGAGTAAAAATCTTTACTATCCTTTCACAAAAAATATAAATAATCTTAACAAATATGAACTGAAATGTCTTAAGAGACGTTAAGTGTAATTTGATCAATATTCTATCTGTTACTAAATACTTTGTGTATTTGTAGGTCCACTGGGATCTGTAAAGATCGGCAGTCTAGTGAGGTTGGTGACATGAGTCTGTTTGGTGTTAATGCCGTCACCATTCTTTTCAGCCAATTCAACATGTATAATCAGCCACTACCCAGTCATTCAGTCGGATCAATCTGATTGGTGGAGGGAAAGCTCTTGACTAGTCAATCAGTGAATGAGAAGTTTACATGTTTTTACAGCTACACCAAGGTACTTCACACTATTACTGTCTTCTATAACTAATTAACTAATAATAATCTTTAACTGCTCATATCATATCTGAATGAGTCCTTGTCAGTGTTGCCTGACGGACTTCATTCATTCCATTTAGTGAACACTGTTAGCATTGTTAGTATAGCGTGATTTCTCTGTGGTTTTCGCTTCCACAAGAAGCCCAAGAGCTGACAACACCCAAGTCTTAATATTACTAGCCATCCATTCAATGAGTACTGAGGCAGAAACTGAGACATAATATTGTTACAACTGCTTAAGAAGTTTCAGGATAGTTTGTAGATGTAAACATTTTCATCATGTACTTGTTTCACTCTAAAACACAGAGAAAAGTGGAGTTGACATTATTTATAGGTTATTATTCTACTGGTCAAGCTCACTTGAGATCATATTGGTATGAATTTGGCACCTCAACTAAAATGAGTTTGGCTCTACTGCGATAAATTGTTTTTTGTTTTATTACATTAAATTATTAAACACATCAGCAACAGCTTTTCCAACATGTTAAAGACATAAATAACTAAACGTAAAGAAAACGAGTGCATACTTGACCTCAGATTGAGATGAATGTCCATCTCATTATTAAACTGTCAGCT
The DNA here is from genome assembly GCA_029822895.1 of Maxillicosta whitleyi. Classification (NCBI taxonomy): domain Eukaryota; kingdom Metazoa; phylum Chordata; class Actinopteri; order Perciformes; family Neosebastidae; genus Maxillicosta; species Maxillicosta whitleyi. The sequence goes on from JAPSES010000236.1 coordinate 2,935,668, forward strand.
GTGTGTTTTCTGAGTCTAAGATCATTCTAAAGAATTTGCTGTTGATTTGACGTGACAGGCAGCGCCATGGGTTTGGAGGAAGGAACCTATAATCACTTTATTGCTTCTATAAGCTCTTCACACCTCTTTTAATTCACACCTCCGTCGGCCTCTTGTGTTGTTCCTGGGAATTCTAACAGACAGGAGACAGACGGCGGCTCATACGATTTCTGGGAGGCAGAAATGATTTTTTTTTCTCTCTGTCTCTTTTTCCTTTTCATCATAAAACGTGACAGGGAGGCCGTGAAGTCTATTCCACTGCTGCTTTAGATCAGGACGTTCTCAGATGTGTTAGAAAAGCACTCAGACGTGGACTTTCTGGTCAGACCTTGAGATTTACTACAGCTTTTTTAACATCCAACCTCTGGCTTCTTTGGATTTTTCTGAATAAGAGATCATACTTTCAAGTCTATAGTTTAAAATAATAACTTTTACAGTTTCCGTGTTCTTAATGACTCAAATCACTTCCAATGTGGTTAAAAAAAACATTTACATTTACTTCATTAAACCTCAAAGAGCTAAACATCCATCATCGACCAAAATTATCGACTGATTTAAAATGTGCTTTGACAAATGAATGGATGACTACGTGGGTTTTAGATTCAGTTAGTGATATATTTTGCTGAAAAAGTCCCTTTCTTCAGTTTCTTCCTTTTTCACATAAAAAATAATGACTTTACGCGTGAACAATTTATATGATCAGTGAATTAAATCAAGGAAAAAACAGATTTTCACAGAAAAATGTTGGCAATAAAATAACAAATGGTGATAAAACACTTAGGAAATCATTTGTAAGTCACTAAAAAAAAGTAGGTCTAGGTCTTTGAATATTAAACACTGATGTAGTAACCAATAGTTTGGACTAAAACTGGATTAAAGTACATGATGGAAAAAAAGGACTAACACTCAAAGACCTAAATCTAAACCTCCAGGGAGCAAAAGCATCGATTGAAGTAAATGTTTAATACCTGTTGATCCACTATCCTATCAATTCATGTAAATAATCAGCATAAAATGGAGTTTATCATCTTTCTATGATCAGATATGACCCATTTGGATGCTCAGAGGCTCCGTAGTGAACATGGAAACACTGATCTTCTTCAACATTGATTCACCAGTAAAACCCATAGTGCTAGATCAGACCGTGGATAAACACACTTGATTTATATGATGGATTGTGCTGAGTAAGTCACATTTTCTTCGGTTTACTCTGTCTTGATACAAAAACCTTTGAATTGACTTTGAAAATCTGCATAACCAGGAACATAAATACATGACATAAAAAATACATGACTTATACTGAAAAATGCATTAGATTTGATATTTCTGAAGCTTCATTCACACTGCCAGTAAAAGTTTCTTGAATCAGATTTTTGCCAATCAGACCCAGGACACCTTCATATCTGGTCTTAAATCGAATTCATTTTGAATGTTAGTCAATGTGACACATGTCATCCCACTTTTACATCATTAAAATGCAATAAACATCACGATTCAGCGCTGGAGGAGGCAGGACCTGGTAAGGCCTCAGACCAAATTCAATTTCTTCATGAAAATTTTGCAAAAACAACCACAAAAATTGCAAACGCTGTATGTTCTATTTATGATATATGGGTTGTTTTTTGTTTTTTTTTTGGACACATTTTTAATGATGATTTTAATTAAATATACCACAAATGAACATGGTTAAAGAAAATTTTCCACCAATGTGGAACATTATGCAGACATTTCACTAAAAACACCAAACAGCCCAAAAAAGCAGTAAATAACCACAACAGCAAGTAGCCAGATGCTGTCACTTCCAATCATCCCTGTAGATTCCCTGGTTTGTGTAATTTTTGTTTGTACGTCACTAATACGTCACTGAACGATGGGCAGGAAGGTCTGCAGATGTGGAGACTCCAGGAAAGTTCACGTAAAGGTGTTAAAAGAGAGTGAAGTGTTGTTTATCGGATGTTAGTCTGATTTTTGGAGGCGTTGAAGGGAAGTTTCCAGGGTTGGAGATACCATGAGATCCACAGGAAGATGGAAAGAAGTGAATGGGGGGGGGCTAGAGGAAGGTGGTGGGAGTAGAAACCAGTATACGTCCAGTATGGGAGCTGGAGCCTGGCTGGCCACAGGGGCTGTTGTTTTAACTGTCAGAGTAGGTGGGATTCGGGGTGGGTTTGGGGGTTGGTGTCCCTCTCAGGTTGCTGTTGCTGTCCCCAAACAGTCCTAAGGGAGCTCCCCCCACCACCACCACCTCCTCGTCGACCCGGCATGGGGCCCCTCCATCCCTCCTCCACATGACAGCTCTGAAGACAACCCCACGCTGGCTTTACTCACCCTCCTTTGTGCATTTTCAACACGAGGATACCAGACAAATTATGCTTAATGACCGGCCGTGGTTGCCAGAGGAATGACTGCTTTGTTGCCAGTGCCAAGTGTGTAAATGTTCGGGCGCAAACCTTATACAGACACTGAGTCCTGCTGAGGAGATGCCCTGGATGTCTGGTACTAGGATAAACAGGATGGAAGTTCACCTACCAATACCACGGTCTACAATGACAAACTTTAATCGTCATTTTTAAGGACGACAGAACTGCTAAATCCTTATACTTCACAAGATTCCTCAAGTAAAGAGTCAAAGGTTCAGATTCTGATGTTGATGTTCTATGGGGGTAGAAACATGTCGATCAAATACCAGCACTGAATCCCCAAAAGGGTGTAACTTTAGAGATTTTATTTCTACCGGTTTAATGACAGCAGAGCAAATGACCACAACCATTTAATCACAATAATGGTAGAACTAGCATAACCAAAACCCTGTTCTTTTAAAAACATCCCAGTGACAAATGATTTCTTAAATGTTTTCATGTTCAATTCATGAATGTTTTTATTTTTTTACACTTACTTCATCACTCAATGGAAGTGATGACAGAGAAATTGAGGTGCTCCTCATTCAAACAGGTTGTGGAAATAGTGTATTAAAAAATTGCCAAAGATACAGTCAATGCATTTTGTCCCAAAGTGCCTGCCGTTAGGTAAGCGGTACATTGGAAAAGAGAAATCACACTGTCTTTGCACTGATTCAAGTATTTACTGCCACCTAGAGTATGGGAGTTACACACTGTACCTTTAAGCTCTCAGAAATTTGTGAATCCTCTACTAATTTGACAGAAATTGCATTTATTTTCCACATAACTTTAGCCTCTAATATAATCAGTGGAAGTTTTAGGTGCATGTCTGCATGTTTGGAGGTTGAACCATTAAAATGTATAATTTTCAACTAAAAACATATATATTGGAGGAAAAATATCAGCATAGAGATGAGAAAAAAAACAGTAAAGTCTAGAGAAAATGAGAGTAGGTTTAAAAATGTGAAGTTCCAATATTAATAAAACACATTTCATAGTTTTATGATTAATTAAACAAGCAAAGCAGATAAGCAAATAAAATTACAATATGTTGAATTTATTATCAGATGTGTATGGACCGCCAGGAGGGACAAAATTAAATTAATACATATATCAGTAATTAATTAAATGTGCCATTAATTAATTAAAATTGTAATCTATGCATATATAATTATTTCACTATTTAATTATTTAATGGTCCCACTGTCTAGAGGGCACTACAATGAATTTATTTTATCTGTCACTATGGCTCGTCAACACACACGAATATCTGATTGGTTATCCTGCACAGTAAGTCACGACTAATCGATCCCAGATAATAGAGCGATGCAGAACCAGTCAACACACTGACAGATTAGGTGGTGGTACTCATCTGTACATTTGTTTGGACATGGTTCCCACCATAATAATA
>JAPSES010000236.1:2939613-2949896 GCA_029822895.1 Maxillicosta whitleyi
CACCCCCCATAATGCCTTTCCTAGCCCTAGTCAGCGGTCATTTATTCAGCTGCTGTGTTGATTTCTGTGGTTCAGTGGGGACACGTCCGGAGTCTGCGTGTTGAGGCTCTGCAAGGTCACTGTTTTTTTTTTTTTTTTTTTCCTCCCTCTTCAGGACACATGGTGTTGCCAAGGGGGAAATCTGAGCCCTCAACCAGAACACATCCTCAGACAGCCAGAGCACAATCCAAAAATGCTCTAAGATAACAGTTCATCTAATCCCTTGATATCTGAATAGGAATTATAATGTTCAAAATATGTACTTCACTGCACTGTGGAAATATAAGGTTGTCTGTGTGCTGGCCCAAACAAGTAAGAAAAAAATCGACTTCACTAAATATAATCATATCGTAGAGTTGTCAGGATTTATTATTATTCATTTACAAATTATACAAATGTATAAAAATGAAAATATAAAAAAATAGACAATTTTTTTTCTATCACCTCTGGGACCTTCTGTGATATACAACCAAAAAAATTTAATCTATAATTATTTTCAGCATTAGAGATGATTTTTCTACCATTATCAACTAAAGACAAGAAATAATCTCCTAACTCAAACTATAGGACATTTACGTTGTTTTGGCCATTTATCATATGTTGGATTTGCACTATATTTTTATATTTATTCTTATTTATTTTTACTGGTGTCTGCAGAAGACGATGTTCCTAAATTGTTCCTCATCATAATACAACAATGATAATAAAGTTCTATTCGATTTGATCTGATTCAATTTGATTCTGAGTAATATCACTAACAACCGCATAAAGTATCACCATTAAGAGGCGCCGACAGAAGATACTAACATAAAAACAACAAACATGTTGCATTTTGACATTTTCTTGAGCCACACAGGAAGGACTAACCTCAAGTTTACATTTTAGACATTCTTTATTATTTTCATTCAGTAAAAATCAGATTAACTTAAATAGAGCACATTGCCCATGTTTATGGAACCTGAACAGTACTGGATATCTGGGGCCGATGACATTATTCATATTAGGGAGTAAAATAATTGCAACAAATTATCCAGTGAATAAAAAAAAATAAAATAAAATAAAATATGGTTTTGGAATGAACCCTCAAATATGTTATCAACAAATGCAAATATAAAGGCTTATTTGTGCTTCACAGTCAATGCTTAAAGGCACTTGTTGTCACATGATCAACTTGATTAGCATCCTATGATACACTCAGGTTTTATATGGTTAAGTTGTTGTTGTTATTAGGCCAGTGGTTCCCAACCTTATTTGGGTCACAAATTTCTGGTGACCACAGACATTCAAAACGGAGACTTTTTTTGTGTGCTAAAATTAATTCTTTTTGATCATGTAATCGTTTGCTATACTGCAAGTAAATGTTAATTTTACACGACATTTAGTCTACATAATGCATATTATTATGGACAAAGGCAGAAAAGCCAGGTTCAGATTACTGCACAAAGAGAGAATTTAATCTTCCTTGGTCAGGACATGTATAGTCAGGATGGATGGCAATTAATACTGAATAAACTATAATTAAACTATGAATTATAAAACAGCTGCAACATCTGAAACTGACCACAATGAACATTTGACAGATAAACAGAACCACAGTGCTTCAGTTTCAGCTTCAGTTTGTCTACTATTGTGATTGTTTCTCTCAACTCATCATATAATTTTTATCAGTTTTTTTGTTTGTTTGTTTTTGTTTCATCAATTACTACAAATTTTGTGTGACCACATTTGAATTCCAGACAACCTCAAGGTTAAAAAACACTGTATTAAGCCCTGACAGATGTTTAGTCAAAATGTATTAGTATCAATTTAAGTAATAAAGGGCTTTTGTATTTGTATCAATGCCAAAGTGGACCTGTTTGTGATTTTGTATGAATTTTTGTATGAATTACTTTTTCAACATTACCTGTTTTTTTTTTTTTTTTGTTTGTTTTTTTACACCAGTCTCTTTTCATCCTTTTAGTTTTCATATGAAAACAGTTTTTGTTATTATCCCTCAAATGTGGTCTTTAAACATTTGTGACCAAAATTACACAGGTTAGAAATAAAATATATGTGTCAGTCTGACGATACCATATTATATAAATAATATATATACACATACATACATAAACAACAAAAACAATGTATATGTAGACTGAAGAAAAAGGCTTCAATATCTGCATTAAACAGCTTTTCATACCATAACAGATATGTGTATGTGAGTGATAGTGAAAAAATAATTGAGGACTATGAGTATGTAATCCACAAGTTTGTCGATCTAAATATTTTGCTCTTAGTTATATCACCTTTATATTAAAATAGCATGTAAACCTTGGCAGTAAGTCTGCAAAGCAGCTATCTGGGAGAAAAGCCAGAGAAGCAGGCTACAAGGCTGTAGTGGCCTCTGTGGGACTCCATACGAGACGAGGGCCCCCATCTGCCTTCATTTGTCTCTCCACTCATCGATGGCTCACAGTGGAATTCAGGGATGCTCATTTATTTGACTTAGGGTATCTCACAATGTTTAATTTCTTCGTTCTGCGCCCTTGACGTACTTGCAGTAGTAGTACGGCTGAATCAGCTGATTGCACGATCATTAACAGGAACTTTGATGAGAAACTTCCACAGTTTCTTTCTGTAGAGCGTTGCCAAAGCCACGGACTATCCACACAGTAGGAGGAAGATTAACATAAGACCTCTATCAAGTAGTCACAGGAGATTTTTCAGACCTTGAGGCATGTTCTGTCCTGACGTCTCTCTACCAACAGATGGCACTGGTGTACAGTTCACGTCCAGACTGAGACTGATGTTCAGGTTCAGGGATGTGTGACTGATCATAAACACTCCCACATCTCTTAATTAAGAAGAGGGTTAAGCAAACAAGTTAAGTAAAGTGGAGCAGCAGTGGGAGAGTTATTGTTTTAAAAAGGGAGGAAAAAAAAGCTCAGGCAGAAAGGAGTCGGAGCAAAAGCAGAGGAAGTTGAGTCTGTTGGTCTCTAGGGAGCTCATTTAAGCTGTAGGTGGACATGTTCGAGTCTGTGTGATGAAAAAGGACTGGTGTGTTTGTCTCATCAGCGCCGGCCCTCAAATCGAAGAGTCGTCTTCAGTCTGGGGCGAAAGATCTGACATGTTCAACGGCAGCAAACACAATTATATGCAGTACATACATCAGTATATACATTATAATATACCTAATAAATGGTGAGAACCTAATAACTACTGCCATTTTAATTGCTGCTGAATATTCAGAGTTAAACCCATGTGTATTGTTTCATATTTTGCGTATTTGATCATTTCGATAGAAGCAGGGCAGCAAATCACACCCTTGTTTTCGGCTTCAATTCTAACTCTTCTATTTTTAAAGACCATTATATGCTTGGTTATGGTATTTCTGCTCAAAGTTATATTTTAAGCCTTACTTATTTGTCTTAAAAGTGTATTTTATTCACTTTTCTGTAGAAAACACATTGTCACCTGCCTACAATAACGGCCTTAATATTTTTTTTTTCAGATTTAACGGAAACACAAAAATACTTAGGCCTATGTATTGAGTATTTGTTGATTTAGGCATCTTTGTCAAAGATTACTCAAGCAATTATTTTACTGAAGGTGATGCAATTCAGACCTTATGTTGTTTTTTTACATGTTTGTCTGAAAATGTGCGAAGATTTTCTGAAAGAAAATTGAGAAAATAATCAAATATGAGGAAAAAATCCATCGAATATGAGCCTTTCTGTGAAGTTATTCAATGTAATGTATGTCTTGTGATGTGTGTTTTACATGGAAATGAAGTGTTAAAGAGGTTTTGGTCATATCACTGCAGCTACCTGAGCTGCAGTGCATGTAATGAATGAACCATGGTGAATGATGCCATGAAAATGTAACAATGAATGTCTGAGTGACAGGAGATGACTGTCTCTGGAGGGAGCGGCATAAAAAAAGATTTATCACAATTTGATGCACGTGCACGATCTCATAGACCAGTTGTCAAGGCAACAGGCAGGGCTGCAGGAAGGGGAAAAAATGTACTGGACGCTCTGTTAGAAAATGCAGATGTCTGTGCACATATACAGACCTAAATTTACACACAGCCTGAAGTAATTAGTCCAATAAACATTCAGGATAAACATTTAACTTTAATGACTGTTTACCAGCCACAGTCCCAGGCTTCCTGACAGCATGGTTGTTCCACTTTCATGCAGACACATGCTAATTTCACAATACATCAGTCAACAACACACCCACACACTGAATATAAGAGAAATCCAGTCTATGTCTGAATATTAAGAACTGAATACAGATATTGTATGCCTCTTCTTCCAAAATCAACTACAAATGCTCCATTTAATGGCAGCTCATTCGTTAGCTTTGGAAATCTACGACAATGATGTCCTGATACTTGCCAAGAACAGTATTTTATCCATTTATTTACCTATTCATTACAGGCTGAGACAGAGCTGAAAGCCCCCAAAGGGACCACTCTATTTTATGGAGTAAATGTGCTGTCCATTATCAACTCCCCCATCTCTTGACCTTACCCCACATTGGGTAATTTCTGACATAGATCAAAACACATTCTGGATAATGATGGTCTGCTTTGTCACAGAACACAGTTGGTGATTTACAGCAATTACTAACATGAGCTCCAGAGACTTCATTGTTCACAGCTGTGCACCAACAGTCTGTACAGTAGAGAGGTGCAGGTAAAAGACAGATAATAATGGCAAAGATAATGATTCCAAGTCATAGAAAAACACCAACTGAGATGGGTGATAAGATCTGACGGCCTCTGGATTATGCAGCAGAACACTAAACTGGGTGCTAATTATGCAATGAGGACCTGCTCTAGTTTCATTCAAGTACGTCCCTATGTATTTATAACAAATTGCATGAATGTATATATGTATGAATCAGTTGCAAATATACAGTGGAAGTAAGCATGTGCAAAAGTGAGCACATGAACCACAAGATGCAGTGTGTGTGTGTGTGTGTGTGTGTGTGTATAAGAGCTGCAGTGCAGCAGCATGAGCTCATCACTCTTTTCTTCTCCCCCCTCCTCTTTCACTACCACCCGTCCAACCCCTCCTCTCACTCACCATTACATAAGTTAATGCAGCACACACACTCATTACTCTCCAGGCAGACGAAGAGATGCAAAGGAATATGTCATCAAAAGTAAAATGACAGTGAAAAGAATGAAAAGAACCACAGAAACAGACAGTGCATGATGTTCCCCTCTGAGCGTTCGCCGTCCTCCATAGATCAAAGTAGAGTAGAAGCTATCATACATAATCATACATATAATATGTACAAACTGGAAGACATTACAGCAACATGCCAATGTCTCCAACTATATGCATTATTATTTGCGCCTGTGTGCATTTTTTCCTCATCAAACACCTCAGTAAACACCCTGAACATGAACACTGCTGTCTCTGGAGGGTGGCATTCTTGAGCATTAGAGTAAACAAACCGGCTTCCTTAGATGATTAGCATTTCAAAGCTAGCACAACTTAACATGAGCAGTGTAGATACTGCAGCAGAGGAGGGAATGTTCCCAAAAATATTCTCCCATAATGTTGCAGCCCTGCAGCAACTGGATATGATGAGACGGTGAGACTGGAGTTGTAATTTCAAGCCTTTCCCTTATGGCTATAGAAAATTAACCTATTTATATCAATCAGAATCGAATGCCCTGCCAAACTGGCAACTATTACCCTTAAAAATAATATAAAGAGGGGGGAAAAACTATCCCCTCAAAGCTGAGGCCCCTCTGGGAGAGTCATGAGTGTAAATTATTCAGGGGTTTGGACACTGCAACTTAAGCATAGATCAGAGGAAGCCTCTGCATATAAAGTGCTTTAGATGTAAGGCAATCTTTATATAGACCAAAACACAATGACTTATTGAGCTCTCTCTCTTTTCATGGACAGTATTAAAATATATATTAAAAACATCACTAATGATACACCCCTCTTTAAATATCAGCCTTTAGAAACAGCCTGAAGATACAGATCGTTGCAGCCTGAACCTATTTTCCACTGTATAAGCATTTGGATAAGCATGAGTGCAAAAATAAAATGTACTAACAGGTGATTCAGGAAATGTGCTGAATCAACAGTGAACACCCACATTTGGCTGGGCAGTTTTTGAGAATGTAGTCTGTGATTACAAATGAAATATACATTTCAATCTATTCAGGAACAACTTATTTTTTTTCTGTCGCGTTAACTGCAACTTAAGAACGACCATAAGAGGCTGCTCATATCTCCATCACCCCGACATTTCTGACCAGAATACGGCTTCCATCCCAGACATGTCTAAGCTTTTCCACCCTGGAGAGTATTTTTTACTCACCACAGTGGAACTGCAAGTCTGCTTTGGCAGATTTCTAGTTTTCCATTACAAGCAGTTCCTCTCAGCCCCAAAAAAGACCTCACTTGTCATGTAGCCAGCGTACCAAAGCAGGGGACCAACAAAGGGGTCAGCGACTACTCTCGTTTGGATCTATGCATTTAAAAATCTCTATGGTCCAACTCAGCCTCGAGGAGACCATGTTAATACTCTCTTGGAGTTATTCACCTACCATGAAGAAGTGCAGCTCTGTCAGGAGGTGTTTACCATCCCAGCTTATTCAAATGAACTGTACTTGAACACTGCCTCATAGAAATCCACTGTGGAATGAGGAGGCACCAGTGACAAGCTCCATATCCACACATATTAAATAAGTAATGCTGTCCCTGCTCTCTGACACTGAACCAGACTCAGATCAGATGTATCCCGGTTACTTTGGTGTCACCGATACAGGATTACGGTCTTAGTCAGACACATATACTGGCACCTCTTTCTCTCAACTAACTTTAGTATCAGTAAATGTTGCATTTACAGACCATCTTTCCCTTCACCCTCAAGTTTTCTTATTTGGTGTGTTTGAAGTACTACATTGTGTAGATAGTTCACAGTTCATATCCTTGAACATTTGCAAGGCTGTCAAGAAAGTACAAGTTCAATTTAACTGCTGGAAGGAAAAAGTATACAAAGGACAGTTTGGAGAAATAAACACAACACTAGTCATGGGTGACCATGGCTCAGGAAGTAGAGACATTAACAACATGTAACCTAATAAGGGTTGGCAGTTCAAATCCCGCTCTGCCCTAGTCATGTGCTGTTGCATCCTTGGGGAAAGACACTTCCCCCACCTTTCTCCAGTGTCACTCTGATGTATGAATGTGTATCAATGTTCAGTGGTGGTCGGAGGGGGCCTCTGTCAGCCTGCCCCAGGGCAGCTGTGGCTACAAACATAGCTTACCACCACCAGAGTACGAATGTGTGAGCGAATGAATAATGGGTCAATAATGTAAAGTGCTTTGGGTGCCTAGAAAAACATTGTAGAAACCTAATCTATTATTATTATAGTTATAGTTACTATACATTTGGAGATGCATTATGTGGGTAACAAGAAAAGGTCTAGATACACATAAAATGCATTTTCTCAGGTCACACTGAATGTAACAGAAAAGTACAAGAGAAACATTTTACGAATGAATACAAAGTCAAAAAAGTCAAAGTAAATCTGAAGCAGAAAAGAAAAGCATACATACAGTAGGATAAAGGCAATCTTTGTGCTGGTTTAGGAATTCATTCTGCCAGAACACAGAACACTGTGTCAGAGGACATTGCTGTTATACACTTCTTTGAGAAGAGACAACGATAAGTTATAATAAGGCTTAGGAAAGATAAAAAAAGAATAAAAACAGATTATTCTGTCTTTAAGTAAGTCCTTTTCTAATCAAAGGCATGTCCTTGATAAAGTGGACTGCCCTGAAAGACCTTGAAAATGTCTTTACTGTCTGCCTTTTAAAGCTTTGTGCCACTGATAATATATTTCCATGGTTCTGGATAGGAAACCACCAGGCTTGAGCATATAGACAGGAATGTTATTTGATCAGTCAGACGTCAGAAATATCTGCACAGACTACTGTGGTCAGTCAAAAAAAACAAACCACTACTTACTGCCGACCACTGTCATCCATACTGGTCTGTGCCAGATGGTCTCCTACCTTATAGTTCGGCTGGAAATACAGTACTTCCACATCGCATTCCACACGGCTGTGACATCACCAGAGGCATCAGACATGCCCGAAAAAAATGTGCATCGCACAGAAAGGAAGCGTCCAAAAAAGTTTCAAAAACACAAAACTGCAGCAAGTCCCCCTAAAACAGCCAGAAGAAGTACAGTCTGTGCTCACTCCCTTCTCGACCACAAATTACACCCCACATCCTTCACTTTCCATACAAAACCCACAGAGAAATTCATTCTTGTGCTGCTAAAGTTACTTTGTCTCTGCCTTTTAGGAGCGCTCCCTGCCCCAGTTTATGTTGGGCTCAGAGTTGCTGGTCTTGCAAGCTGCCTGATGACCAAGTAAGGTAAAGGCCCAGTATGTATAGCAGAACAAAATCATCCTTCTTCTTAACAAAAGCTCTCCACCCACAATGAACAATACACCAGTCTTTTTTTTTCTCCTCTGCAGTCACTTTTTGTTCCTTCCAATCTTTCACAGTATACACCCCAGCAGTGATGGGCAGGGCCTGAGATGTGCGTTTGATGTCTGTTTATGTGAAAGAAAGAGGGTAGATGAAGATAGATGGAAAGATAGAAAGAGCCGGAGGGAGCATTTGGTCCTTGTACGTGTATGGTAATACTTGGGCACTTGTCCAAAAATCACAGTACTCTCAATGGGAAGGCTGGGCGGGAGGGAGGGTGAACCCCAGTTCAGCAGCTGGGTGAGGCTGTTATGTTGTTACTACACTGACCTTGCTTTTAACAGCATGAGTTTAGTCCTGGATACAATCTGACCATGTTACAGAGAAGTCTCAGCACTGTAATGAGTTACGCCCAGTGACCATGATATTCCAGTAACTCTGTGGAATTAAAGACATAATGAACTGTTCATGTTGTGCAGGGGAAAAAAAAGAACAGCCTAGATAATTCCAAAAAGCACTGAGTCAGACACTAAGATCCAATGTGAGTTAGCAGTTAGCAAGAGATTCTGTTAATACTTTAGATATACACATGTAAGTGAGCATTTAAATTATTGTAACACTAAAAACTGAAACTATCTTTCTGAGATGATGTCAATGATACTATAGTTGTGAAGGTACAGCTGGGGGTGGGTGGGGGTGGGGGGATTCCCTTAAGCCAACCTTCAGCAGCATTGCCAGCTAAATCAGTGATGCATTATTAATGAATCATTCACCTTCAGAATACTAATATCTATGACAAACTGTGTTTATATATGTGTCAATGCATTAGCATATAGAAACAAGAGACAGGTGCCCCTGATTTTCACAGATTCTGCACAAGTGTTTTCACTGTCAGCCTTCGTCGGATTCGTCAAACATCTGCACAGTTAGATATGCATGAGGGAAGGCTCTGCTAACATACTTGGGTAGATTTCTAGACCAGCATAAGAACAAATTCACAAAAATATATTAGCTGTGGCTGCAGAGTCTTGTTTTACAACTAGCAAGCCTGGAATCCAAATTGTGTTGTTTAATAGCAAAGTAACAATTGTAAGAAACTACCATGTATTGAATCTACAATTGCAGTGTGAGTATACGTGTAAGATTACAGATCATCACATACTAAGACCACCCAGACAAGAAAACCTGTCATCACTGTCATAAATACATTCTTTACACATTCAGCATTACATAGTTGTTTTGGTTTAATGTGCATTTCAGTTTTAGGAGCTGGAGTCCATACATGCAACATGAAGCATCACATATCTGTGTCGTGATAGGCAGTAAAAGACATGAAATTATTTTTTTATGGTTTCAACACAGCAGCAGGGGGATGGGCTGAGTAATTTACGCAGAGTGTGATAGAGAAGTGAGCACCTTGTTAACATAGGTATAAATGGGAACAGTATTTGAAAACTGCAAAAACAGAGCACATCTGTGTGTCAAACCTCAAGCAAGATCAGAAAAACCATCCATCCTGGATCCACTGAGGTGTTAGTGTGATTTATATATTTGAGATGTTACCAGACCACATTCAATCATACGTACGTCCTCAGTTTATTATTAACCTGTCACAATCAAACATTCATTTCTTTTCTGACCTTGATGCTGTGAATCTAGACTCAGTGTGCAGTAGGTCAAAGGTGAACAGTGAGAGAAATCCCAGTGGGACAGAGATGAATTGATTCAGCCAAAGCCAGTTCATCTCGTTTGTTTTCAGCACTGCCAACGCTCAACAGACA
>JAPSES010000236.1:2949996-2964105 GCA_029822895.1 Maxillicosta whitleyi
GTGGGACAGAGATGAATTGATTCAGCCAAAGCCAGTTCATCTCGTTTGTTTTCAGCACTGCCAACGCTCAACAGACAACAGACACAAACAAGATCATGCTAAGTGCCAAGTTACTACCAAGTGCTTCTACAAAATAACAGCCGTAACCCGGTTCACTCTGGAAGATCAATAATGGTTCAGCCAGCTCACACACTCCTGAGTAATGTCTTTCCTAGACAGCCAGTGTGTCAGCGTGCAGTGCTGAGCTCAAACCAAAACAGTCTCTCTATCAATCAACCAGGCTTGATGAAGTAATTGAGGAGTCTGTTTGAAAACATATTGATTTGCTTAACGTTGGGAGCAGTTCAACACAGGAAGCAACATCAACACGCTGACAGCACTCTGCGATAATTATGACTCTTAACTATAAGAGAGAGACCGTGGATGTAAAAGTGAGTGGAAAATGCAACCGTACCTCTTATAAAAGTTGTTGTGCGGGTGCAAACACAGCACGTGCCAGTAATCCAAGCAAAAGGCTTTGAACTTCCACATCCTCAGACAATCAACAGGGCAGAGTAGTAGTGAAATCCAACAACATTAAAGGCATCATGGTACCGGACACACAGGACCCTGCTTGTTTCTCCAGCCAGTGAATCAATGGCATTGACGTGGGATCTGTCCTCCTCTGGAGCAGCAGCCTCACCACTGCCATTGGATGACAGCCTGCCTGAGTGGTTTTAACCCGCCCAGAACAACCTCATCACTCTCAGACCTGTCTCAGACCTGTCATCAGCAATCTTAGAAATCAGGCCTATCAGGAACTGAAGCAGCAACAGTGTGCAAACCTGCTAGGACTGATCTGGACTGTTCATTACAGCTTGGGATTCCAAAAATGAGCACTATATCGGTTGCTTCAGATCCGTTTAGCTCGTATCCAGGTCAGTCAGTCTGTCCTGTATGCCGGTCTCTCCACACAGTGCGTCAGCCCAGGATCCACTGAGACATCATGGCTTTAGCTGAGACGCTGCACTGCTCCAGCAGGCACAGGTACAGGAATGTGGATGAGCACAGAGGACACAGAGGAATCCACCAAAAACTTGCTTATCCCAGATCAGTGATTGTCAGTGGCCTTCTCCTGCTTCTCCTTCCCTGTTGCAAGACCAAACTTTCTAACGAGGCAACAGACCGGTTCTTTTCCCTCATACTTGTGTGGGTTGTCTTCGGCATAGCACCATCCCTCTCCTCCTTTTCACCTTCCTCCGCTGGAATCCTGAACCTACCCTCCTCCTATCTGAGTCCCCTTCTCCTTCACCTCTTCCTCTTTCTCTCTATGTCTCCCTCTCCCTCTTACAGCTGCTGCCATCCACACAGGACCTCCCAGAAATGTGCCGATTCTGGTTGCTGGGCAACACTACCGTACTACTGAAGCTTCAAATGGAAGCCTAACAGAGAAGCATGTGATTGGTTGACTTCTGTGCGAGGAGGGGCTGCTGCAATGTTGTATGACCACATGAGTTTATACACACGCTTTGTTAAAATAAATATGAGCTGCCAGTGCCCAGTGTATTGCAGTTGTCTAGTGAGAAAATGCTGCATTATTTGACTGGTGAAGGTCAAAGGATCATTACATAAAATACAACAGGGGCAAGAATGCTCAGATGTGATGGTTAATTGATTGATTTCATAAGTGAAAAGTCTGAAATATGGATGTAGACTGGCAGTGACGGTCAAACGAAGCAAAGGCACTTAGTAGAAACAAAAACATTCCTCTCTTCTTGTTCAAGGGGCCATATTTGAATACAAGCCCTATGCTGTTCTTTTTCAGTGCCACACTGCAGTGCCACCCAGTTCCAGCATGTCATGGGAAAGGGCTCCGGAAGGGCCTCTCATCAATATTCAGCCATCGTCAGTGTCCAAACAAATAAGCACTGAAAATACTACGTATCATAACAAACAAGCGAACACACTGAAACGCAAACAAACATGCCCAAATGCGTGTGCATATTTACACATTAACAAGCTAATTGGGATAGTTAGATCTGTTTTGTGTGACAAGTGATCGCCCCATGATTCTTTTCACGCACCTCCTGGCACAATACGGGCTTCCTCTGTTTTCTCAAGCCGGTGTACAGACAGACCAAAGCAGCACAAAAGCTATACTGAGAGCCAGTGTGAACAGCGGGGACACTAAGGAATTAATTAGCCTAATCTACACATCATTCATCTGCCTTTTGTCACAATTCAGGCTTCCTGATTTGCACACAAGTCACTGAAAATGACCGCACTCTGACGGTCTTTTATCTGGGTTCTTCATCTCAATTTGCCTTGATGAAAAATAGCTTGTACCAACTTAACATTTCACTCTGCCTACATACCAAGAGGGACAGATGTGTGTGCTGAATTTATGTGAAGTTACAAATAATCTTTTAAAAAGTAAATACAGGTTTAGAGCAGATTAGCAGATACATTTAGAGATGAGGAGAGTCTAATGCTGGATGAAACAATTAATGCTTTAGTAAAATGATAAGCAACTGCACCAAAAAAAAATGTTTATCTCACTATTTCCACAAGCACATTAAGCCTGTTGTTCATTACAATGATTTACTCATGTGGGTCAGGCCAGATGGAGAACCTTTTTAGTTCCCCATTTCTGGTTGCCTTCAGTGGTGAGTGTGGGTGGAAACCCCACTGTCTGTATGAGCAGAACATACCGGAGTCTGTCAAAAGCAACAAGAGCAATTACTGCTGCACTGACTGGCATAAAAAGCAGATGGCACTGATTCAAGCACACATGACAGGCTATTATTTGTTGTTTCAGGATAAAGAGCTGAGTTAGTATACACACATAACAGGATATGATTTACAGAATAGACGAACATGCGCTGGCATGTTAATTTGTGAAGTGTGCAGGGGAAAACTGCTTAGTAAATGAATGTTCTTCCACTTTATATGTTCCACTAGCTTGGAGTTTACTCATGCAGGTGTCAGCATTTTTCAGAGTTTGACAGGGGTTACAGGGGTGGGTGAAAAATGACCACTGTTTTTAGTTTAATGAAATTTGTCAGTGTGGGAAGTGTGGGAAGCAACGGAAATGGTAGTACAGTGATATAATTCTGTGTACTGCAGGTGCCTTGTTACATTATAGGCGCACATGTTTATAAAGAAGTGTATTTAATAATTGAATATATTGACATATAAATATTAGAAATACACAAGAAGGCTATTTTAAAACAAATTAGGAGCATCAGGAGGATAGATATAAGTGGTCTCTGACTGCAAAAAGGCACTCATCTCTGTTTAGTCATCATTAATAAATGGCCTCATGTGGAAAGCCATGTGATGACAAACTCAGTGTCTCTGTGTTGCTGCTGGGGCATCATAATACACTGATGTGGGCTGGTTCTGAGCATTACAGTGCAGGGATTCACCTCTCCCTGCAACTGACCCAGTCAATCATTGATAAGCTGCCCCAAGGATTTCACCATGACCGGCTCTAAGCAGGAGATGTGCAGTCAGTAAACACTTCAATAGAAAATGGCCTGCCGCAGAAAATCCTCAAATCAACAGTTCATGAGAAGAGGTGAAACAAACAGCCAAAGAGCCAAGCTGGCTGAAGAACAGTGGAGAGGGAGATGGGTTTGTGGGGACATACAGTAAGGAACCAATGAAGGATGAAAAACTGAAACCAGAATGTGCCAGATGATAAAGAAATGAAAAGATGACAGATGTTTGGGGTTTTTTTTGTTTTGTTTTTTTGGCCTGGAGAAACCTGAAGAGACATCAATCTTAACCCTGTGAGCAACCTAATCTTATCCAAAAGCAAGAAGAGAAAAAAAAAAGAACATGTGGCACAAAATATAACTATTATCATATGTAACGAGCAGGAATAAATCTCTATTTATCATTAAAAAAAAACTTCAGAACATGAGCTACAAACATGTCTAGTTGAGAAGAACAGGCTGTTTGAAGACATGTATTGGAAAAGTTCACCCCCTGGTGGCAGATTGGAGAAGCTTCCATGTTTTCAAAGCTTAGTAACAGGAGTCTGATGTCCTGATTTGATCAGAGAACATCAGCACAAAAATATTAGTAATTTAATTGTAAATGAGGGAAGTTTTTCATAATTGGTATATGTGATACCAGGCCAACTGGATAAAAAAAAAACATGCATATTTAGATCATTAAACACAGTTTATGTCAATTTTAATGTTAGCATAATTCATTACAGAGAATTACAAGGGAATGGAATTACATGAAAACGAACGGTTTGCATGAGTGCATTACTAATGTCCTTTTTTAGTCCCACTGGATGAAAATTCCTGGATTGAGGAGAAAGCCATTATTGTCAAAGAGCAGAGGATGAAATGTGTCTCAGTGGCACAATATTTTATACTACAGGGAAGATAATATCATTTAATACCATTTTAGTGAGGAGCTCTGGAGGGATAATCTTACATGAAAGTTACAGTTTGCATGAGCACAAGCTCTTGCATCATACAGATTGTACAGTACAGCTGTTTAGCCTGAAGGCAGCTATGCAGAGGAGAGGTGAAGGGAAATAAGTACAGAGCTGAGACAAGGGAAAGGAGAAAAAGAGAGAGGGAGATGGATGGGTGAGGAGGCAAAAAGATCCATAATGAGAGCAGACGCAGATGTAGCTTTGGCTTTGTGTAGAAAGCAAAGGCACAGACAAACAGCATGGCTTAGGAAAAGAGAACAAAAGACGGAGAAAAAAAACCCTCTGAGGCTGGGTGGAGGTGGATACTTTAGTCTTCAGTTTGTGCCAGATATTTTGAAGGCCTTTTAAGTCCTCAGGCTGGGCACCAGAACTGATCAAAAGATGGTACGCCACTGGACCACCAGCAAAGCACATATGTCTAAAACATCTGGAAACTGTGATATTTAATAGCACTATGAAAGACAAAGCATTTTAGCTAGCTCACATAAACAGGTGAATGGTACAGGATGAATGTGTGCAGGCTTATATCATAGCCACTATAAGCACAAGGGTATGATTCACCACTAAAATCCCTGATAGGATTATTGTAGCATGACTCGCATGAATTAAGTAAATACAGAGCGCACACATTCTGTAGTCATGATTAGTAAACCTGTATAGAAAGAAATATATGATCATGAGTCAGTCAGTATATGCTGTGGTGTGTTATGGCCTTACAGCTTTTTTCAGCTTCAAAACAGTAAAAATAAGAACCAATTCTCAAATAACATAGTCAGTCATATCTTTGTATGGTTGTTATTATATAACATTATTGCAGATAAACATACTCCTCATATCTGTTTATATTTTTACCAGAGGAACAAAATGTTCTGGATATGCATCTTTTTCTGATGCACCCAACTCCCTCTGTGCTGTCGCTTCTGACGCTGCCATTGGCAAAGGCAGGGGCTTATTATGGGCTGTTTCAAACCACGAATGTATCAGCACTAGCTGCTCCCCTAAGGAAACTTTAACTCACTGAGATGTGCCCCTGAGAACCAGCCGCTCCCGTGGGTTTGATAATCCTTACACATGGCTAACACAACTCCAGCTGCAAACGTAGCTGCTGAAAAGCTCCATCCTACAAACGTCCATCTGCTGACGTTTTAGTGTGCAAATGACAGCCTTTGAGGCCAACCAAGCTCAGTCCGAGCCAAGCTTGTGCTGTTTTGGCAAAAGGCAACATGCTACTGTAGCACTGTGGGGAATGAACTGAAAGCTACTGAAGTACTAAAAGCTGCTCAACAGATTGAATGTACATTACATTTCTGCTGACAAAACACTTAAGTGATTTGTGACCTTTATCTGAACCAGTTTAATCTAATCATCTTCTGCTATGCTCCAGTCTTCTTTATTGTGACCTGTTCTATTATGCGCTTTTCTGTCGGCACATCATTGTTTATTGCAGAAAGGAACTCATGGGGTATGAATGTCCTGTTCTCTGTCAATGTCACTGACAGAAGGCATCAAACGGCTGATCAATAAAATAAGTTTTACAGTCCTTGGCATAAAGACGGAACTTGGCATAATTGGGCTCTAATGGTTGTAATTATGCCACTTGCAGGATAACTGTAGTCATTTATTGCTGTGGGCAGCCACTGTATCACTGTCATTGTACACTGTAGCAATTCAGTGACTATAAAACCAAATAGCTGATGATGACAGACTTGACCATCTCTGCTGTACAGTATGCATTCTTGCCTTATCTCGTGACTCACTTTCAGCTGTGCAGCGTTTATGCCCCTGTTCTCTTATGCCATGTCAAGTGACAGTATCCTCTGTACCAGCCGATGTGCTGGCAGTGCAATATTGTGTTATATGCAGTTGTTGTCTAAAGCAATAGGAGCATGCCTCCTACAGTTGTTGTCTACAATGAAGGCATATTTGGAGCTTTGTTGGCAGTTGTCTTTGTGCATTCTCCCAGTTTGCAGACCTAGCACACTCTGCTGTCAAAGGCTCTGGATCAAAGTGGAGGAATGTGCTGTCAGTGCCTTACAGCTCTGGTGACGCACACCCTTTTTCATCAGCGCTGGCGTCATTTGAACAGGGGCATTGCATTAAGGATCTCTCAACCAATAATGGTAAATGGGCATTCCTGCTGTAACGGCTTTATGGCATGAACGCCCTCTGAGAATGCGTGACATTATCTCAATGAAGGGCAAAGTCCATTGATGTTTATGATCCGTGTTGTTCTTTTACTATTACATATTCAATGTGTTACATACAGAGAATAAATCAGTAAAGATCAAACCTGCTGAATAGTGAAGCTATTATTTTCTCGCTGTAAAAGACTTTTTTTTTAATATGTAATTTGCTGAAATGCACCTCTCATATAAGACCTGCCTTTGCATCCCTTAAGGCCAGAGTAGGAGGGTGTAGTATCTGTAAAGGCCAACAGTGCCTTTGGCTGAGCTTAGGATATCCTGCTTTTGGCCTTTCCAGTGTTTCAGTCACAGCATTAGAATTCTAGAGGGACTGAGGGATACCAGTGATGACGAAATGACATTTACAACAGCACACAGCCATCCTGCTTCAGTTTCTCATTAAATGAGTACTGGCCAGACACTTGGAGCCTGAATTTGTTTGACAGACAAGTCAAGCACAACACACTAGTGTCATCACACATCTTCTGTGTCCCCTAAGAAAAAGCAGAAAATGTTTCACAAAGTCATACACTTTTCAATCACAGTTACTTTTACCATCTTGAGCTCTGTCCTTCATACTGGCCATGTTGTCTGTCTTTGAGGAAGCAGGGAAGAAAGACATGTTACTTTCTAAGAACCACAGGCAGACGGAGGTGTCCAACTGCTAGTTATGCAACTGCACAAACAGAAAAGGTATTTTTAATCAAGCACAAAATCATAGTGACTGGTACACTTGGAACTTGAGAATCTAAGGAATATATTAATGTATTAACACATGTACTGGCTGCACAAAAAGGAAACAAGGCAGAGATTTAAGCCACTAAATGGTAGACGCAGATTGCTTGTGAAGGACTCAGTGGAGACCCGTGAAGGTCTCGTATTCATTAAGATGACTGATCCTCATGTACGGTATTAGATCATGACATGACGGTAATACAGCTCAATGTTCCAGTGTGCACCGGCTCGTAGGTACATATGTAAAAATTGCAAGTGATCACATATAGGATTAAACATAATGCAGTTTTAGGGAATTAAAGGATGTACATTGATGCTGAGAAAACATTACAGAAGGAAAACAAACTTGCATGTGCCTCTGCAGAGAAAGAAGGTGCTTATTCAGCTAGAAACTGAGGGTGCATCAGGCAAGGATACACACATACACAGCACAAAACCATAACAAAAAAAATCTAAAAAGAAAGAAATAAAATACATTTTAACTCCGCCTTTCATCCTAATAGAACTGACTGTCAAAAAAGCACTTCACAAACGCTTTCCACAAACAGTTTCAGTGTTGTCACAAAAATAACAGCTAAGACCCAGGCACATTTCACAAAGACACACACAATACTCCAGCAAAGCCGCACACACATACACACAATGTACCATTCACACACTAGAACACATTCACACCCACAAATATACGGCAGAAGCTGCAAGGAACTCATGTGCTCGGTAAGAGCTGTCACAGCATCATCCAGAAATGAGTCATTTTTCCCAGCCACCCGAGGCTCTAAATCTATCGTACACATGACTCTGTTTTGGTTTCAGACATAATGGTAGGCTCACACATACAAAACAGCACTCAGGTTTCGTAAGTAGACACATGGTATTAATTCATCTTGGTGATATTTTAACATCGCCTTCAAACAAACAAATGTATGTTGCACATCCCTGCCCCTCCCCATGAGAGAGATGTTGTTTACTAAGAATACAGGGAGGGAACATGAGAGGACAGAAGAAGGTCTGGATGCCATAGGTGACTCAGCAGAGGCACTAGAGAGATAGACAGTGTGTTTTCCATCGCCACCCACTCCAGTGCTGTCTCCATGAATGAGAGCAGCGCCGCCCAGGCGGGCGAGCCCCGTCTCCCATCCAGCAGCATTCATGCAGAACATGTTACTCACATGTCGTAGAGCCGGTAACCCATGGCAGAGCCCGGTCTGCTGGAGTGGGACCCTGGATCCCGTGTTCGCCGAGGATCTGTGCTGCTCACCACGGCACGCCACACGCTTGGTTTGTCCATCCTGTAATGCTGGTCAATGGAACTTGATGGTGGGACAGCGTGCGCACACAGGCTCACTCACATTCACTCTCCCTCTCCCTCCTAGTCACAAACATGGGCTGCTAGAGAGCTGTGTGTGTGATGTAACAAGGAGCATCCATAAGGCTGGCTGTAGGTGGGGGGGGGGACTCTAGCAGTGATGGAGGAAACGCAGAAGGGGTGAGTGTCATAGAGCCTTGAAGCTAATGGGACTCTGTTTATGTAAAGATTAGAAGCTTCTGTTTTCAAAGATAATGGACATTTTTCTACCGGTGTGAATGTCAGGTAAACAGCAGCTCTAAAGTCAAAACCAGAGGACACAACCCGCAGGAAACCTTGTGGGAAATGTGAGCTCTCTTACAGACACAGAGAAGCATCTGCGTTTACATCTCTCCACCCTCTTATCTGCTCTCAGTAGTACAGTCCTCAACAGGGCCACATGATTGGCTCCTTGGTCTCCATAGAAACTGGAGGATGTGTCAGAGGTAGGGCTCATTATCATGCCATTTCTCTCTCTCTTTCTCTCTCTCCCTCTTCCCTCCCTCCCATTTTGTTTTTACTCCTTCTCTCATCTTCTTTTTCATTTCTCTTCTTCTCATATACTACGCCCCCAACACCTCCTCTCAATCTTTCTCCCCTCTGGAATCAATGCACTTCTCTGTAGTGTCTTTCAGAACAGATGAGTCCTTCTAGTCCAATTAAGGAGTGGTGCAAGCAGGTAAAGATGCTGCATAGCTCTGTTTGTTTCTTTAGCAACAATATAGAACTTAGGCAAAGGTGAGACTATGGAAGCAAATAACCACCAGGAAAACTGACTTGTGTTATAAAGTGGATGTATAGTTTTGGTCTTTATAATACCAGGCATACAAAGTTTGTAAAATAGAAGCAATGGAGCTTGCACAGACATTGCATCATGTACAAGTAATAGCAAAACCCAGAAAGGAAGTGTGAAATATTAAGCAGAAATAAAGCAACATTGCTTAAAATTCCATCTAAATGTAGAGAGAAAATGAGGAGCTGGCTGCAAAATGAGTCTAATGGAACACAGTCTGTAGATGGTGTTGTGTATAAAACCAGCGTTGTTTGCAAGTTTCTGTAAGGAAATGAATAGTAGCATTGTTGACATCTTCACCTTATTCCAGCATCCAAATCAGAACTGTAGGCAGGCTGGAAAGTCTGTAAAAAACAGCTGCACATAGAAAGAGACGGTCAGAAACCCTGCCGGCTGATATTCTCCAGGGAAGGATGAGTTTCATTCCAGGCAGACTCAATGGCACAGAGTGCTGTCGATGTATCAAGTGTTAATGTCAAGGTGACTAGTAGTGTGAGACCTTTGTTTTCTGTTAATGAACTTGTGTAAAGGCCAACTATATACGTGCATCATTTTGGTGCAATTACAGCAGCTACTTACCCTCTAATTACCAAGTGCTGATCCCTCCAGCTTTGGCATTCTCTGGTCTCCAGTGTGCTCTTGTGTGTTTCAGTGTGGATGCAGCATTGTATAATTTTTTTTGGTTTAAATATAACCCACATTTTGTTCCAACTAATATTTCTAAGCAAACCCACACTGATCGCAACAATCAGTTATCAAATTGTTTAATCATTACAGTTTTGTCTTGTCTTTTTCAAGCAAAATGCCAATATTTTCTTTGTTCCATGTTAAACTGTTGAGTCTGATTTAATTTGAGATTTGTCTTTTTGGTTGAAACCATTTTGAAGACAAAGAAAATAATGAGCACATTATTATTTATTATCAGTGAAAATAATCAACATGACACTGTTTATGCCTCCCAGGTAAAGCAAAACTACTAAAGTTTTTCCACAAAAACTTTTAGCTGTTTTACATCCACTTCTAAACTACAATATTCACTTGACAGATAAAAGTTGTGCTCATAAATTTATACCCTGACAGAATAGGACGGTCTTAGATGTTCCAACATGAAAATGATCCAAATCACAAGGCCAAGTTGACTTGTCATTGGCTACAGCAGAAAAAAGTGAAGGTGAAGGCGTGGCTGTCTCAGTCTGCTGACCTCAGTATCATTAAGCCACTTTGGGGAGGTCTCAAACATGCAGTTCATGCAAGAAAACCCAAAATCTTAAAGGAACTGAAGGTGTTTTACCAAGAAGAATGGGCAGCTTTAGCATCTGAGAAAATAAAGAGCCTCATCCACAACTACCACAAAGGACTTAAAGCTGTTATTGATGTTAAAGGAACCAATACCAACCAATAATTAATGGCTTCACCACACCACTAACCACAAGTGAAAGAAAAGTTTTTGTATTATCATTCATATTCTCTGAAAAAACAAACAAACAAAAACACACACAAATTCTGCTAGGGTACGTAAACCTATGAGCACAACTGTACACACAATAAATAGAGTAAAGCTATTTCGAGACAGGTTCAATAAAAAAGACACACCAATTAGATTTTTTTGTCTCTTATATAATTCTTCTCTAAGGAAAAAGTTTCAGTGTCACTATCGACTTGTTGTGTCTGCTCTGTACTAAAGACTGCAGCTATTAACTAGGAGGCTTTCACACTTGAAGTCTTATTAACTCCTCATTTTGAGTTATTTCTGAGCATGACTTCTAATGTCACCTTCATCACAAAGGCTGTTAATTAGTGAGGTGTTTAAATGCAATTCAAGCTCAATTATACAGAAGCATGACATGATTTCACCTCAAGGTTGGCTATTGACCAATGTGTGCCTGTGTGTGAATGTTCTTGTAAAAATTAGAAATAGGAGAGAAGGTGTATGTCTATACACGCACGGTAAAAGGTTATGGGGGAGGGGCTCTGACTGGAGCGACGGTGAGCTCCACTGTTAGCCACCGACTGAGTATCAACGAATTCTGAACAGAGTGTTAGTAGTCTGGGCACACACTTAGACAGAGGAGCGAAGCAGTGAGCGAAATGCTCTTTCAAACTGACAAATAGCCTTAAATTCATAGCTTCAGCAATAAGGTTTTCAACACAAAGCTGCATCATCCTTCACAGGGTGATGGAGAGCACACATCCGCAAAGAACAGACACAATTATACATGATGCATGTAATATATGAGATGGTTTTTTTAAGAGTCATCAGGTCATGCTGCTATGTGGCCTTTTTGAGAAACAGATTTTGCATACATTGGCCTTTGTGTGCCAACCTTCCCACTCTACCCCGTCACCATATGGCCTCTTCTAATCCAGCTGGCCTTGGTGTGCGATGTGGGCCGGTGGACTAAGCAGCAGATTTCTGTGCAGGACTGTATGCAAATGAATTTCCAGCTTGGTTGCACAAATACTGTATAGTAAACACACACAAAGAGCACATACTGTAGAGACAACACGGGCGCTAACACACACAGGAAATGCATACTGATGAGTTCAATCCTAATTGGTTCTCGTCTCTCCTTCCAACAGAGCGGTTATCTGCGGAGCTTTCTTAGTGAAACCATATTCTCTAAATGTAAGAAAAACAGTTTGATAGCTTGGTGAAGGGGGAGCAGAATGCAAATGGAGGAGGAGGAGGAGGAGTGGGCATCTTCATTTGGATTTTATTGACAGCCAAGAAAGAAAAAAAAAAAAAAAAAAAAATCACTAGAGCAAACTGGAGCTGGTGGAGATCTCAGGCTCTTATAACAAACCCAAAGCTGTTTCTCTATAAATCTGTCAGTTTGACGTTCTTTAAAAGACAAAAATGGAAGAGGATGAAAAGACGCTCAGCTGGATTTTAAGAGCCACATAAGTCAGACTTCCCTGACATGGCTTGTTTCTAGCTGAATTGGCAGTCTTTCTTTGCTGATGTAAAGACAGATACTACACATACGAGTGCAAGGGGTCACAAACCAGTGAGTTCTCACCGTGTGAACTTCTAAAACCTGATGCAGCACTTTATTCCCATTCTTATTTTTTTTTCTCTCTTTCAGGAGTGACAGGCTGTTTTAGATCTTATCAGCCTTGAACAAAACTGTACATCAGTAAGAGGACACTGTTTTGCATTTTGTCTACACAACAGTAGCGTGTGTGTATGTGTGTGTGTGTGAGTGCAGGAAATATCGGTGTCCTCAGCTGAGCCGCTCAGCAGGGGTCCACAGCCCACTTTAAACACATCAGAGAGAGAGACAAGTGGGTGAGAGTGGATTTACACAGGAGCACTATGACTTACAATCCACTAGATGGCAGTGCATTACTTCTTGTAGGACACTGCAGGATCAATACCACTATGGATGATGGGAAAACATTTGTCTCAGGAAGGCTATGATGTGGTGTATGCCATGTAAAAACATGCCTCTTTGCATTAAAACTTCAAAGTCAATTAAACATTACACTGCACAAATTAATGCTAAGCACAGAAGATAAATGCACAGATGGATGAATGGGTATGTTAATTCAATTTGTGAGTTTACAGACAAAAAAAAAGTTACTATATAAACCCTTGCTTCATTAAAATAACCTCCAATTATTATGAGCAGCTGGAAAAATTGAACCCTCCTGATTTAGTGACCTCTTCACTCTGAGAAAACTGAGAGGTTTCATTTCCCTGCTGTTTCTTTTTTCCCCCCCTTCTTATAATGATGCAGCCCAGCCTTTCTGTGGCTCTCTGGCAGAGGGCATGGCACTGTGCAAAGGCTCCTTCTGTCAGTGACTTGGCCTCAAGCCTGAGAACATCAGAGGCAGAAGACAGACGAGTGTTTCATAGCAGGACAAACAAAGAGCTGCCTGGGAGGTCACAAAATGGCTGCTCTTGACCCTGCAGGACTCTGCTGAACCTGCTCTCATACGCTAGGGCTGGACTAAATATTACAGGAGCTGTTATGGATATACATTTTATGAAGTTGGGCCAAACTATGATTCACAAATAAGTTTCTTTATTAAAATTACGCCTTATGCACATGAAGTTGACAATATTTTTTTTACCTCTTCTCATGAAATAATTGTGACAATGTAATTTATAGGCTGGTTGATGGATAAACTGTACCTGGGTCTCCGCATATAATCATTTTTCCTGATCAAAGTGATTATTGATGTGTATAAATAGGAATAATAAGAGGTATTTGTCTGAAAACTAAATTATTACAACAATATTAGCAACGGCATAGTTATATTTAGGCTGAATCCATTGGTTAATATGTTACCAGACATCAGGTACACTATGCAGAATGGTATAACTACTGTATTTATATGCTAATATAGTGGATTCTTTATAGGGTGAAATAAATATGATGATATATGGACATACCCACTGTCCACTTACTGCTAGAAATGTATTTGTATTTCTCATTAAGATGAATGCGGAAGCAGATATTTTTCCCATGTGGGTGCTTCTGTGAAACAACTGAACTACTCAGACTAATGTTATGAAGCAAGTTTGGATGCACTTTGGGCCTATTTTAAAAAAATAAATACTTACCGAGATAAAAAAAAAGAAAAACTATTTTTCAGATGAAACACATTT
>JAPSES010000236.1:2964205-2976080 GCA_029822895.1 Maxillicosta whitleyi
AAAATCTGCATGTAACACAGTAAATGACACAAAAAATACATACTGCTATTGTTTTGGAATATCTTTTTATTCTCTCAGTTATATTTTGAAAATCAAACTAATTATAGAAAGCAGAGTGTTTCACAAAAATGACAGCTCTTGCCAAATCACTCATAATTTATTTGTGTTTAAATGGGGAGGTTCTGCATGTAATGACAGTGGACACAATGGGCTACACGTGAAACCTGTTATGAGACTGAGGAATCATGAAAAACCTAGTACATGTCTAGATTTGAAAAACCCTTAGGATCGTCAAACTTAACACAGTGTTTTTACTTATAGTGGTATATAAGATAAAGCGATGCTTTCAAGATCAAATATACTGACTGACGCCTAGGTCGCTTTTCATGTCCTAATTTTGAACCTATTTTTGGCCGCAGTATTTTATATAAAATTCACTAATTTTAGGATGGCTCAGAGCAAGAGTATAATTTTTTTTGCATTTATCTGATTAGGTACACCCTGAGGGGAAATATGTCTAAATTTGCCTTTTATTATTGGGTCCAAAAAGCTGGCAAAGTCCCAAATACCAAATGAAACCCAGTTTCATACAAGCATCTATGTGCAGTATGTGCAACATCAACAAACAACAAAAAACAGCAGTTGGAAGAGGATAATACGTAACAACAGGAGGAAGACAGATAAAATGACAAGAAATTCTGGATTGTGCGAGAAAGGTATACATGCTATACATGTATCTACAGTGGTCTGTTCAAGTCAGACCTTGGGATGTTGATCCATTTTCGTGACACATTTTTGTTATTTAATCGTCTTCAGCAGATGTCATTGTTCAGACCTGCTGTTGACAGATGAAGTTCACATGTAAAAGAATCTCCAAGGAAACGGCATCAGCCTGTTACCATCATAACTACAAAGAACTGCTGCCGCTGGCGCTTGACTGACAGCAAACAAAACACTAATCTCAATTTTACGATTTAGACATTTTTCCCATCAGAAACAAGAATTTGAATAAATCAATTTAATGCGATATGTCACCCAGCTTTATTTGGAACCACAGGACTTCAGACTATGATAAGACAGCATTACAAATACTGACGTGAAGATAAGCACATCAGATCAGCATCCCTCAAATACCTGATGTTACCTTTTAACAACGTCCTTCCAGGCGTTTGCTTATTATCTGCCAACTCTAGCCTTCTGCCACACATGTTTGGCTGCATCTCATCTACACAAACTCCATATTTCTATAATAAACATCTGTTTTCACCAATTACATTTGTCCTCTTTAATTCAGTTCAATTCATACCAATTTAAGTCCTAGAAGTATTTTTGTGAGGATTTCTAAAAGATTTTGTTCCCTACAAATAATGTTTCCTGTGATTTCTGAGAATTCATTATAATATTCCTCAGTATTTTATATTTCATTCAAGTGAAAATCAGGGATTTTCCTACATTTATTTTACTGATCATGATGATATTCATAGATGTTCAGAGTGACTTCAGAAGTTATTATTTTTATAGATACTTGAAGAAAAAGTGACTTTTTAAGCAAAATATATTAACATAAAAAACTGTCATTTGTCATACTCCATGGGTTTTAGTGGTAAATGAATGTTGTAGAAAATGACAGTGTTTCCACGTTCACTAAGGAGTCTCTGAACGTGCACATGCGTCATATCTGATGATGACAAAAATCTGAGAAACTGTATTTTACCTGAATATTTTACACCTATTGATAGGATTAGTGTTTCAAGACTTATTAAGCATTTTAGATCAGTAGATGGGTCCAATCAAGCACAAGTGAACAACATGAAAAAGTAAATTTACCCACATCATTTATTAAGTGGGTTATTTTTTTAGCTAAAGATCTCTATTTTATGAAACTGTTATCCTTTTAAAAATATCACTTGTAGAAAAAAAAAAGTTACAACCAATTTTATCATTTGCACTTTTTACACCATAACCATTCATTGGACTTAAAAATATAGATCACACTAAAAATTACATGTAAAAAAAAAAAAAAATTGAAAATGTACTCAATCTGTTGATTACATTTCAAGTATTAGATTTGGGTGTTTAATTAACTTATAATTCTTATATTTGAGTGAAACTTTCAGAAACTAATGATCTTTTGATACATGTTGGATGATGTACACAATGATATGAGAGTCCTCCACATGTTACTATGGCAACCTGTCCACATGTTACCACATTCACATGTGGTAACAAATAAAAGAGACTTTTTAATATGTTACTCCAAAATTTATTTTCAGTGTAGTTGAACATAATATCTAAAAATTGTTGTCCTACTTGATATCAGTTTCTGTCGAGAACCGCATGTTTTGAATGTTTCTGTAAAGTTTAAAAAATCCATCTTATCGAGTTGTAATTTGACATTTTTCACCTAAAAATGTTATCTCCCCAATTTTCTTTATACATAATGTTAAAGTGCTGATAGGCACCTGCTCAAATATGTATAATACATACATATAAGTTACTCTTCTTAAGAGTTGAACACTAAATGTGTCCACGTATTACGATTTTTTCAGCCGATAGCAGCTATTTAGGTCTTCAAGGCTTATGGATACAATTCATAAGGGTATCACTAAATTAAACAAAAAAAAAAAAAAGATAAAATGATAATGACACTTCAATAATATTTGTGTCAGTGTTAGAACATTTACATACAGAGAAGGATGCCAGACTTTGACCTGCCTGAGCTCAAAGGTCCAAATAATCGTTTTCAGATCACAACGTCTTACACACATATCAATAAACCAATTTTTTTTATGACAGCAGAAAAGGCAGAAACACTGATACTGACAAAATAGAACCATCCCCCTGGTTGAAAATGTAAAAAAGAATGAAACTGGCATTTTAACATACTGCATGTAAATCTATTGTCAAAGGCCAATTTAATATTTATTATTCCATCAATATGTAATCTCACATACAAGAGCACTGCAAAAAGCCACTCCACAGACCCTTTATTGTGTACCATTTGTGCATGTTTCATCCATGCGTCTTATGACCTCCAATGAAAAAAAAAAAAAAAAAAAAAAATACTATTGTTGCTTCCTTAATGCCCCTGTCATCTTGTAATCTGCACTTTCTTCACCCCACTCGCTTGGGTTTTCACCCCCACACAAACAGATCATACAAACAGCTGCCGCATCTGTTTAATATCTCATTGTTCATACGCATATAAATCCCGCTTCCTGAGCAGTAGAGCTGAGAACAAGCAATCATACTCTCCAGCCTTATTTCCTGTGGAGAAGTGTGCTGCTCCTTGCTCCCTCACCTCATCCCTCTGAGCCTTCCCTGTGCTCGATCTGAGCAGCGATACTGAGCTATGGAATTGCAAATGCCTCCTATCAGACTGGGAGATAGATCTGAAGCACTCGGAGGCCTGATATTACTGTGGCATGGAGCTGATGAAAGGATAAGCTATGTGAGAAAACTGCACAATATTACTAATCTCTCACTATATCTAATTTACCAGGGAAAGTGGCAGCGGGTAATAGAGAGAAAGCAAAGCAGTAGTCAGAGAAAAAAGATGCTAAGACATGTTTGCATGGACTCGGGGTGCATTCGATTCGCTTGTATCACCTACAGGCTTTGAAAATCACACTAATGTCACACATGATCTTGTCTTGAAATGTAACACCTGTGCACTGTCGCCAGACATCTGGGTGTCTTTTCATTACTGCTGAAGGGGATGCATTTACTACAGACACATTGCACTTGTTCAGCCTTGACTGATACACAAGTCACTGCCTTTCAGAGGAAAAGAAACACACCCACATTGTGTTATAACCGGATAGATTTTTTTTATTTATTTATCTTTTTTTATGAATGCAGGCAGCAGATTGCAACAGGGCTCTTTTATGCAGTCTGATTAAAAAAAAAACAACAAAAAAAACCCCAACCTAATTCATATTTCAGACATGTACTATGTGTTTATGCATGACCATGTCATAGATAATGTCATGGACAATTACTGATAGGATTTGCTGGCTGCTGTGGGTTTAAGTATGGTACGGTATATGACTTCATTATGGTGATAATAGTATGTCAAGGAACACCTTAGGTATTATGACATAGTATACAACAGTGGAGGTAATCTTAGGCTTCCATACAGCTCACGTGCGCTCCTGCCTTTTTAATAAGTGCAGGGTGGATAGAGCTTTATCTAAAGCAAAGGTAAAAGGTAAAAGGATTCTAATAGGATTTGAAGTCAACACTAAAACATATGCTCAGGCTACTATAATGTTTAATAGAGGTTGATTTACTCAAATAGAGGCTCAGCAGTAAGATCCTTAGTGTTTTACATCTATCCGTCTTGATAAAATGGGTTTAACTGCGAATGTAAGGCATGTTCTTTTCATTCTCGAGAGAAGTGATTAAATCAGTTTGAGAGTGGTTCATACAGTTGGCATAATCCTTCATAAATGGAAAATCAGAGTTACACCTCAATACAGCGAGTGGGGAGCGGTTCGTTTAATGACAGAAATGTATATATAAAAAGAGACATCTTAGGATAGGTTAGAGAGAATGATCACCGAGGTGTAGCAGCTACAAAACTACCCCAGGAATTTAAAACAAAACAATTTTGTAAGGTTTTTTTTGTGTGTGTGTGTGTGTGTGTGTGTGTGTGTGTGTGTGTGTGTGTGTGTGTGTGTGTGTGTGTGTGTAAATTAATCATCCAATTTTTTTTGTTAACAAATTGGTAATTAATTTACATTTTAAGTGACTCAGATGTTTCTATTTGTGCATTAGTCTTAATTTAAGTTCTATCTAAGCTGATGATAGTCCCCTAATTCTATTAATTACGAATCTAACGGCTGTGGAGCTGGTTTATTTACTGTGTTGTGGGTCTCAGTTCTGTCCTGTTAAGATGGTAGCCCTGTAACAACTCAGTGTTTATCCCTTTATAAACAAAAAAATATATGATTGAAGTAAATGGAGGGCTAATATATAAAAGCACCAAGAATCATATTTACCTGTCTAGTGGAATATTTGTACAGGGCAGCTAAAAAAAAAATGAACACTATAGTTTTAAGAAGTTATTTGAAAAAGTGAGAAATATGGCCACATGCATGGTACAGAAATATACATCAAGTGCTTCCTTTCAGTCTATTCTGTGCAGAAAACATCATAAAAATGCAAATCCCTGCAACTGTGCATACTTAGTGATACACAATTACCACCAATTTCTCATAAATATGATTTATTTTTTTTCGCCCAGAACAGTGACATCCTGATAAAGAGCAACAGACTTTGATGATCAAACATACAAAAAGCACACACAACATACATACACATATTTATCAGAGACTTCCTCTTAAATTGGGCAGGGACTGAAAACATCCTGATGTTTAGCAATTGATAAGATTTATTAACATCAATGCCATTGATGATGCTGTTTACTAGTCCACTTCCTTATCAGTTCTCCTATTGGTTCCTGAGTCGATGTTTGAGTGGGAAAAAAAGGAGTTTGGCAGGTCATAGTGGAGCTTGTTTGACAGTTTTACAGATCAAATCATTCACCGTGTTACACGTATACACCATTGTGCACACACACACACAAAGGAAGTGAAATACAATAATATTTTCCTGAACTGTTTAATGAACAAATATAAATATTCTGAAAGAATGAGGGTTTTAAAACATGTTGTGGTGATTTGATCCAGACCAGTGGTGGCACTCCTGGTGAGTGACAGACAAATCCCAACAGTAGCATATGGTCCAGTTACTCTGGACGTCAGTCACTGGATTTCACTTTAATTTCCTTCAGTTAATAAAGCCTCTCCTTGTGTTTTTTCCAGATATCATGTGCCTTTGTAAAGTTGAAGCTCACTCGTTTGGGCCCCATTTGAACTGGCATGAGTAAATTAGTAAATTTATATTCATCTTTGCATCCACTGGGACTCATTTGTTCCTATTATTTTTCGTCCTTTTCTAATTTTATGCATCTAGAAGGCAAGACGCAGGGGTAGATGGAACACTGAATGCACTGTGATGCAACATAAGAAAAAACAGAAAACGTCATCCTGAAAAATTACATAATTGTCATGAAGAATTGATAACGGTGGAGGTGTAGAATCGGAATTTATCAATTGAAACTGGTTCCAAATTGCAACCAGTTTACAATTTCCACCCCTACTAGCCATCATCCAGATGTGGTTTTGGTGGTTTAGGTTGTGATGAGCGGGTATCCAATGCAATGCTGCAAAACACTGGATTTTTGGTGCCCAAACCTGTGCAAAAATTATCCAGTTATAGGAAACAAGTGAAATTGTTGAGATTTTATTTTAGCGGTACCCTGTATTTTATTCAAGGACACCATGCCAAACTGGGTGTAACCACTTAACCACCGTGCCTTTGACAACATCAATATGTCAGTGTGATTTATTTTATTTATGGTTCCTGTTTGCCTTATATGGCTTCAAACACAGGCATTGAGCTGATGAAAACTATTAGGATTTCATGGCTGTGTTTTTGTTTAATCTTTGATGTTAGGTTTTGTTTCTTATGTACATATTTATCAGTTTGTTTCTGTTCTTGCTGATAAAAATGAAGAAAACAATAATTTTAACAAGATTATTAAAGTTATTCATTATTAATTTTAGGATGGTATGCACATAAAAATACACATGAATTCTCTTCTGGCCTTAACAGAACAACAAGCAAAACAGCAAAACAAGTAAAGTAAAAGCTATAAAAAGACCCTTTTCCTCCTCGTCTGTTACTTAAAGTCAGAGAAACTTATCATGAGCCACATGGAAGTATTCACTCAAGAATCGAAATTGTGTATTGCAGTGATCCAGCTTCACAGCGCAGCATGGAGCAGTAATTAACTCTTAGAAAATGTGATGACGAAACAGAAGCTGCAAACATCAAAGACGACGGAGAGCTTTCCCAAGAGTTCAGGCACATTATAAAAGTGGGCCCTCTGTTTCATGGGCCCATTAAATCATTCCACTGTTGTGATTTCCCATCTGGTGGAATCAAAAGTTTACAATACTAACAGTAGCAAATAAAAAGGGACAATAAAGGAAAAAAAATGTATGATTGGTTGTATTTAACGGGAGGTAAAATCCTTTCAAGGTGATTTCATTGCTGCCCTTTTTTTTTTTGTTTGTTTTAATCCTCCCATAGCTTTGCCACACAACAACCACTCCTTCATTTACCCACGGCTGTTTGCTGGCACATACAATAAATGTTTACTGTGTCGTTAAGCCCTTTCCCAATGACCTCCGATACTGTCAAGGCCTCATAGAGGAGAGTGCTGCAGTGGAATAAACATGACACAGGCTCCATGAACCTGGACAAGGGAGCTGCTACTACAACAACAACAACAAAATAATCATCTTCTGCTATAGTGATAAGGAATTAATCATTTCTGTGCTTTTTCATATTTGCTTCATATTCTCTTTCTTTTATTTTCCTTGTATGAGGCAGTGAAAGATGTTTACGTTTTTATTATAAAGACATTACCTTGGGCTGCAGGAGAATTCATGTGCCCTTACCTTTGTAGAAATATAGTACTTATTGAGTCATTAAAGCTGCAGTACTTGATAGTTTTCAAGCGTCACCGGATTTTGAAATTGTACAATGACCTTACAGCATATTGTAATTCAAGTGGTCTAAGAGGATAAGAGAGTTCAGCATCTACTCCTATGTGTTTTTATGCTGGTGAAAATATACCCATGATGAAGGTTCTGTGACTAATCACATATATGTAGGTTGGGGTTGAATACAGGATTAAATAAGGGATTCTGATTCACATATGTCAATTGATGCTGGATATGACTAGATATGGAAGTTTAAATGGCTTCACTTAAGGAAAAAAAAAAAAAAAAGCATGAATTGACGTCAGATTCCTCAATATTTATATTTAGCTCTTGATTTAGACCAAGAAGAGACAGGTGTGTATTCTAACTTTGAAAATATTCATATTTAGATTATATTTGTGCAGTTGTGCAATAAAACCACAAATGTTTCAGCTAGAAAAACGTTTGACAATAAAGATCAAATCATGATTTATTTATGGTTTAAAGATTTTTGACAGTAAATCTGACAATTTTTGTGATTTCAGACCGTACAAAATTTCCTCCAGGATTCAATAACACCATGGAATGACATCAGGTTTATTTATATTTATATCGAATTCTTGATTTGGACTAAGAGGAGACAGCTGCAGAAGGCAGATGTGTATTTTAACTTGGAAAATATTCACCAGTAACTTAATATTTGCATTATTTGCAGTTACAGTTGGCCAATAAAATCAAAAATAAACATTTAGACATCAGTCAATATTGATAATTATTGCAATAAAAGTCCATTTCTGCTGAAAAGGCAGATTTTTGGTCCTGAGAAACAGTTATTAGTGCTTCCAGGGTTAATCTAACCCTTAATCCTTAACCAAACTATTTCTAAAAAGACACAACAAGATGAAAACATACTGAAAATACATTAATTACAGTTTGAAACTCCTCTATTAGGTCATAATATGAATATCAGGCATAAACACCAGATCATTTCACCCATCTAAAAGTAGAGACGGTTATAATGATTGCATTTTGTTCAATGTCAAAATCTACACGAGTGTTTTAGCTGACAGTGTAA
Organism: Maxillicosta whitleyi; assembly: GCA_029822895.1. Classification (NCBI taxonomy): domain Eukaryota; kingdom Metazoa; phylum Chordata; class Actinopteri; order Perciformes; family Neosebastidae; genus Maxillicosta; species Maxillicosta whitleyi. The sequence continues at coordinate 2,972,837 of JAPSES010000236.1, forward strand.
ATATAATAGACAAAAGAAAAATGCATAGGCTACATGTCAATAAATACAACCATCACACTATAAAAGTATAGTACATACATCTAAAAGTCACATATGAATTATTATTTTATCACCCAGCCGTCATTGCAGCCCCATTTAGTAATAACTCTCTTTTTTTTTTTACTGCACATGTCACTTGTCGAACATATTTGCCCCCGCAGCACAATGGGGGTCTGTGATCAAGGCAGGCCATTCACACGAATCAATAAGCGCTGCAGTATTATTATGTGCGAGCTTGGAGATAATCACAGGTTCTCAAACAGTCACTGACCTGAATGATGTTTATACAGACTGAATTATTTGTACGTGAAATGGAGGTCCTGATTCAGATCTCTTTCAATGGTCAGATGCCAAATCAGAAGTCAGAGCACCAATAAATGAGCCAGAACCAGATTAGCAGCTTCGCAACCTTTTGGAACAGATTTACACTGCGTCAGGAAAAAAAAAAAAAAAAAAAAAATCGGGCCTTTCAATTATCTTTTCATTAATTGAGAAAACACTGAGAAAGAAACTGAAAAATGTCCGACTGAGCGATTGAAGGAACACAGAGCTGCAGATGTTTTTTGACTGGAGTGGAAGAAGAAAGAGAATATCTGGAGAAAATAAAAAGGAATCAAAAAAGAGTCGCAAAGGGAGGAAAAAGAAGAGAGACAGAGAGAGAGAGATAGAGAGACAGAGAGAGAGCCAGATAGAGGCAGAGAGAGAGAGAGAGAGAGAGAGAGAGAGAGAGCATCATGGGTATTTAAAAGTGTTCATTCAGCCTTGAGCTGGGCTTGACGGGTGCAGAGAGGTCTTCACTCTGGACAGGACTGAACTAGAAGGCAGCTGCAGGCGATGAATACAGCAGCATCTGCACAGACACCATCTCCTCCTACACAAGTTCAATCAGTTAACACATGCTTTTTCCTCCACATAGTTAATACAACTATAGAAAGTGCTATGGATAGAGGAAGATGATTATTCTTATCTTAAGTCACTCATACTCGTATTTGTTTAATGGCAGAGCGCTCACAGAAGAGTGAGAGGCTGCTCCTCCTGCAAAACCTTTGTTTGAAACACAATATAATTAATATGTTTAACATGCTATAGGGCCAAAGAGATGGGGGTTAGTTTAGATACTAGCAACATTTATTTATGACTGGAATCATCTGCATCAGACCTTAAAGCTTCATTCATTCTCCTCTTTTAAAAATTCAATACCATCAATAGTACATATCACTGCACCTGCTTTCAGACTTTTGGTTTATAATATATGTCACTGTAAATATTACAAATATTACTCTCTTTCTGGGTTAGTATCACATGTATGACTGTATTATCCATTTAGATTTTTTATTTATTTATTTATTTTTATGTTCTTATTGTTTTGTGTTTACCTCTTTTGCTGCATCTCGGCCAAGTCGTCAATTTAAATGTAAATGTAAACTGGTTCTCAATTGATTTACCCAGTTGAACGAAGGTTAAATAAAATCCTCTCTTCACTCTGATGCACCAATCTCACTAAAACAATACCAATCTGTCCCCTTTCCACTGAAACACAGTCCAATGTTTATTTTCTCTATCAAAGTGATGGTTTTTTTTAAGAAAGGAGAAGCTTCTCACTGCATCACTTACAATTAAAAGAACAACTGAAATGTATTAATTACTGTAATATCCAGTGAATGGTTCTTGGTTCTTGTTTTTTTTTTTTTACTAAGATTTTACAATGCAAGTTCTGTTTACAGTGGTGTGTCAAATATTTTTAGCATCCTATTCAGGATTTATGTTCAGCTATGAGAAAAAAAAAAAACACAGGTTTCTTCCCCTCCAGCTCATTCAACTGCTGGCTGACCGCAGTTATTATTCATTTCCAAAATCAACGGAAGGCTAAACAGCTTGAGCTTATGATATATTCCTGATTTATATATTTATCTATTAAAATTTATTTTAAAAACCATCAAAAATAACAACATGCCTTCAAATGAATTCTGACTCTTCTTCCGTACATAGAGCTTTATCCCGTCTCACAATAAGCCACTATCCTGTCTCCTCATTGGCTAAATCCACTGCTCCACTTCCATTTTTTTTTTTTTTTATCCTGACATAAAGACCCTTCCTGCTTTCACCTCTCTGCGACTGCTTTAACTCATTTCTGATCTAAAAGGCAGTAACAATAATAATAAAGGACACAGTCCATCTACTCCACTGGCACTTTAGCCACTTTCTTTTCTGGCTGCAGGTACAAAACATAATCATATAAGATGGCTTGCTTTAGTGGGAGTCTGGTTATTTCAGCTAAATAGGCTCCAAAAAAGTACCTCCACTGCTCTGTGGTTTTACTGTATGTTTAACTGTGTCTTTGCCCTATGTTGCATGAACACTATAATTATATGTTCTTGCATAATGCTACCATATTGTGTTGTATGTATACACATCCTGTGGAAATTAACTCCATCTATCTCACTGCTGCACAGCGCTGAACAGTTACATACAGACAACACAACCAAAGGAGCAGTTAAAATGACAAAGCTACAATGCAACATAATTATAACTACAGCGACAAAAATGTGGATATTTTTCACAATAGCTTTCCTTTGTTTACACATGGGAGTAGAAACAGAAGCGAGAAGGGAAGTGGAAGGTAATGCTGATATGAAGTCTGGTAATAATAGGCCCCATCGTGAACTAATAGACACATTTAAGGTATATAATTGGTTCAGATGAGCAGAAATGGAATGAACTTTTGACTTTATACTCTATAGTGACTGCCAAACATCAAATCTCTTCTTTTCTCTGCTAGGCTGTATCACTTTCACCCATAAGGACCCAGTGTGACTTTTGTGTCAGTCCCCAAATGAATTTTACCTCAATATTTTGCTTTTCTCTAGTGATTTAACACAATTTATTGTAATCTCATCTTCTTTATTTTGCATTTTTTCCACAAAAAATCTGGTATTTTCTTATATTTAATTTGTTACTTCCACCAAAGAGGTTATGTTTTTGCCAGCGTTTGTTTGTCCGTCTGCCTGTTAGCAACATAACTTAAAAAGTTATGGGCGGATTTTGATGAAATTTTCAGGATTTGTTGGCAATGGCACAAGTTAGCAATGATTAACTTTTGGGGGTGATCCGGAAGAAATCCTGGATTGTGGATCACTTTGAAATTTTCGTTAACATTGGGGTCAATGGGGCCAAAAATTTAGTTTCTCAGTATCTCGGTTAATTA
>JAPSES010000236.1:2976180-2992050 GCA_029822895.1 Maxillicosta whitleyi
CCAGTGTCAAGAATCTAATAAAATAGATAAAAAACAAATGTGGGAGTAATATTGCGGGGTGTCAGTCACAATATGTGTGGGAACTGTGCTGCTTGGTGGAGGTTTGTGCTCTCTGAGTGCTTTTCTAGTTTATGAATAAATTTTTCTGAAAAAGTCACTATTTGTTCAGGTTTTTTTTTGTTTGTTTGTTTTTGATATAATAACGCTTAACTAAAATAAATATAGAAAAATAGCTTGTTTATATTGAAAAAACACAAAATATAGAGGAGAATATTATAATTCGTGGTTGTAAATCACAAAAGAAAGGTTAAATTGACCGAGAAAAAAAATCATTTGGGAACTGGCACAAAAATAGAAGTGGGTCTTTATGGGTTAAAAAGCTGAATCCCACAGTAAGTTGGATTTCTCTGCAAATGTTTTTCACCATTATTTAACCCAGATGGGGACAAAGCCTGAATTGCTATTCTACAGTGGCATTCACTGTGTGCTGGATAAAACCCCGTCTCTATCCCCATGCATTTCTATATGTTCCATTGTATGTCACTAACATTGAGTGTTCCCTCTCCCACTAGCTGACGCTTCTTCCTTTCTGTCCTCTCTCTTCCTGCTCATTTCTGCAGGTATCTCTGGCTCTGGCGCTCTAGTTCTGGACTTCAGTGTCTGACTGTCGTTCAGTGTCACTGTTGTTTGTTGTTCTGTCTCTGTCCTGTTCTTTTCTAGCTTCTTGTTCTATTCACCCCAACTGGGAGGCAGATGGCCGCCTACCTGGAGACCGGTTCTGTCAGAGGTTTTTTTTTCTTCTATAAAGTTTCTTCCTGTTGCCACTGGCTTGCTGTCGGCAGTTTTGTTAGGTTCCTTCTCTTTACCTTATTTTTATGGCCTTGACCTGCATTTGTCTAGTGCCTCTAAATATATAGTGAATCATCTGTGCATTAGATTTGAATATTTTTAGAAAGTACCCAGAAACAAATATGCCTCTTAAATGTATGGGTACAATCAGCAGACTATGAACATGTTGGGTGAAAAAAAAAAAAAACTTTAAGATAGACGTATTTTGTCATTAGTAGCTATTACGTAACTGTTTGGGAATCCTACAGCCAACTTTACTAATACTAAATCATGTCGGCAAAAAAAAAAAAAAAAAAAAAAGAGCCAATTGATTTTATTGCTTTAAAAGACTATAATTGACATCCACATTTACATTTTTGTCTCATACTGTACTTGCCCAACAGAGTACTGGTTTATAACTCAACCGTAATGAGTATTTTAAATATTATTAGGTTTCATTATAAGGTTTTAAACATTATTTATTCTTATTCGCTCAAGCATGATATTGGGATAATATCTAATCATTTGTGCTTGACAGATCATTTTGATAATCAGCCATGAAGACTTGTGAATTTACTGCACTGATATCCCCCAATCCTAGAACCAATTCATTTTTTTTTTCCCACCAAAATTGCAGGCGTGGCAGTCACTAATATATTTGACACTACGGTGATGCTAATTTTGGCAACTTCGAGTTAAAACAGCAACTTTTGATATTTGCCAATTTTTAATGATTTTTTTTTTTTTTTTTAGCTTATGTAACCGAGATGTTTTCCATAAGGATTTAGGTGAAAATGGCTGAAATTGACACATGTCTTTGTAGTGGAAAAACCCTTTCCATTCATGTGCTACACTTTATCTGCCAGGTAAATGTAGGCCGACTCATTATCATTACCCTACATAACCACTTGGCCTGGGGTGCCGATAAGGTGGGGGGTAAACATGACAAATTCATGGGGCCCAGCAGATAGAGGGTGGAAGTTATGAAAATGTCATGTATCTGCCGTACAGGAGAGGTATAGAAGCCAGGAGTCGAACAATGAAACTACGTTAAGTTTTGCTTTTGTTGTGTTATTGTAAGTGATGGTATGTGGATATCTATCTTGGAGCTTTTATGAACTTCTACATGATCGGTAAATTAAATACAGACAAAAATGCAAAATGTAGAGAAAAATATTGATAATCCACTTTAGAAAGTTTAATTGTAGATTAAAAAAAAATCACTGTGAAGTTGTCAAAATAAGGTTTTAGGGGTTAATTTGTAGATTACTACTCAGCATTTTTATTTCAAGTTGCATTTGTTGACCATATTAGCAGCTTATAATAACAACTATGTAAAAACTACATGAATTATTTCCCCTAAATGAAGTCAAAAACATCCATAAAACAGACTTTAGCAGCGATATCTAAGCTGCAGCAACCTACTTCTGTATGGTTTTGCCTTGTTACTGGGGCTTGAAGCAGAGAGAAGGGAAAGAGAGAAGGAAAGACGAGGTACAGAACCTAACATGAGGAGGACAAACAAGTAAAGAGAGGTGAAGAAAAAAAATACAGAACAGAAGGAATGATTCAAGTCAATCCCTGGGGTATGTTTCTGCTATTACAGTCTAGAAGCTGCTCTGCCTGCTCTGAATGTGATTGGCCGTCCCCAGAGATCACCCCAACTCTGGCACTAAGCATGATGAGTGAGTCTCTGTCTGTGATCCACACTGCTCTGACACCAAAATTTCCCCATTAATTCTTAATACTGACTTTAACTCAGTTCCCAAAGTCTGCAGGAATTTCTTTGAGATGATGCAAAGATATCTGACGATAACAGAGGCTTAAAATAACTGGGCTGTAATGACAAAATACACGGAAGATCATTTTGCAAGTATTTTTTGAGCGATGCAAACACTCACTACAATGCTCCCTTTCTGTGATGGACGCAGGCACACAGGGTAACATCTCCACTAACACATTATCACCTTAGTATTTTCCATAACTCATTATTATTGTAGCGACGCTGTATGCAAGGGGGGTGGCAGCCGCAAGGCATGCTGGGGGTTCATGTTAGTGTCTCGTTTATTTAGGTTATTTGGTTTAAGTTCCTATGTGTTATCAATGTAATCGTCTAGTTTTGTCATGTTTTATTTATTTTATTTTGTGATTATTTATTGTGTGTGTGGGAAGGAACCATGAGTCAGGCTGATGGGCGCCGCTATGGCTCTGGTTCCTGGGGTATGTGTTCTATGTACTGGACAAGATGGCTTATTCGTTTCCTGGTTTGAAACCAGACTTGTCAAAATAAAAGCTCGGCTTGAAGATAGACCAAAAATCTGCTTCCTGATCCTTCACCGCTCGCCACATTATGATAAGTTTAGTTAGCAGCACACTGTCTTTAGTTGCGGCCATTTAACATATAGTTAATTTTGTAATTGTTTATTTAATTCATACACTTATATATGTACCATTATATTTATTATGTTACATTAATCCTTGGTTCCTTGGTTTGAGTTACTGTGGGGAGTGTCCTGTCACCATCCTGCTGGGGAAAAGACGTGGCCAAGGGCGGAGCAGCATTATATACAGTAGCTAAAACCATGGGCTATGATGTCATGACTTAATGTTTTCAAAGCTTCAGTTGTATTCAGTTATACAGGGTTGGGTACCGAAACTCGGTACAAGTATGGAACCGGGGGGAACATTAATGGTAGTAACTACACCGAAATGAAATGTGCATTTTTGTGCCTTATTTGTGCCTTATTGCCTCAAAATATGCGGCTGTTCAATCGCGACCTCTGTTGACTGTTACGTCAGTGTGCACGCGCAGCAGGAAACCGCAAAGTCCTCTGGCAACAGTCAAGTCACGCACTTGGTGAACAGATGTCAAAGGCTAAACGTTCCAAAGTGTGGTTACACTTCACACGGAAGGATGCAGAGGCTTCGGCATGCAATCGATGCCTGAACACATTTTCATTGAAAGGTGGAAACACGTTAAATTTAATGAAGCATTTGGTGACACATGGTGTGTATCTAGGGTGTGTATCATTTCTAATTAATTTTTGAATATCTTTTGGGGTAAATAAAAACCCACATTTGAAACTTTAAATCCTGTTTTCTGGTAGCCTTACTGCTTGGTCCCTAACATTTTCTTTAAAAATCTCCAATGTGCTTACTCAATATCCACCTAACTCAAGTGGAATGATTTGGGGCACAACATGGCAGCTCGGAATGGCAAAATGATGAATATTTCATTTCCACCCCTCCGACAAATGCCACACAAACTCAGTCAGAAAACACAGTCAAAACATCAATCATTCAAAAGCAATATTACTTTTAGACGTATTTTTTCCAAGGCTTATGCCCAATATAAGAAATATGACATTGGTGTCGAGCTCATGCTGCATAACCACAACATCCTGGATTCAAGTCTGGCCCACGACCTTTGTCTCATCTTCCTGTCTAAAAACAGGACATAGAGCCACAAAAACAGCCAGACGAGAGGAATAACAGCTATGTCACACCTTTAGAATAAAGAATTACTCCTTGTTTCAGCTCAAGCTTTAACAAATTTCCAGTAGAACCTGTTACATTTCATGTGTTGAACAGTGCATTAACCCATAAAGACCCAGCGCTACTTTTGTGTCAGTTTCAAAATCAATTTTTTACATGATTTATCACCATTTACTCTAATATTATCCTCTGTATTTTGTTTCCCCCCCAGTGAAAATCTTTTTCCCATATTTGATTATATTGATTATGTAGATGTTAATAAAAGCTCAGATTAAAGCTGAGGGTAAAAGAAAAAGGGGAAAAAAAAACAGAACAAAAACAGAGAAACAACAAAGAAAACTTTAAAAATAAAATAATATCAGTAACTGCATATAAAAGTAAAGATCTACAACCAGTGTCATTGATGCATCTCCATGCATTTTACTGGTAAATTACTGTTGTAGTGTTTCCATGGTAACTACAGAGCCTCTGAACATCCATGAAAAGATGATGAACTGTGTTTTACACCAATTATTTACATGTATTGATAGAATTAGTGGATCAAAAGGTAACAACATTTTAGATCAATATATGATTTTGGTCAACAGTGGATGTTTGGGTCTTTATAGGTTAAAATACAATACATTCAGTGTATTGTACAATATTCTAGACAATCCACCAGGATCTTAACTTTGCCAAAGAAAAAAAACTGATAAACAATAACCTGCGGGCTACAACAACGCAATGAACCATCAAAAACAAATCAACAGTGTCGACATGAGCAAGTATTTTAATGGATGCATGCTCCTGTTGCTGTGTTATCCTCTGGTAATTAGCAGCTTATTATAACAATGTGTCTGCATTAAATGGAGACGCCCAAACACAGATAAACAAAGCAGTGGAGTCAAACCATCAAACTCTGATCGTAGCTGTCATCTCTTTTACTGTCGTGATCCATTTAACCTATTAGCCTTCAGCTGTGCTTGAAAATCACATATTGAGGAACAACCACACAGGACAAACAAAAACACAAATGAGTTAAGCATTAATCAGCGAGTAATAGAATTCCTCATTTATGCAACAGTCCCATGAAACACGGCTGCAGATGTTCTTACTCATCAGAAACCTCTGAGCACTGTTCTTTAAAAATAAAACAAATTCCCACTATGCAATGGGATTTATTTTTGGGCTGCACATGAGCCAAAAGTAGGCTATGGATTAGGCAGACATTGCTATTTGATGATGAAGCACAAAGCAATAGGAGGCGTCTTTGAAACTCTCTCCAGCCCTTTGAAGCCCCCCAAGTCTGTCCCAGAGATGAGACTGCCTCGGCACATCTCTTGAGCTTCAAGCGCAGCACAGGCTGATGGGTAATGAGGAGCAATGAAGGTTCATATTCTCAGGCATCGTATTCCATTAGACTAACACCTAATGAGCTCCTCCTACAGTACGCTTGGTCATCTAGAAAACAACGCCACGGAACCGAAACTGCTGTGTCATAAAAGCCTGATGGCTGGAGAGAACAGCTGCAAAGACACAAACAAAGTTCTAAACTGTGAAACTGTCATGACCCATCTGTTGTGAAAAGGCTAATTACCAAACCATGGACAAGAGTTGTGACAAGATGGGGAAAAAAAATAATCACTGCTCTACTATGGTGCTGAGAATGTAGTGGAGCTCATGGAACAAACTAAACCCTGTGCATGTGATCATTAAAGAACAAAGTCTTACTGTACCCAAAGGATGCAGACTTCCACTTGCGGCAGGGGGCGACTCTCCTGCAGCCCGCAGACACCAACCTCCCAGGGTTCTGTGCAACATCGACAGGTAAGGAGGCATGTCTCCTGCAGAAGGACACATTCTTATTAGTAGAAAATACACTACCTGGGCTCCTGACACGAAAGGGTAAATGTAAAAGAAAACCTCAAAAGAGAAATGACTGCCCCGCATTATAATCATTCATTTCCCAAGGAGGTTTTCCTATGGGGTTTGGTGACTTTGTGATTTTTTTTCCACAGCACGAGCTTAATATTTCACGAGAGGCCGACCATTTCAGTACAGTACTGTGTCCTTGAATTCACAAATGTTTAAAACCAGGTAATGTGCAATTTTTCTTGTTGTAACATCTATTTTTAAAACTACTGCAGTACACAACTAACAATAGCATTCAGCATGTAAAGCACATGTGTCAAACATGTGGCCCGGGGGGCCAAAACCAGGCCATCGAGGGGTCCGATCTGGTCCACGGGGTAAATTTGGGAAAGGCAGAAATTACACTGAAGATATTAACGATCAAGGATGTTCAAATAATCTTAGGTAAGTTCAATCTTAAGTGGATCAGACCATTCACATACTATAAGAAAACCCTATAAATAATGGAAACCCCAAAATGTCCTCTTTGTTTTAGTGTAAAAAAAAAATAAACAAAAAAAAAAGTCAAATTAAACAAAAACATTTACATTTACAGGCTAGTCTTTTATGAAAAATGTGAACAACCTGAGATGTCTTAAATGAAAATGTAATAATATTCTGCCTTTTACTAAATGTTTTTTGTAGATTCACTGTGATCTGTAGCTTGTAATGCATATGTATAAATGATAAACTGAGGTGTAATATTGTTAAAATTGCACAAGAATTTTGAGGTTGTTCATATTTGTTCATGTTATGTTCAAATACGGTTTGTAGACGTAAATGTTTTCATTGCACAATTTTACTTTTTTCACAGTGTCACGACTCGTAATCACTTGGCCCTACTTTCTCTCTCTTCTTATCGCTGCATGCTGCCGCAAAATGACAGCTAGGCTTTCATAAGGAGACAGCCTAGAAACCAGAAGGAGAAAAAGAGGAAGAACAGTACGAGTCTGAATGAGATGAAGAAATAACACAAAGAAGAGAAAGAAAGACTCCTGATGCATTTATAGCCTGTCCGTCCTGGGAGTGGATCTCTCCTTCATGTGGTTCACCCTGAGGTTTCTTCTGTTTTCCCCACAGAGTTTTTTTCTCACCAAGAAGGGGGGGGGGGGTCTAAGGACAGGGGATGTGCTAGGAAACATTTAGTCATTGTTTGATTGTGTCCGTGTTCTGTTGGCTGTGTGTTCTCTGTGTCTTTATGTTGAGTGTTTACTGTTGACCTTATTACTGGAAAGCCCTTTGAAGCAATTGTCATTGTGATATTGGGCTATATAAATAAAACTGAATTGAATTGAATAGGCTACTTGTTTCACTGTTGAAAAAAGTTGTTGGCTAATGTGCAGTCAGCAGCAGGACAGTGCACAGATAGTAAATGAGAGAAAGTAGGGCCAAGTGATTACGAGGTGTGACTTTTTGTGGACATGGGTTTGTGATGCAAATAAATTGCTCTTCTGAACACATGCTGTTTTTAGAAGAAAAATGTTTTATTTTTGTGACCCCGCAAACTTGCCGGACTACTTTCGTTTTCACCAAAACCGGACCAGAACTGGGCTCACAGGACACTGTCTTGGGTAAGTCAGAGTGGATGTACCACACTGACGATGAAATACAGATTCATGTCAAAAATCCCAAACTATCCCTTTAAGGCAGATTTTATTTTATTTTAAGTACATTGACTTTAAAATACTATTACATCATCCGCAGTCATCGATGCCACTATAAGCAGATGCGACAACTTTGTTACTAAAATAATTCACCATGCCGTCAGCAGCTGTAACGTCTCTGTTGCTTGGGCTTTAACCATCTTTTTATGGCTATCAACCGGAGTCTATAACACATTGTACAAACTGCATTAAACTGTCAATCAAATGATTACATTTATGGAGAAAATACGTATTTGTGTTTCTTTTGTCACACTGCTGCATTTGTTTGCTGTGTATCGAGGGCCAAAGAGCCCTCCCACTTAGCCCTTCCACTCCAACTCATCAGGAATCAGGACGCCACTACCCCTTTACATGAATGAACATGGAGGGGTAGGGGTAAGTGGTACGGCCAAGGGGTGAATTGGGATTTGGCCTGAATATCCCTTTGAATATTGGTATCAGCCAAGAATCTTACAATCTGTGTATTCCCAATTTTATTAACACAAGTTAAATGACACTGCAATAGCCAACAACTACTATAGAAGCTATAATCAGACACTTACACAAAACAATCAGTCACTGATTGTAGAATGCTAATAACAAATGCTAGTAACCAAACAATTGACATATCTTGTCAAACATAGGGCCCTTTTTCACCTTTCCAACTTTGTGTAATGGGGTGTTTGACTGCAGTGACCTTAACTCTTTCACAGCAAAAGACACACAAATGACTTCTTAACACTACATTATTCACACTTCTTCAACAAATGAAGACAATCCATCAAAGCTCTTTTGACAAAATCGCTCATGAAAAGTGAATATCTTAGTATTTAACCTGAAAAGAAAACAACCAGCAAGATTAAAGAGAAGAAAAAAAGCCTTACACACGGGGCAGGTTCCTTAGTGGGGTCTTTACCTCTTCATATTGTGTGCTCAGTGTGCTTCACTTACTGCATTTTTGTCCTCTACTCATCATTGCTCAGACATTTCTCATCTCTTTTCACTGGATGCCATTTCCACTGAGACGTTTCTCTTTCATTTGTTGTTTGTTAAGGTTTTCACTGAGCCGTGCCACCTTCGAGCTGGTTGTAACCAACGGGCTGGACACATTTCTCAGAACGTCAAACTGCAGTCAAACACCAACAGCCTTTCCATCTCACACAGGGGATGACAAGTAATCGAAACCCAGAACCACATCTGACTGAGTGCAGAAGGTCAGAAGGACTGTAATGATCATGTTGAAATATATATATATATTAAAGTATATAGTGCTGATTTAATAGTCATTCAGGGTTTCACCTTGTATTTATAGTCTTAAGCAGTTACAAAGCTGACAGACTGAAAAACTCTCCCACGCTGGTGAGAAAAAAATGCCTTATTAGCCTAAACAGACAGTGTTTTCATTCAGGATAAAGCGAGGATCATCTATTATTTCACCAAATTGGAATACGAATTAACAATTCTTTGCATTACTTAAACTCTATGATAACATAGGTCCAAAATCATGTTAAATATAACCTTCCCATCCAAATAACAAACAGAAAAAAGACATCACAGCACCTAAGTCCTCCACAAACTGACGAAAACCCCGCAATTAATCACAGCAAAGTAGTGTTCCATAATACAAAGCTCCCCTTTTCATCTTAAAGTCATGAATTTTAAAAAGAAATGAAGCTTTTCTTTACCTTTTTAATGCAGCTTGAAAATATGCTAAAGTCTCTCTGAATGAAAAATCCTGCACCGAGGCCCTCAGTAATATCAATGGCTAATTGTGTCATGGCTGCAGCCATTTGCTACTGTTTCGGCATGATGAATTATTAATTTTAGACATGCTGATGCTCCTGCTTTGGCTAAGTAGGGAGCTGCGAACCTTGAATTACTCTAGATTTTCTTGCCATCTTCCATTAGTTACTGTGATAGCACTGCAGAGTCATGCCTTGTTTCACATTCGTCAGAGCAATGACCGATGCACAGAACACCCACATCTTTCTCCAGAACCACACAATCTTTTCTTTCTTCTTTTTTTTTTTCCTTTTTTGAGAAGCACACACTGAACCCATGCTAGGTTTTGTTTAATTCATGTGGAGGGAGTGTTTTCTGAACAATGCCTGATTAAAAACTGAAATCCGGTTTACTCCATCAAAAGGGACAAGGACAAAGCAGACAGGCTCGCCATCCTACCCATCGAACTTGAGCCTCACTCTCCAAAGAGAGATAACAAAGGAGGGGAGAGGAAACAACATGCATGTGTGATCTCTGTGGAGAACGCCGGCTGAGGGTGCGAGACGACACCAGACTGATCCTGAGACACGGCATTGTCACCTCATGTCCCGACAGACGACATTCTAATATTCGGGCATGCACTGTCACTGCACCAAGACGACGCCCAGGCACTTTTTGGGTTACATTTCCTGGTGCATTCCTCTCAGTTTGGTCAAGAGATTGTAACGTGTTTGAAAAGAAAAATAAACCTGACTGTAGATAAAGACTGTAGCTACAATTTAATCACTGATTCAGCTAACGGTGTGTCTACTGGAAGCAAAAGAAGTTGCAAGAGTGCAGTTCTGCACCTGTTTAAAGATGTATGTTAATTTCTCTGGCAAGCCATTATGCTTTGTAAATGATCCCAAAATGCCTTTACACAAAATACAATGTGTAAATTGATTAAAAACATTTTGCTTACTGTTGCTCTATGGAGACATTCTTTGAGAGATTTGACCTCCACAACAACAGCCCAGCAAAGCTTTACTCTCTTCATTGTCCTCACTATAATAAAGGAGGGGGTGGGGGGGTTCTATAATCCCATCCACTCTGTTTCCCCAACTCTCTGCGGAGAATTACAGGGAAATAAAAAGCCTCAGCCTATGCCAAAGCTTTCCTGAATATCACCAGTCAGTCACTACACACTGCAGCTCTAATAACCGACTCCAGTGACTGTATGCATCTAAACAAAAAGGCTCAATAAAGAAAGACAGAAAGTGCATTATCCTGAAGAAACATGGACACTCCCTGCAGAACAATATGAAATTTCAATTAGCCCATCACTTCTCAGCGACTTCAAATGGACATCTGCAATCCATCACATCACATACAAGGCAGAAGTAAACAGGTATAAATAACAAGGACACAAATGGACTTTCAGAGAGCACTTCAATAGCAGACAGGAGCACTATCATCCACCGCTCCAACTACTATCGCCGTGATAAAGTGTCAGAGTACTCCACAGCTGACAGATTTTGTCATGTGCTCGTCCGGGTTTATGAATGACTGCTGTGCAAAAGTGCATCAGGGATTGGAAGAGCATCTTATCATCAGACATTCAGTGAAGAACAATCCAATAAAAGCAGGTCAGTGAAGCTGCCGAGCGCCTGCCCGCCTATCGCACCCAGGTACTAATCACATCTGAATGAAGCTATCCATTCTGATTACCCAACAGCAGACCAATTAAACACCACCATGTTGTTATTCCTCTCTCATTAGCCATGGAGTGTGCATGAGAATAATCCCCTCTCACCAACAGGGCCATCTCACCCACACACAAACACACAAACTTCTATCAAACCAGCGCAAAGCAATCCTTCGGGAGCTGTGGCTTATTTATTTATAGCGCCTGCACCAAGTTCAGTGGCTTTTCCATTATTAATGATAATGAAAACTACCAAGCCATGTAACATACAAAATTTTAAACAATCAGGCTGACTTGTGTCGTGGTGTGGCACATTATTAGGGTGAGAGATGTAAGTCAGAGTGTAGTGTGTTGTCAGCAAGGCTACGTTGGCAGCCGTAGTGATTTTAAGCACAAAAGGGAATTCAGAGCCAAAAAAACCATGTGACTGAGATTGAAAAATTCATGCTCACAGTAATTTGGAAGTGGTTTCTGCTTCACTTTAAAGGGATGTTACTGAATACTGAGGCTATGTATGTGCGTCTGTTTAGGGAAAAGCACAGCATGATGAGTGTCATCTCTTTCCCATGATGCACTCAAAGTAGCACACATGGATGTAAGTAACATGGGAGGCGTAATCCTGCCAGAAATTATATCTCTGCGGTATTTACTAATCTACAGTTTGTTGGATATAAAAGCCAGGAAAAACAAAGCAGAAGAAGAAAAAGGGTTTTGCAACTGTTTTATCCTAATAGAATATTTGTGAAATTAAACACCTAATGGAAGCAGTGACCGTACTATATTAACTGATGCATCTAAATCACTCATAGGTTGTTTGCATTTTTCAGCCCTGTGGTTAACTTGTAACACATCCAGGGTGCACTCCACCTTTGCCTGTTGGGATGTGGGATATGCTCCGGCACTCCTGCAACCCTCCTGAGGACTAAGCTACTCAGAAAATGAATGAATGATCTCCATGTTCTATTTTCTATAGTTCTTCCAGTTTCTATCAAACTTCATTTACTTGTCTCCTAAGTTGAATAATGTATTTCTGTTTTTATTATTAACTTCATTGCACTATGTAGTTATATAAGAATTCAGAGCAATACTTTAAATTTCCTCTTTTTAATCATCAGCTGAATAACTCATCTATGACGGTTCATTTTTATTGTGCAATTATTTATCGAGTTGCACCAACACTTTTACAGCCATTGGCTTGTCCATAAAGTAAATGTACAACTGCCCAGCCTTGCTAACTTAATAGAGGTGTGTCACTGTGGAGCAGCCTAACATTTGTGCCAACTGCACCTGTTATTGAGGGAGATGAGCTGCTCTTGTCTCATGTCTCGAGGCTTTTCACTGATTTGCAGGATCAGTGCCATCACGTCTGCGGCTCAAAGCTCAGCAGAAGGCAGGAATCGATTTCATTCAGAAATGTCATGGCTTTTGCATCCAAGTTAATACGCAGCTGCCAACAAGTCACATGACGTGCTGGTTAAAGACGTGCAGGTGAAGACTGAAACTCATCTTAGCATAATTACAGCCGGCTTTGTATTAATGAAGGAGAGAGTCTGGGAACTGAGGCCAAATTCACAACCAAGAACAGCGTAAGAAGCGGAAGAACTGCTGCCATTTGGGAGGTTTCCAAACACATCAAAGCATCAATTTGGTGAGAAGGGTTTGTTTGCCTCTGAAGCCTCATCTTCCATCGCTACTGGCCTGCTTTTAGATCTCCTCATCATCAGCAGCAGCACCAGGACTGAGCTGAGTGCACTCTCTGTCTCCTGCCAGAAAGTGTGTATATATATATATATATATATATATATACACACACACACACTACTTTAAGGGTAGTATGTGTAGTACTGCTATTCCAAACTCTTAACAGCAGGGGGAAGTGACATACGAATGAATGAATCAACGTGATGCATCAACACATGTGTACTTTAGATAATCAAGGTTTTGTTTTCAAACAAAAAGTAATAGACAGTCAAAACAACACCGTGTCTTATAATCTTCACACTCTGTCAGCTGATAGTTTACATTATAGCTCACAGTAAAACCTCTAATCATTTCTGTTATCTGTACTGTTTGTGTTGTCAATAGCTGAAATAAAATTCTGTTTAGACTCATCCAAACAAGATCAGAAATGTCACAGATAAGTCTGAACCTTGGATCAACAAATATCCAACTTAGTGAAGATAATAATATCACTTAATAAGCCTCATAATCAAACTCACCCATGTAGAAAAAAAATGTGGCAAGTTTAGCATCGAATACTTCTTTTCATTTAGCATTGTGTCCAGTGGTAAAAACAACAGCACTTCTAGCTCTAGTCGCTTTTTTTGACTTTAAAAACTTGTCACTTAGTAGTTCTCATCCTTTTTCATAACTTTCTGATACTTTGGTCAAAGGCCTCATAGTGTTCGTTTTCTTCATTGTGATAAACCAACAGAGTGACTCATTACTCCCTCTAGTGGCCTCATAAATTCGAAAGGCCATGGGTATGAGTAGATTTAGTGCATGTCTCTACAACATTAGTTTCTACATTAGTTTCCATGGCACAGCATGACTTTTTATTTTCCGACTGTAATGATAATTTGAGGCCACATTTTTAATATTTGAGAGTAGAAATATTACATATAGCCCCTTTAATGAAAGCTGCAAATAAACAACCTGTCAGTCATGGAGATGAGCTCACAGAGTACAATGCATTAAAAACAAACAATAAAAACAGATTGAACTATGAATTATTTATTTTTTCAGAAAACTGCTCTCTTGCCCACAACCAATTACGCCTAGTGCCAAGTTATAGAAGTAAAAAAAAAATTTTAAAAAAATACTCTTTTACTCTGAACTTTCATTATAAGTTTTAAAGAGTTTTATGTTTGGTACCTGGAACACTAAAAGAAAGTATATATATACTGTATATATAAGAAGGAACTTCTATTCTATTATTATTATATGGCACATAAGTAAAACAGTAAAATCGTATTCTAACCCATTTTCTCTTCTTGCTGAGAAAGCTACTCAGTTGCAGATATGTTTCCCAAATATATTTCACAGACAGGCACATTATACACATGCGTATTCACTGTGATGGTACAAAGACAAAGACTGACACACATCTCGCGGCTCATCCTGGCCCTGCGGATTCACTTCAAATTCGTAATGGGACATTTAGAGCAGAAGAAAAGAAGCCTGGGGAGCAAATACAGAGGGGCACCTATGAAAAGATCAGACATGGCCTGGAAAATTTTCACTAAAAACACAGGACGGGCTCTGCAGCGCTCTGCTCAACTTGTCTAGACGCTGTCAGGGCCTTAATACACAGTTCTACAGAGGAAAGGAAGAGGCTGTTTGGATCCCACAGTGAAGCATCCCTAAAGAGAGGAGCTGCAGATAAGGAGTGTGTTTACCAGGGACGGAAGCACATTTACTCCCTAAATGCGAGCCATATTTCTTGGCTATGTTCACAGCAATGATAGATTTCCATTACAGTTTTAAATCAGCACACATCTTAACGCTGTCAGCAGAGAACCCCCTCCTCTGAAAATCCCCCGCTACTAAAGTTCACCCAGCAGACAAGCTAACAACTGGGACATGTAACCTTGGATGCACTTGACATAAAATCTCATATTTCATAGTTCCCAGTGTCATGTCACAAAAACCAATAACAGCCACCACATCATAAGGCTTACACTTTGCCCCTCACTCCGCTCAGAAACAGTGACCCTTGTAATCAAAACAAGACTCACATAAGACTGTATCTATATTTACAAAGAGGGCACAAGATGTACCAGACACAATGTTAGTGCAAACAACATTAACCTTGCCCATGAGCTGAAGTGTTTACTGATCTAATATGAGTAACAGCTTCCGGACCACTAATCATATCAATATATTTGAAAAAGTCACTTAAATATACAGTTTTTCAGTTTGTCAGTAGCATCATGTATGTCTTCTTTGTACATTTAGAAGCTCCATAGTTAACATGAAAACACTAATATTTGATTTACATTCAATAAATAATATATTCCATCCATTTTTTCCTGATTTCCAACCCCTTAGTCCCTTTAGGGGTCGCGGGGGGGGGCTGGAGCCTATCTCAGCAACTATGGGCGGAGGGCGGGGTACACCTTGGATGAGCCGCCAGTTCATCACAGGGCCACACAGACAGACAACCATTTACACACACATGCACACACTAGGGCCAATTTAGAGTTACCAATCAACCTATTCCCCAAATGCATGTCTTTGGAAGTGGGAGGAAGCCGGAGTACCCGGAGAGAACCACGCAGTCACGGGGAGAACATGCAGACTCCACAAAGAAAGAACCCAGGCCCGGTGCCAGAAATTCAATAGTGAGGGGGCAATGAGTTTATCACAGGGGGCGGGAGCGGACCCCACCCTCACCCCGCCAAAAAAACAGTGCATGGAGGAGGAGGAAGGGTCCGACTGCGTCCTGTAATTCTATAACTGCAAGAACTCTCATGATCAAGACTTGATCATGAGAGTTCTTGCAGTTATTCCACTTAATTCTACATGGATTAACACACCCAACGCAGATAGCAAGCTGAATGCTAATTCCCATCAGAATCCGAACTATGTAGCAGGCAGCTAGCCTCT
>JAPSES010000236.1:2992150-3002954 GCA_029822895.1 Maxillicosta whitleyi
TGATAATAGTCTTTCTATAGGAATTGATACGAAGGCTTTCTACATTTATGACATTTTGAATTTACTACCTTTTGTGTAACTTTAATACAGAAATCTGCATGTAACACAATTTAAAATGGACATGAAAATTATGCACTATTTTTTAATATATCTTTTTATCCTCTCACAGGTAAATTTTGTGAATGGAACTAATTATGCAAGAAAGAGCATTTCACAAAAATGGACGCCATTGTAAAATCATTCATGATTTATATGCATTTAGCTGGGCAGGTTCTGCATGTAACACAAGTGGACACAATGGGTTACATACAAAACGTGGAATGAGACTGCCAATACAAAAAAGACCTGCATGCCTAGATTAGAAAAACCACTAGAATTGTCAACACAGTGTCTGCACTTTAGTGATATATGAGACCATTTACAGCAATGTTTTCAAGATCAAATGCACTGACACGTAGGTAGCTTTTCATGTCTGAATTTTGGTCCAATTTTTGGCCCCAATTATTTTAGTTAAAAAAATCATTAATTTGGGGATGGCTCGTTGCAACAGTATAATATTTTGCACTTATCTGAGGTCATCATTACATACATGCTACATCCGGGGGGGAAATATGTCTAAATTAGTCTTTTATTATTGGGTCTAAAAAAGCTGGCAAAGTGCCAGATATGAAAATGAACCCAGTTTGATAGAAGCACCCAGCTATCATGACAAATGTCAAATAATTTTTTCTCACAAGTTTAAGCCCTGGGCCATTTGTTTCTATTCAGAATCATATCGATGTAACATAAAACAGTGGATTAGCAGATAGCACACACTTCATTCATATAAAACCAAGTTTTGATTAGAAAACAAAAGTAATCAGTGCTTCATAATGCAACATACATTTCTCTAATGCAACATATTCCTCTTCTTTGGCACATTCAGTGAGTTTGAGTGGTAGAAATAATACTTGTATTGGGTCTGCTTAGTGTTAGCTTAGTGCTGCACAGTCTGTCACATTAGTCTGTAGTTTTATTAAATTATTCATGACAAACACTGGTCTCAGACTCCTGGCTTAGTTTACAGATTTGGCATTTTAAGTGCTTGTTATTTGGTTGTGTTCTGTTTTCCAACAATTGGTTTTGTTGTACTTTTAGCTGACGTTCTTCTGTATATATTGCTACAAGCATCTCAAGAGTAAGAGGGGTTATGTATGGATTAAAATGACAATTTGTAGTCAGAATGAACCAAATATAATCATCCTCATCAAAAACGTATAGATAAAAAAACTTCAATTATTAAAAATTCAGTAGTAAGTGAAATTTATTAAAAACAAACTGTGGAGCAGTTTGTATGAGTAGATGACGATTGAAGGAAAACTAACCCTAAAGTTAAAGTGAAAGCAATGACATTTGTGGAAATATAAATATTATATATATTATATTTGTCTTTATTATAGTAGTAGTT
Organism: Maxillicosta whitleyi; assembly: GCA_029822895.1. Classification (NCBI taxonomy): domain Eukaryota; kingdom Metazoa; phylum Chordata; class Actinopteri; order Perciformes; family Neosebastidae; genus Maxillicosta; species Maxillicosta whitleyi. The sequence continues at coordinate 2,993,598 of JAPSES010000236.1, forward strand.
TACTATAGTATTATAGTAGCCATGTTTCCTGCTAGCAATAAAACACCTAAATTCAATGTGTTCTAATATTTTAGAGCATACGACCCCTGTGTTAAAGTCCCATTAGATTAATTTTAATTAATTTTAACAGTCTAATTAAAATTAGACTGAAGATAATAACAATCAATGGTGTTAAAATTATTTTAGATCAAGGGGCCACATATAGAACAATACGATGTAAAGTGGATCAGACCAGTACAATACAACCATAATAACCTATAAATAATGACTACACATTTTTCTGCCATAAAATTACATAAAAATCCCTTTACAGGAAATGTGAATAACCTGAAGAAATACAAACAATCTGAAACATCTAAAGAGAAGTAATTTCAACTTCAAAAATACTCTGACTGTTAGTATTTTGTGTATTTTTAGATCCACTGTAAGTTGTAATGTACATGTGTAAATGATAAACGGAGGCATAATATTATTAAATTGCAATTATTTTTCTTCGCATTTCAGGTTGTTCATATTATTTACATTTTAAAGGAAACTTTATAGATGTAAACCCTTTCATAATGTAATTTTACTTTTTTCGCTGTTATTATTTTACCACTCTGACCCACTTCAGATCACACTGGGCTGGATATGGCCCCCCCAATCCTGCTTTAGTCTATATACAGTTACAGAGATTACATTACTGCATACTACTAGTAAATGCAACATGTTGAGTTATTTATGCTGCATGACAATAATTAAAAACAAAAAACGGTACTTTAAGAAAGGGTGCAATTTATAAAACTTGGGAGTATTTCAAATTAATTAAATTGCTTTGATAAATGCACTAATGTACCAATATACCTCCTGCTTAAATAAGGGTTAAATTAAAAAAAATATATATATATGCAGGGTTTTGTGGTTTGTTGACAACTGCAAATATGTCTCTGATGTTTTATGAAGCTGTCAGAGCTGGATAATAAAAAAGTCAAACAAACAAATCGTTATAATATAATACAGAAAATAACCTTGAAATAATAAGGCTGCAAATTCTGATTCAGGTCAAGTCTGGCTGATTTTCAGAGCATTTCTCCAGACTGTCAGACAGTACAGAAGACAGATGGACAGAGTTAGCTACATTTTCTACTGTTTGAAGAATCATCAGTCACTGTTATTCAAGTGGAACTTCATCACTTTATGTCCTCATTTCTGAACCACTGACTTGTTAAGTTACGCCTGCAGGTGACAAAAGATCCATAGGTTACTTTTATCTTCTGTTTTGCATAAAATTTGCAATTCTTGAAATACTGAGTGAATGTTTATCAAGAGAATTCAGCTTGAGTCTGTTATAGGAAGCAAATGCGACTGCTGTTCACATTGGATTTGAGGTGAAAATGCCTATTCAACTGATGAGAACAGAGCTGCTTTAGTTAAAGGGCTCATATTTATCTAAACCCACTTTAATTATTAGTCTTTGGTTCATTTATTTGTGTATTTGGACCTTAATAGTTCATGAAGTTTGAATTTGAACTCTTCAGGTGCTGCAAACCTATGTTTATATTTATTTTTTGGGGAAAAAAATGGAGTAGATTTATACAACCTGTTTTAATTTCTTCTTAATTTGTTACGTTTATAACTAGTTACGTCATGACATTTGCCCATATAAGGTCAATACTTCAGATGAACATGTCGCTGAGTATGATATAATTGTTTATCAACAGCAGTGATTCTAGTCCACACTGAAAATATGTACAAACTTTGAGCTGACTACCTAAAATGTTCAGTTGTTGATTATATTAACAAACACAAATGGCTGCAAGGGTCAGAGCTGCAGCCAACAACCTGGAGAGGATGGGATGTGAAGTGTCTCATTTGCATTTAAAGGGCCAGTGCTCAAAATGACCTCTCTGGTGTCATTAGTGAGAAATAGGTTTTAAGATGGACCTGTGGAGTTGAATTAATAAAGAATTCAGACCCAAACATAGCATTTACAGTTTATGTAGACCACAGGGAAATGTTTGAAAATGCATAAATCCATTTTAAAAAAAGCAAAATATCACTCCTTTAAAACATTAGTAAAAGATCTCACACACTTGGTGATGATAAATGTTTGTAAAACTCAAAAATAGCTTTTCTTCAGCAGAGCACAGAGACACCAAGTCCTGAGGTTCATTTTGGGTGCATTCTCAAAGCCTTGTAAATAATGCATGAAATGCCAAATCCCATTGAAGGTATCATTCCACAGGAAGGCCTGTACGAGCTGTGTGATTGGTTTCTCCCACGGTGGCCCACAGAGGAACCAAATCTCCAGTGTCAGTATTACAACTGCCGCCCAGATGCTTCCTTTCGACCGAATCAAAGACACCCATCTTCACTGTCACATCAGCGCCTCCAACCTGTCCTCTACCTCCATGCACAAAAACAGATTATTTACTTTTACATCTAAGCCATAGGGAAAAAAAGGCCACAGAGTGTGTTATGGCGAGGACAGCCTGTTTCCTGTTGTGAGAGAGAGGAAACGGACACACAGGACACACCCAGCGTGAAAAAATGCTGATGCAGACTTTGTCAATCTGCCTTTCTGCGGGACCAAGTGCAACCGGACACGACTGCAGAAACACACGAGCCTGCTCATTTAATCAGCGCTCCTCCCCTCAGATGAACTAGAACATCATCTACCATGGGCCACACAGCTGCACCAATTCATACATCACACTCACTGCAACCGTGCATCCTCGGTTTGTGTTCTGGGTCTATTTTTAGCTGAATTTCCTTACTTGGAAATACAGTACTATATGTTTGTCTTGGGCACTTTTCCCCAAAAGCTGTTTACTCTCCTCTCCTCTTTCAGGAAAACCTGCTCCAATGTAATTACGAACCCATTATTTGTTTTTCACTGTAAAATATTGAGTAGGGTTAAGCCTTGAAGAAATGCCTTCTAGCACTTCATCACATTAACGCTCTTATTATGGCAATAAGAAAAAAAAACAAAAAAACAGAGTGCTGAGGCAATAAAGGAAGTTCGAGTGTGGCTATTTCCTCTCCTGCATTCAAAACAACTTCAGAGGTAATTACTGTTTGTCCACAGCATGTGACTGATGACAACTTTTCTGGGTATGAAGGTTTGTTAAGATTGTACTGAAAATAACACCACATGCAAAACACTGTTCCTATATGTGTTCCTCCTATTATTTTACCTTCTATTTTTATAGAAATATCAAATCAGGATGCATCTTTTCACTATGCTGCTATTTTAACAACAGCATTTCCATAAAGTTCACACAGTCCTTAAATGAACTGCTTAGAACAAAGTTATTCCAGTTATTGGGTTTACTGAATGTCATTCTGCAGCAAAAGCGTGACAGCCATGAAACATTTTGAGCTTTGGCGAACAAACCTCTCCGAGCTGTGATGATGAAAAAGTATAAATCAGAGCCGAAGCACCACTGAATTTACAAAACTTTCCATCGAAAAAGAGAACAGCACTTTCACAACAATGTCACCAAATGATCGACGACTTGAACCTGTGGCCGACTCTAACAGCTCATTCACGCTGACAGGTTCCTTTAGAGGAACACTGTGAAGCCTGACGCTCCTGTGTACTATTTCATTCTTATTGTCAGTGTTTTATAAGATCCATTTTTCTTATAAGGAACACTGCAGTCAGGATAAGGCTTTTCAATCATTTTTCAAGTTTTGCCTCTTAGATGACGTGCGTGCATGTGTGCTTCATTTTCTCAATCGAGGCAAAAAAAAAAAAGAAAAAGAAAAAATGAAGGGCACTCATTATGCGTTGGCTCTGCAGTGCAGTGCATTCTTCTGGTGTCCATATTACCAGGCCCTAAATGAAATGATGTGCATTAATGAGCAACTAATTACATGGAGATATGTGTCTGGCTAAGCAGATCTAATGAGTCAGTCCAGATCTCTAGGGGGTTGGTGGTGCGTGACCCCCGCTGGCTGTCTGCCCCGTGAAACAGGGAGGGTCTCACACACACTTTCACACATATACCACATAATTAAAACTGTGAAGAGCAGTCCAGCCATTTTCTTTACTTGCATTCATTTCTTATCAACTACTCCTCCGACATTGACCTACTTGTCAATACATTATTCAAACAAATGCCAAGGTGCATGAAATGTAGCAGCAGAAGAACTGGACCTTTAAGAATTGATAGACTTACTCTGTCACTCATCGGTTGTTGTCACGCCCCAAGCAGTGCCTTCATCGAATGACTCTGTGGGACTTTTTTTTTTTGTTTGTTTTTTTCCTAATCAGTCTTGGCCTCAGCTAATTTATTCATGACAAGGTGAAAACAGGAACCTAAATGAGCTGCATTAGTAATGTAATCCTTAAATCTGTCACTAAATGTTTGAATAATCAGCCGGCTTCTGCATTTTGTTTTCTCTAGGGTCATGCAGGTAGATTAGTCGCCAACTGACCACAAGTGTGTGATTGTGAATCAGTGTAACAGTGTCTATGTGTGTCTCTTAGCCCGCCTCGCACCCAGTGTCAGCTGATACAAGCTTCAGCCTCCTGATCCCTGCACAACAGGGAACACAATCGATGATGAATGAATTTGGTATGTGGGACTGCCCCCGAACCAAGAGTGTTTTAAATGACAAGTAGTTGCATGTTTATGATATATTGTTATTGAAGAAAAATGATAAAAGAATGTTATATAGTAATAGCAAGAATGTTAAAGTAAGATTTTTAACACTATACTGCAGTGAACTGTTCCTTTGCATAGAAGGGGTTGGTGACAGTTATCCTTCATGCAACAAGGACACTATCTAAATCTTTTTTTTTAATTATTTATCTAAACCCACTTTTATTAGTCATTGGTTCATTTATTTGTGTATTTAGACCCTAGTAGTTCATACTGTTTGAATTTGAACTCTCCAGGTGCTGCAAAACTATCTTTATATTCATTTGGGCAAAAATCGAGTGGATTTCTACAACCTGCTTTTATTTCTTCTTAATTTGTTGCACTTACATCTTGACATAAGGTCAAGACTTCCAGTGAACATTTCTCTGAGTACATCATAATTGTTTGTCAACAGCAATGGTTGTAGTAAAAACAGAAAATATGTCCAAACTTTAAGCTGATTACATAAAATGTTCAGTTGTTGGTTGTATTAGTTCAGTTCAGTTTATTTCAGACACAAACATAATACAAAACATAGGGGAAAAATAGTAATACTAGTGTACATTATGATTAATGACAGAAAGCAGGGTCAACAACTCGGAGGGGTGGGGTATATGAAGTGGTTCATTTGCATTTAAAGGGCCAGCGCTCAAAACAACCTTTCTGGTGGAATAAGGTTTAAGATCGACCTGTGGAGTTGAAATAATGCAGAATTCAGACCCAAGCAGAGAATTTACAGATTATGGAGACCACAGGGAAATGTTTTAAAATGTATAATTCCATTACATTTTTTTTTAAAAAAATCACTCCTTTAAGAAGCTATTTCAACATAATATAAAGTCACACACTGGAGAACTTGAAAAAAAAAAAAGTTACTAACAATGGCCTACTTAAATGTTTCATAATGATGAAAAATGAGCCACTGTTTGCCTGCAAAGTTGTAACCGATTACTCAAAGATGGCAAAGCACTTTGCCATCTGTCCATGACTGACTGAGTGATAAAGTGTGGACACTTCCCATGGAGTTGGCTTTTTTTTTTTTTTTCACCTGACAGATGACAAATTGGTGACTTTAGGTCACATCAATTAAAGTTTGGGGCCAGTGCTGTTTGTTTTACACACACACACACACACACACACACACACACACACACACACACAAAGGTTAATCTTGTACATCACTTTGGAATTCAGGAAACATTATATACTCACACCACATGTGTTCTGCAGGTAGAAACAATCCCTCTATAAACCCACTATAGTCAAATCCAGGATCAGGCATATGAGCCACAATGGAATTCTTTTAGGTCTGTTCTACTTTAGTTTGATTCACACTCATTGCGAGCTGACAATAGAGTCCTTGTCCTTGAGAAACTTTTTTTTTTTTTAAATAACAAAATGATCCACATCACTGTCAGGAAGGATACCACACAAGCAGAGAGGAAGTGGCACTGGTCTGTTCCGTATGACCAAAGAACCATTGCACCATTATTTGTCTCCAGTACCTGTTATTGATGTTACAGGAAACACAGACTTAATATTTATTAAATTTTTGTGTGATTAAAATGTGTTAATGAAACCTTTTTTCCCTGGACACTGCATTCCTAAACTTTCCATCCAATGCAGACTGGTGTATTTAGCAAAAATATCATATGAAAATTAACCAATAAAATGGCTCAGATTTCAAGATATTTTTTTTAAATCTGTAAAAACGTCTAAACATTTTTACATTTGCCAGGTTCTACTGCACTTACACATATCAAATGAAATCAGTGTCTGTACAAAATGGCATGCAACACTGAAATACAAAAGTATGAAGGTAATAAACTCAGACAGCGCACTTCACATAATTAACTTGTTCACGCTGGAAAGACAGACGGTACTTTTCATCTGCCTTGACTCCTGTGTGTACCTGACCTAACACACAGAGCTGGATACACACAGATCTCAGTCTAACTCTGGCTGCATTCCTGAACATATTGCTTGGATTTAGACCAGCTTGGAGGATTTCTTATAAAGTCCGGGGTTATAGAGAACACAGAGCTGCACAGGCATCTGCCAGAGTGGAAGCGTGTGGATAACAGTGAAACACCTACAGTATGAGTGGAAGCAATACAGCAGGGGTGTGGGACTCATTTCAGTTCAGGGGTCATATTCACCCCAATATGATCTCAAGTGGGCCAGACCAGTAACATAATACCAGTGAAAAAAGTTAAAAGTTTTCAGATGTGTTAAAGATTATCATTTCAATTTTGTTTTGTTTTGATTTTGTTGACTTAGAGGTATGCTGATTTGTATATAAGCTCACAACATCTGAAATAAATAAATATAATATATATATATAAATATAAATTGGTATCGTGATAATGTTTACGTCAACAAAGTTTCCTTAAAAATCGGAATAATATATGAACAACTGGAAATGTCTGAAGAAAAATGTGTAATTTTAACCATATTATGCCTCAGTTTATCACTGCACTTCTCTTAAAATATTTCAAGTTATTCACATTTTTTGTAGAAGAATAGTTTGTAAATGTAACTTTTTGACACTAAAACAAAAAGAAAACACCCAGCAGTAGAACCCCCCTCTGTTCACACACACACACACACACACACACACACACACACACACACACACACACACACACACACACACACACACACACACCTACACCATGCATGTCATTCTCAGTCCAGTGCAGGAATTATTTCTCAAGCGTAGTAGATGTGAGTCACTGCAAAAATGATCAGAATCATTAACGTGTTATGTTGAAATGACACCAATGAGAACATCCGGGAAACATTAGCCCAAATATTAGTTTATCAAAGCCCGGACCAGCTGCGAGGAAGTCATGTTTGGTATAAACCAGTGATGAATACGAAGATGTGTGAGCAGTAGTTCCTCATCTGTGTTTAGCTGTTGACTCAGCCTCCACCTCGTCAGCGATCCACACACACACGCACACACACACTTGGCACAAAACTAGTGGCAGCCTTTCAAACAGCTCTCCACAGGTACTATGCTACAAATTGCCTTCGATTCAGCTGCTGCATCAGCTGGTTTTGACAGCTGTGAGGTGGATAATTGGTTCAGCTGTGAAGAAATAAAGAATGAACAGGCGACTGTGCTACGGCCTCATGGCCCCTCCAAGTGGGTTACTTTAGAGTTGATCACAGTTTGTAATAAAAGAAGAGGGCACAAAGAGATTTAAAGGCATAGCTGTTGAAGTAAAATGAGAGTAAGGTAAATAGCAAATATGAATGTGCGAAAACAGAAAATGAAACGAAACAGAAAAGAAGCGTGTTGCGTTGCAGTCTCAGAAAGTTCCCTTCACTCTTTTATGTCTCCGTTAAACATTTATCTTCCGCTTACTTTTCAACACTAAAACTGAAATTTGACTTGACACTGGTTGTCATGGAAATGGAAAACCACATACACTGGATTCAACCTTGATGCGATCACTTAACACTGATCTGCTGAGGTAATGTTTGTCAATGAACACATTAAATTTACAGCGATATGATTTGCATGCCATTAAAGGGGTGGACATATTTATATCTCTACTTGTCATTCACTCAAGAGGGATTTATGTTCCAATTTTGTAGTGTTTATGTACAGGTGAATCAGCATCATAAACATGTTGTTCCAGAAAAAATGTGCATGTTTATCTTACAGATGTAAAGGTTAATCTGTTTGGTGCCAAGAGGACATTAGATAAGTGTCGGTGCCATAAGTGGCCAAAAGGTAATGTAAGAAATGGAAACATTGACACAAACAGATAAAAATACATTGCTCTAAAGCTTTAAAAAAAAAAAAAAGTCTCCCACCTTGATTTATTATGGCTTATGTGATGCCAATACCCAAATTTGCCAAGCATATTTTAACTTTGATGTTCAGAAATTGAGATTTACTTAGACATTTATGCCTTTGACCTAGTATTCAGTCTAACAGTCACCTTGTTTTTAATAAAATGAAAGTATATTTACATAATATACACAACCTGGACCAAAGGAAAATGTCTCACACTAATATTTCATTGCACCACCTTTAGTTTTATGTACATTGGCTGTGGCATCATTTTAAGTTTATCCAAGGGCACAACATTTATTTCCGCCAATATTTGGACATGTGATGTTGCTGAACCTTCAAGTGATGAACTGAAGCAAACCAAACCATAACACTACCCCCACAGGCTTGTACTATAGGCACTAGGCATGATGGGAAAGCACATCACCTTGATCTCATCAGACCAAATGGCCTTTCCCACTGAAACAGTCCAATCTTTATGCTTTCTATCAAACTGATGATTCTTTAATAGGTCACACTTAGAAATACTCTGAAATTTTACTTTTATTAGAGGACATAAGATTTTATTACTTTTATGAAATTTAAAAAAAAAAAGTGTATTATGTACAAAATCAAGATCAAGGAAGTTACCGTATTTGATTTGTTACCAATAAGTGGCATAAATAGAAAAAATACAAGAAAAACTCATGTAAGATGAAAGAAACATTCATTTGATACTGTTAGAACATGCTTTTTGTACCATTAAACCAACATAAGTGTTGATCCAGACACCTGTCTACATCCACATGATCCCTTTGAACATCATTCCTTATATTAGTACCATTACTTCATCATTCCTTACATCAGTACCATTACTTCATCATTCCTTACATTAGTACCATTACTTCATCATTCCTTAAATTAGTACCATTACTTCATCAT
>JAPSES010000236.1:3004915-3015679 GCA_029822895.1 Maxillicosta whitleyi
TCCATAAAGTCCAGACTCTAATTTAGGATGTGATGAAGACTGGATGCAGCGGTTCGATTCTGCATCATCAATAATCACAAAAATGAATGAAACTATGGATGGAAAGAATATTATGAACCTTATTGTGGCACTAAGTAAGTATTATATGGTAAAAAAAAAAAAAAAGTTCTAAATCTAAACTGAAGATGGTGCAGTCAGATATTGTATGTGTGACTAGTTTTTTTGGCAGTGTATTTTACATACAGTCTGTGGAAACATAGTGTTAATTCATCTGTGGTTTCCGGAGACTTGTGTTCTGATGAGCGACTTCTAGCTGCTGTTGAGAGTTTGGAATATCAATACAACCTAAAAGCCCTTTACAGCTGCAGTGTTTGATGTTTTTTTTTGCATCAATGTGCGATAATTCCATAATTACCTTTCAGCATATTCTAATTAAATTCTGCCTGAGAGGACAGTAGACTTCTGCTTCTACTCCTCCCTTATGTTTTCAGGTTATCTGCTAAATCTACTCCTTGGCACAGGTTTCTGTCTAATCACAGGTGTTCTCAGACAGGTAGGGAGGTTAAATATATGACTGACAGGTGTAACTACCAGTTACTGATCAGATTATGTCAGATGTGACCTGGACATGACTCTCTCCCTCTATTCTGCGTCTCAACAGAGAAACATGGAGAAGTGGCTTCACCTTTCCATAATAGAATGAAACAGGAATCAGGTCACCTGTATTTATATTTAGTCTTTTTTCCCCCATTATTTCGGCTCCTGTGGCTTTAAGGTTTCAAGTTTCCTCAAATATTTAAATAACCTCTAGTTCTGAACAGTGAAGCAGTCTTAGAAAAGTGTTTTAAAAAAAGGAAAGCAATCAGAGAATAAAAACTACATCAATATTCCATTGAAAAACTTAGATTGTTGATTAAAATGACAACAAACAATAGCAAAATGGGAATAAATAGCGCATTATTAGAATACATTATTATTAGAACGTACTTTTGTTCGACTTTCATCCTCAGCATTTGCATAATCCTGCTGGTGCTTCAACTTGTCAAACACAACCGCAGGTCTGAAGTACCAATGCAATTATAGTTTCTGTAGCAGCTGATCATGTGTATGGAATGTAAAATACAGAACTAAATGTGGATATAGTGTTGGTTGTAAAACTTCCTTACATAGTTTTGCTCAAACAGCACAGAAATTTTAACCAAGTGTTGTTTTGGCACACATCCTGGTCCTGGTCCTGGTCCTGGCATGGAGTCAAATCCCAGAGAGCGTCTCATTCATCAGCATTGAAACATGCATATTAGCCCCATTAAAGCATTAACAGGGAGAGAGTTGGAGTTAGGAATGATTTGTCACATTATTCATCAATATTTGATCGTTTAGGATCATGCTTCTTTACTCAGTGGGTTGAATACAGAATTTTATTAACAGAAAATAGAAATGTATAAACCTCCACTAACTCCCGCAAAGTCAAATCTAACACTAGTGTGCGACTCGATTGAAGGTAGACTGAATAAACACACGACTGTGGCACATTATGCAACATGCAGCTTTCAGAGCACTTACATTTTCAAAGACCTAAGTTTAAAAAGTGTTTTACTACATTTATGAAGTCGAAATAGCAAATCAGCTCTATGTCATCTAGGTTGAAGAAGTTATCTCCGTCAGCAATCATGTCAGCATCCCGAATATTGTTTACACTCGGTTGGCTATCCGGGCCTGGTACAGGGTTTGAATGTTAAATGCAGGTTGGCAGATGCATTCACCAGAAATGAGATAAGAAATGAAAGCACTAGCAGACGCTGTTCCATTCCAAACCCCAGAGGAAGGGGTTCATATCACAGTGGATCCACTCTGATTATTCCACATAGTCTCAACTGCATCATGCAAGAAAAACATAAAACTATTATTCGAAGATTGATTCCTGTGACTTCTATGATCATTCCATTCACTAAACGGATAGGTGAGATGTGTGGCTAAAAGTCTGCTCGGAACATTTCAGTCAGTACAGAGTGAATTAAAGTTGCAATTCAAGTTAACTGCCGGTGCAAAAGTCATTCATCACCGATATGTGCTGTAAAAACTTGCTACCCATCTTGTATTACTGTGCTGTTATTTCATTCCAAAGTAAGCACAGGGGATATAAGTAACTGTAGAAGGCCGTTAAAAACAAACACCATTAGAAGAGAGCTGTTCTATAGAAACTGCATATGGTCAGCATAAATACTGTCAGGCTAAAGGGCTGACAAGGCAGGGAACGCAGGAGCCATTAAAAGAAGAAACGTGATATGTGTGTGACTGTTAATTCATATCTGAATGCTACAACAACCATCTGTTTACAAAGAGTTGGAATGCAAAAACTGAATTGAGAAAAAAAGGGAGTATAACTTTATTTTCTTATGTGTGTGTGTTTTTTTTTTTTTTTTTTTTTTTTTGTTCACAGACTGACTTCTCTGCTGATGCTGCTTAACCAGGCCTTCGGGAAAACAATTGCCTTGGTGGATAAGTTTATAGATCCACATTAGGGTCACTGCACAACCAGCTGATTTCCGATACCTGTACAGCCTAAAAGCGTAACCGACAATGTCACCCTAGACCCCGCTCTGCAGCATCCACTGAGAAATGTGTTGACTTGGCACCATAGGTTCCACTATCAGTTGTGCATCACATTCCCTTCTTTATTCATTCCATTCTTTGCACAGTGTTTCTAAAAGAGAGTAGTGGGGGAGAAAAAAAAACAAAACAAAAAAAAAAAAAAACACACACAACAACACATAAGGAAAAGCCTTCCATTTGCAGCCAACCCAAGATAGCAGCAAACAGACTTATGCATCATTCAGGAGGAAAAATTCTTTAGCTGTCACTTGGTTTGGGACAAAAAAAAATGACACACACTGTGTCAGAAGGGTTTTTCCTCCTTCTCTTCCTTTTTTTCAGTCATGAAACCACTTATACATGGCATCAACAACCAAATCGCACTGAGAACTGACAGCATTGGATGAACAAAACACCACGTACTGAAGCTAATACAAATAAATCCCACTGCTCTTATGTACACAGGTGCTACCAGCCGCCAAACACACAGCTGCAAAATAAAGGGAAGCGATAAGTGACAAAAGTTTCACACACTTCAGAAATAAACACACAAATGTACAGTATGCTCACTTGTGGCTGAGTAAAAGAAGAAAAATCTATAATTCTACCCCGCTGTGTCGTCTTTCTACCTCCATCAAGGTTATTTTTCTTCCTAATAAAACTCCCAGCATGAGTTCAGCAGTTAGTATTTCTGCCCCACAGCAAGATGGCACCGGGTTTAGGTTTTTTCCAGCTTACGTGTTCTTAAATTTTCCCACGTGGTTCAAAAAAAAGTATCAGTGAAATGATCATAGGTATAGAGAACAATGACAGGCATGTCTCTAGTTTGTGTGGATTCTTTCAGAGATAGCGATCGCAACCTGAGAAAAAAAAAATGCCAAGAGGATCAGATCCAACCACCAAGGAATTACAGAGCTTTGCCTGCAAAACAACATAGTAGATTAGACATTCCTGCCAAAAGAAAAGAAGTCGAGCATCATATGTTAGAACATGATTCTTTGCTCTTGAAGAGAAACAACTTTACAACTGAACAGTAAAAAAAAAAAAAAAAAAAAAAGAGTCAGAATTGGACACCAACTGCTATTTCTCTTCTATTAATAGCTATAGTATGCTTTTACAGCACTTCCTTAAAGAAGACACAAGTCAGTTCCTGGTTTCACAGTGAAAATGACAGACGACATAGTACAGCCCCGAAAAACAAAGAGTGCTGTGTCTACACTGCTGGCCCTGTGTTAGAAAGCTTAAAAGTGTCATGTCATTGGAAGCAGGTTGTTTTGTCTCTACTGCTCTGATAGGAAAAAAAAAAAACATTACAGTAAAAGCTGGCATGTGAAATGTGTGTGTTTAAACAGCGTCAGGGTCTGCTGTTTGCAGATGGTGTTGATATACAAGCACGTGACCTCTAATTTCTATGGGAGCGTTGTTGCAACTGTTTGTTATCTTGTTGTGCGAGAGCGAGTATTTCTACATTTGAGGCCACAGCTCTCTGCTATGAAAAGGTCCACAGGCCACCGAGGAAAAGTCTGCATTTATCAGTCAGACCCGCGCTCGCAGTCACAACCTTTGGATAGTGAACGGCGACGAAAAAAGAAACTGCAGACACAAGCAACTGAGATGAGGTTTCTCTGCTCCGTAGCAGACCTTGTGTACTAACAGTGTTCAGCTTCTTTTCTGTAGGAACTTAAAAAATACATTTCCTCACTTTACCAATGTGAGTTTTTTTTTTATATATATATATTTCTTTAAAATATGTCGCTGGGTGTGTAATGACAGAGTGGATTATCCATTACTCCTTTTCTGGCTGATTATTAATCCAATAAAAAACAGCCAAATGATTAAAATTCCCTCCAAACACCAGAGCTCATGGTGGCATCTTTAAAAGGCAGATGCTCCTGTTGTCTTATGGAGCTGGGCATATGAAGGCGGATTAAAAGACAACCTCCATTCTGGGAATTCCCATGATTCCCACAGGAAAATAGGGATTCTGCAGTAAAAATAAAAAAACATTTTTTTTAATAAAATAGACCAAGAAATGGATGGAGGTACTGCAATTTCTCCAGTAAAAAAATAAATAAATAAATCACTGATCTCTACAACAGACCTGTGTTGTTTTAACTTTTACCACACATAAATGACATTTAAAGCACTGTAGATTATTAGCAGCTGTCCTATTTGATCAGGATCACAGGGGGTAATGACAGGCTCCAGTTTAGAGCTGAACTGAAATAGAGTTCAGACACTGTGACCATAGAGAAATGGGGAAAATTGGACTGAATACTCCACAGCACCCAAGTGTGATTTATGAAGGGTGCATGCTAAAGGTCAATGTTATACTATGTCCTAATCTCATGAGTCTGGGTTATCCACCAGGAAAGACATACTGTCCATGAGTCATCAGTATTGATTTGCTGCCACTGATTTTCATGACACTAACATGCCCCTGGAGACAAATGTCAAACACTGTCACGTGATTCTACAGACTGTCAAAAGTGAGTTAAACGTCTGCATGCTGGGGCGTTTTTGAGATGCAGCCAGCCGAGTGTGAAAGCCCAACAGATCTAGGGGTAAGAGGGTAATCCTGACAGTAGCATGTGTGACTATCAAGGTCTTTACCAGTTCGCCTGATGTAACACTCCACTGCCTCTGCCCTATACCTGCTCTGCTCCAGGCTTAACCCGCAGCCTGAACACAGGGCCGAACTTAAAATGTGATTTCAGAAAGGATCCATCCACGTATGATCTTTTTTTTTTTTGCCCTCAGGGTTAGGCTTATCACACTCCACATACTTATAGATTAACCTGCTTGTCTGTGCACATGAAATGTTTTTTTTTAAGAGTACCAGAGGCTAAAAGGATTGTTTACTCTGCAGAAGCTTACAAAATAAGACAAATATCAAAGTGGTAAAGGCACAGATGACAAAGCAGAAACCATCCTTTAAAACTCTTCAGGCATTTCAGAAAGACAGCTGCACACTTCCATCTCAATCTGAACTTGATCTGCCTTCTTAATAAATCACAATCACATAGGCTACAGATAATTACACATTCTAAGAAGAAAAATGCAAATATGGAACTGTGATCATATAAGTAGGGTAATGTATGTTAGTGATGCTGGGATATTTGCATCAGGGGGGGGGACGTGCAGAATCTCAGTGATACCAAACTCGTGCAATTGCAGATCAGTGTGTGTAGCAGTGTTGAACTTGCAGCAGTGGTGTCTGATTTAAAAGATCATTACTTTAATCAAGTGCAATTTCCAACTCATCGTGAAGGTGAAAAGAGACAATAATGGGATTAATGGGACCACGTCAGATGAGATCATGCCATGTCTTACTTTTCCTGTGCTATGTGCTCCTTGATGGCTCCCAGTGTGATCAGGCTGTTGCTGCCCTGCTGCAGCCTGCAGGTTGCCAGGTGCCGGTGATACTGCTCCTTCAGACAGGCGTTCTCCGTGCACAAGTCGGACACTTGCTGCTCCAGCTCCTCTATCCTCCCCCTCTGCCTCTCCAACAACTCCTGCTGGGTTTCGATGATCTTGTTAAGCTCCTTCAGATATTCCGCAGCCCTTGTAGGGTTCTCGGTCGGGCTCTCCATGTCGCTTCCCCCGCTGTGATTCCCTGGTGAATCGCAGAAAACCAGCAGCTGGGTCTGTTTAGTCCAGCTGGGCTTTAAGCGCAACAAATCACAAGGTTGCGCCTTTTGCGCTTCGCCATTGTTTTTACGTGTGTGCGTTTTTCTGTGGATGATAACCAGGATGGAAAACACACAAACACACACACTCCCCAGCACGCGTGTTTAGAAGTCCAAAAGCAAACACACAAAAAATTAACTAGAATCTCCTAATTTCATATGAAATGGCACCAAGCATCAGGACTCACTCATGTGTGCCAATGTGCCAGACTACACAGCGTGGATCGCGGATGGTGCTCTGTGAAGTCTGGTTGTTCCCCCTGTTGGCTGCCAGCGAGATATGACATTTTCTCTGAGGTACCTTTGGGTCCACGCTGCTCCCGTGACTTTTCGTAAACAGACGCTGGCTGTCAGGGGGCGGGGTTTCCAAGTTTTATGAATCTGCAGGTCGCATTAAGGCGCAGTAATGGCTTTGCAGACACAGTGTGCGCGCGGATCCACACTCACACCCAGGACGCATTTTCTCATCACATAATACATCAGCTGATTCTGATCCTTCCTCCTGTTTTTGTCCCTTCTCATAAACAATCAGCCCATTTATTCCCTTACTTGTGCGAACTTTCCTTCATTGTTGGTTATTGCTGATGCCTGGTAGACACACAGGATGGTGCTGCGTCTTGCCTGGAGTTGTTTACTATTCTGTCAGTGTATTGCCATTTCAACAGCAGGCTGTACCCCCTCCAGTAGGATGATCAAGACAGATAGGCTCAGCGTGTGTTGGTATTGAATCAAAAAAAAAAAAAAAAAAAAAAGGAGCGAAATGTTCAGCAAATCTGATCTGTATGTGTGGCAGGAGGCTGCAGATTTGCACAGGCAGGCAATGTCCCACCGGTGCAACGAGAGCAAACTGCAGCACTGCTCTGTGATAAAAGAGGCTGATCTAAGTTTTATAGGTGACCATCTCTTTCCCATTTGCTCTGCAAGACCAGATACAGACTCTTAAAAACGGTGTCTGTTAAATTAGCAGCTCATCCTCTGACATAGTAGAAGATAAATATAGTATTTCTATATGTAAGATCTGGTTAAAAAAAAAAAAAAAAAAAAAAAAGAAGAAGAAGCCTCTCCAACCTGAGTAAGAGCAGCAAAAGCTTAATGATTTTACCTTTTAAAACACCCCTCTGCAGGTTATGTTATATTATGGACTTGTGTTATTTGTTTACTCTGATCCCACTTCATTTTTTTATGTTAGTTTTTTTATTTGTCATATTTGCTGCTGTTTTGTTCCCTTATGCACCTACTCACTCATAACTGTTATTGTACTGCACTACTACTGTTATCAGAAACAGAGTTGATTTATAACTTTTATATTCTATCATAGTTTATCAGTTAAACCACTTGTCTCTTATTCTATTTTTTACCTCTTTTTCCAATTGTATTTAATAACATCTCAATCCTCTGTATGTCCTGTGCATCTAGTCTTTAAATATTTCCATTTGTTGATACTTTGTCAGACTGACACATTCACACCTGGTAATTGTTAAAAAAAAAAAAAAAAAAAATCCAAACTGCTCAACTAATTTCCTGTCAAAACTCTACCCACTCTGCTTTGTTGCTACACAGGTCCAATAGGGTTCTTTGTTCTTGGATGTAATGTTAATATATCCACAAAACTCAATATTTTACCCTCATGTTAAGTCACTGGAAGGAGGAAAGACTGCACCCAGTTTGTCTGATCTAACTTGTTTAATATACAAATGCCAGAGCTGCAGCATACCGCTGACAGTGGGGAACCGGTTTAAGGATGTGGGGTACAGATGGAGTGCATTATGTTTTCTCTGTGGCTTCCCAGTCCACACAGGAAAGAAGACAGAAAGGACTGCAAGAGCCTTGACATGCAACTCAGAAGGATATTCAGCAATACACAGCTATTGTCAGCCAATTGTAACGGGGTGATGTTGCATGGCAACACTCAGATGCCATTCAGATTTCTCAGCTTTAAAGCATTTCTTTTCCAGAGGCTGAATTTATACACAGTAGAATGAGAAAACACTATCACCAGATATGTGTGTCTGTTATGTGCCCTTCACACAGTAAAACTACAATATTCAGCATGAGCAAAAGAGGGCCGTCCTTTAACCCTTAAAGACCTAGAACTGTTTTTATGATCATTTACAAATACATATCTCTGTATATTAAACCTCTACCAAGTGAATTATCACTGTTTATTATAATATTACCCTCTGCAAATGGTGTTTTCAGTCAACATCCAGTATTTTCTGTATTTAATTTACAGATCTTTTCAATGTTTGGAAAATTCAAAGATTTTTATTACACCGCCCCCTGAAGGACAAGCAAAGGGTACTGTTTTACTGTTTGTTTGTTTTTTAAATTTAGATTGTTAACACTCTAGCAGCAAATCTATTGATTGAATTCATATCAAATCGGGTGTATAAACTGCCAGTGCCCCAGAATAGATGTGGTTAAATTTTGGGAAAAGTAGGTCAAAATTCAAGTTTTTTTTAATCTTTTTTTTTTCTCCCACTTCTTAATGTGCGAAAATTTAAATGTCTATAAAAATGAATTTTGTTTCAATTTACTTCAAACTTGACAGATATATAGAGGCAGTTGATATGCTGACATCACTACACGCATAGACATGATGACATCAGCTGCTAGATCGATTCCAAAATAAGATACAATGCAATAGGGCGGGGTTTATTGTGCCTGGCACCACTTGTTCTTATTTTTTTTTTATCATTAATGTTATTATAACAAACTAAATCAGTAACTGAATATAAAACAAGTTTCTACAACTACTGTCATTTGTCAAACTACAGTAAATTGTGTGGGTTTGTTTTGCTTATAACGGAGCCTCTGAATGTCCAAACATATCTGATGATTAATAACAAGCTGAGAAACTGCATTTTACCTGAATTATTTACATGTACTGATAGGAGTAATGGTTCAAAGGTTATTTTATCTTGTAGACCAGTGGCTGTTTGGGTCTTTCAGGGTTAAACTGACAGGCCTGGTTTCATGATTAACCCATATATTTGACAGGAAAGAAAAACAGGGAAGTGAATAAAACCGATTCCATAAAAAGTCACATCATAAAATCATATGAATCTACCGCTATATCTGACATTTCCATATTTTCTTGGCTCTTGCACAACACTATAATTACATTATCAAACCATGCAGTTTCATCAGTCAAACATACATTTAACTCCTACGATGGTGCTTGGCAGTTTTGCAACTAAAAGTAACTCATGACTTGTGGATGAAGAATGCTACCAACCATGGGATATTAAACACTTCTAAACATACGGCTTCTCATTACCGCACCCTGTTTTTTTTTTTTTTTCCTGTCTTCCTCTGGCTGACCACTCATATGCGGGTGCCAGTGTGGCAGTGTGCCAGCCAAAGAGATTTATTTTGTAGAAACTACTCATATATTGCAGTGAAGCAAAGCAACTCGGAAGTGCTCTTACTTCAGCCTTACAAAACATTTGCCAGATGTGATGGAAGAAGGTACCCAATCATTTAACCAGTGGAGTGGAAAACTATGAACTTTTTTTTTTTTTTTTTTTTATCCTGAGAATGCCAAATAGTCTCATCCGAGTCCAACAACAGCCTCATATAGTTGTGCATTTGTGTGATGGATGTGATCAGGGACACAGGAGGGAACACTGTAGGCAATGAAGTATTTTACTGTTTTGTCATATTCACATACTATATTTGGAGGAATTGATACTAAAAACTAAATGGAGCAGTATTTTAGTCTCAGTGGGGAGCCCAAATTGTATTATTAACCCATAAAGACCCAAATATCCACCATCCATCCAGTAACCAAAACCATTTAAAACCATTAATCCTATCAATATGTTGGAATAATTAGTGTAAAATACAGTTTGTCATCTTTTCATGGTCATCAGATATGACCTATTTGGATGTTCAGAGGCTCTATAATGAACGTAGAAACACCTTCATCTTCGAAAGACATTGATTCACTAGTAAAACCTATGGAGTTTGATGAATGACAGTGGATGGGGACACTTGATTTAACCCATAAAGACCCAGTGCTATTTTTGTGGCAGTTCCCACATCATTTTCTCCTTCTGAAGTGATGTATTCTAATATTATCTTCTGTGTTTTGCATTGTTTCAGTGAAAATCATGTGTTTTCCTATATTTAATTTACTGATCATGTAGATGTTCATAAAAACTCAGACTTAAGTTAAGGGTTATTTTATCAGAAACAGAGATAATGTAAGAATAAAAGTGACTTTTTCACCAAAATCTATCATTAACTCAACAGAAAACAAATGTCTCCATCTGCTGTCATTGATCCAACTCCATGGGTTTTACCGGTGAAGCATTGTTGTAGAACACAGGTGTCAAACATGCGGCCCGGGGGCCAAATCCGGCCCGCCAAAGGGATGAATTTGTGAAATGCAAAAATGTATGAACAATAATTTTAGTTCAGGTTCCACATTGAGACCAATTCAGTGTCATAACAACCTATAAATACTCACAAATCCAAA
>JAPSES010000236.1:3015772-3049594 GCA_029822895.1 Maxillicosta whitleyi
GGTAATAATAACAAATGTCCACCAGATGGCGACTCATGTTTTCTCATATAGTCCATGGACTTAAGAATCGTAAAATGCTGTCCAAATAAATGAGGGACTAATATTTATGGTGGTGGTGGTGGTGTGTGTGTGTGTGGGGGGGGTGGGGTTGCACTTGGCAGAGGTCTGCGCTCTCCAAAGTGCTTTTCTAGTTTCTTCTCTTAATTCAACAGTGTCTCAATTGTTTACAAGTTTAATAGTCAAAAAGTTTAGTTTAGTGCAGTGTAAATTTATAAGAAATGCAAACTTTGACATTCAAAGTATGTGAAAACTGGTGACAGTTTCTTACTTTGTAATTTTCCACAATAAAGTCTTCTCAGTACTTTAGATTATTTTTCTTCTAAAACTGAGCCATACATTTTCTTTAACTGATTAATCTTTTTCTTTACGGTCACAGCAGAGGTGGATGATTAATTCAACTTTATCTAAAAGTACCTTTGGCCTAGTTCAATAAGAAATGATGGTGTTGTTTGTACAAAAAAAAAAAAAAAAAAAATAGGGGAAGATTGATTAAGTTGCATTAACAGTTCTGCCATTTTTATAGGAAATATTGTAGCATATCCATCATTTCTGACTTCTTCACTGCCACAGTCGTCTTGTAAGGAAAAATACAACCTTGCATAACCGAGAAATACTCAGATCGACACTGGTAAATGTCTTCCTTTCCAGGCAGACCTTCTCACACTGCCCTGATCCTCCTCTGGGAACAGTCTTACCATTCTTGTCAGGTCTCATTCAATGCCCACCTCAGTGATCCCGTCCACTGACAGCACAGTAAGCCATCTGGAACAGCGGCAGTTTCCCTTCAACCAGGAAGCCACATGATGGCTCTCAGCTGGACAGGCTGACAGGTGGGGTTTATGCTACCCATGCACCCTAATGGAGAGAATAAATTGGGTGTCATTTTAGCTTAACACGGCTGGCTGCCTTAATGAGCTATAGATATACTGGATGGTCACGTTTAAAACCCACGCGCCACTATCATTTGATGGAAGTAATTTAAAAATAGTAATTTCCACTTCTGAATTTCATCACATTTTAACTGAAGCAGACAGTAAATTCAGACTGGTGAGCTGCTGTTCTGCTCCAAAGTGGTGAGACAATCAGCTGGTGTGTTTCCATACACAACATCACACACTTCATATGTTTTTTTTCTTCCCTTTTCTAGGCCAGTCAACGTCTAAAGAATACCCTTGAGCTCTTGTTGTGGTCATAGATTGCACTACACAGCCAGTCCCCCTGAGTTTCCCCACAAACACCTCTAGGCATGAGTTGATGCTCTGCCTGCCATATAACACCCCCTCAAAGGAATGAGGGGTGTGAGGGAAATAATGCAAAGATTATGGCTGGTTCAGTTTATACCCCACTCAGGATTAGATTTCATATGCAATATTGCATGCTTGTGGGTTTTTTTTTTTCTGATTTCTGTAAATATAGGTTCTAGAGGTGAAGAATAGCACAAATCCTGGAAGTATTTGGAAGTACAGATTTGTTTAACAATGAAATATCTGAAAACAAACACATGCAAAATCAAAAATTGCTCTCTCAGAAGACTGGAGCATTAACGTGCACAGCTGATGTTCTACACTTTGGCACATTTTCGTCTGCTCACCTACTCAGTGTGTGCAGCAGTGGCTGACGCGCAGGCGGTGGCTGAGGGCATACAAATGAGCTCAGTGTGTGGGACCCTCTACCGCAGTCCAGAGCTTTGTCACAGACAGATGGGGGATATTTGAACAGTGGTCTCAGGTCTTCACATGTCCCCATGGGATCAGGGAGAAACACAGCCACCTAAACCCTGCTTCATCTTGTTTACAACAGTGTGATGAGTTTTTTGTGTGTAAATGTAAATTCAGTCAATGCTCAACAAGTTTCCACTAAGAGCCAAAAAATACATTTACACAGTATTTTAATCTGCAGTGGATGTGTTTACTAGGATAACATGTACAATCGCTGTTCTTGAACACATTCACTAAAGGGGGAAAAAACCCAAACCTAAAAAAATGTAAATAATTACTTACAACATTCAGTAAAAGAAATCTGATGTCAAGAAACTGCAATAAAGAGAACAGAATGTATAAAGGAGTAGATAAATGAAACCGCACTGATGCAGAAAATTAATTCATAGGGATGTTAGTGTAGAAAAAAGAGGCTGAGTGGGTGTGAGTGACACATTCTGTGTTGAAACTGTA
The DNA here is from genome assembly GCA_029822895.1 of Maxillicosta whitleyi. NCBI lineage: Eukaryota > Metazoa > Chordata > Actinopteri > Perciformes > Neosebastidae > Maxillicosta > Maxillicosta whitleyi. The sequence continues at coordinate 3,018,004 of JAPSES010000236.1, forward strand.
AGGAAAACTTAGGAGTATTTAGTTCAGACTGAATTTCCATGGTTTCCAATTGATTCAGAGAAAAGATGCTTTTTCTACTCGTCAAGATTGCCTTGTTAAACTGAGAAAGTGTGTGGGAAGATGTTCGTTATTTCTTATTATTTGAATGTTCTTTTGAATTTCACTTAAAACAGAAACTTTTTGGTGGATGATTCATTTTAAATGTTTTATTGAAGAACAAATATTTACACATAAATGTAAAGAGTACAAACTTTGATTAGCAAAAAGCATATTCACACAAGCAAAAGGACGGTTATGTGCACAAAGCAGTTTTGATGATTTTAAGGCATGACAATTAAACATGAAACCCAACTTGCATATTGATTATTACCACATAGTCTTCGCTTCGATTTCACTAGCTAACATAAATACAATTCCTTCAGCATTTGCTGTCAAATACCAAAAATGCCGTATATAATTTAAAGCCACGCTTAAGTCCCGACGATTCAACAGTGCAACAGTAATATCTTCCTAGTATTGTTGATGGACGAAAACAGAAACAAAAAACAAACATCTTTTTCAGAAGTCAGGTCGCAGTCAATGGCTTTTGAAATGAAGCAACAACCTAAAGGATGGTTCACATCTTAACTGTGTCACATTAAATAATTAGACAGGAGCTACATTTATTTTACGGCTCATAAAGTCAGTGATGTTAAATAAGTGGGGAGCTAAGTTTCTCCCAGAATGCCCAAAACAGAAAAAGACCAACGTTTTTCCTGGTTGTGATTCTGCACATTTGGAGGGTTTGTCACGCATGAGGATGGTTTCAGTGGACACGTAAAGGACATATTGTCATAAGAAAAATAAACAATTTCAAGGCGACGTTTGTTTACTCTCATGACAATGTGGTTCATCCTGAGTTCCCAACTTTCACATCTAAAATATGTTAAGAAACACACAAATAAAATGCAAAACATGAAGCAAACTTTTGGTTTTTTGTCAGCATTCTTCCTAACTCAAAAAAACACCTCTTATCATAAGTGGTTCTGTATAAAAAATAATTTGAATTGCAAAGGACAAAAAGACAAACCTGCATTCACACACACACAAAAAGAGCCCTGTTGCAATTCCGTGGCTCTGAACTGAGCTGCGATTCTGAACATTATGCCTCGTGCATCGGTACCAACATTCAAAGACAGTAACATTGAGATTTGCAGTCACAGCCCACAGCGTTCATCCTGAGGGAGAGAGGCACATCTAATATGCATTAAAGGCCTGCGGTGAGACCGGGCCAAGGCTTTATCATGACTTGTAGTCCGGAGAATAGAGACGTGACCTGGGACTCCTGTTAGGGTCGGTTCCAGGTATCGTACTGTTCAACGAATTCCCTGCTGGCGAGTTAAAACCTGAAAGATAACCAAATACAACACTGATTACAAATAAATTCATTAATAAAAAACATCTGCAGCACACTATCTATTATAACCACAAATAAGCTGAGCAAAGCACATACAGTCTGAGGTAGAGAAATTTGGCAGAATTTAAGAGCAATACTTGTTTAAGTCACAATTAAAACAGCCTCATTTGTATTGATAACGCGTATAAATCTCTCCCAAACGTACCGCAGCGGCCAGAGAATGGGCTATAAATTTTGACATCACAGATCGCCTGCGGCAGCTTCATCCTCAATAGATTAGCGACTTGGGGACTGATAGTACTGTGCTTGGTTTTTACATTTAAATGAGCATTAATTTACAATGAGCAAGGTAGGATTTATTTAAAAAAAAAAAAAAAAAAATTCTGACTGTGGGAAAATTGTCCTGAATGCTGTCAGACAGCTCTTCCATCTTTTCTAATTAATTCTCAGTGGAGCTTTACAGCCTGGTGGCATCGCAGATTTAGGAGTTGAAACTTCTCTTTACTCATTAAAAGTAAAGAGAAGACGATGAGTTCAAGTATAACAAATTCTCATGCTTATGTTCATCGGTAAATCCCTCTGAGTGTATGTATGTTTATTTTGTCATGACTCTGAGGGTCTTACCTGTGATGGGTGGTGTCCTCTGGATGAAAGCAGGATGATACGGTTGTTCTCTTGGAGAAAACACACTATGAAGGACTGCCAGTAGGAAAAAAAAAAAAAATTTCAGAACAACTCAAGGTAATCAGTCACTATATACAGTTGCGGAAAAAAATATTAGACAATCAAAAACAATGATAACACAATCAAGTACTAACTCCAATTTGTATCATGTGACTAAAACAGACAGAAAAGAAAACATGGAATGCCTAGAAGCACTGTTTTTGGCAGTGCAATGCCACAGCTATTGATGTAAGAACTTAAGTGATTTTTGTTATTATCAAGATATCAGCTCTGAAATTAAACTCTTATGAGCTATTTTTGTTGTTATCATTATACTTGTTCAAACAAATGCACCTTTAGCTGAACCAGGTATTAAAATAAACAAGAAATTGAAGAAAACAAGGGGTGGTTTAATTATTTTTTTTCATGACTGTAAACTGCTCGTCATGTTTTGATGGAGTTGCTGGATATTTGGCTTTAAAACACACGTGCATGAAGTGTTTGTTTTGTGACCCACCAATGATGACAATAGCTGTACCAGCCAGCAGAGCGAACAGGGTGAAGAACATCATCTGGTAACAATTTATGAAGCTGTGCAGGGAGTGGCTCCCCTCCATGTTAACAACTGGAGGAGCAGCTGCTGAGAGAGCAGTGAAGGAGATAACAGCCTGTCAAAGCCTTCTAAAAACTGCTGGGAACACACAATATACTAACAAATATTAGCGACGACACAGAAAAACAACGTCGGTTTGTTACACAGACAGTAAAATGTGAGTGGCCTGAAATAAATCGCTATTAATATTTCACAGAATGATAGATGTCAAATGAAAAAGACGCCATGTTAGTGTGTGCTCATTTCCAACAGATGACAAAAATGCTCACAGATCCGATGCCTTATCTAGACTACACATGTATATATTTAAAGAGTCACAGCAAACATTCCTGCAGATTAACAGTAAGTAAACAGACAGTGTCACGGCCACCTGAGCTGGAGGCACAGTGACTGGTCACTTGTGTGGAAAGGTGTTCTAACCTTGCTTGGCAGCACTGGGGTCAGCCATGTGAATCAAAGTGACTGGGATGACGAGGCCCTGCCCAGAGGAAGAGCTCCTTATGGAAATAGAAGCAGAAGCTGTTTCCTGAGGGTCCACAGCACTGACGGTGTACTTTTTAAAACTGGGGGAGTTCTCATGCTCCTCCGTCTCTTGGACAGCAATGTTTGGAGACGTAGACACCACCTAAAGACATGGAAACCAAAACAAAGCTTTAATCTCACAGACAGATTTACTGGACCTACTGCTTCAACAGCCATTCAAATCTAACTGAGGTACTTTTTCATACCTCTATACTGGACAGGGCAGCAGTCGGGCCATAAACGGTGAGTTCAGCCGATGGATGGAGGTTTGAGAGCAGCAGCTCAGTCTGGTCAGAGAAGAGGCCTGGCTCTACAGGGAGCCTGGCGCTGACCTGTTCCCCAGAGAAGGCAGTGCCCTCGAGGTCTGCTTTCACCAGCAGGTTGGTCATGGACACACTGAGCACACGGGTCTGTTGGTCGGTCATTGGCTGTAAAGTCACGGAACATGTGTAGAGGCCTGGGGCAAGGATGGCAGACAGATGTGAAAGGGAGGATCTGACATTGGTTACTGATGTGGGTATTTGGGATGGAATATGTCACAGACTCGACTCAAAACCTGGATTTAACATGTTTTTATGAGCAGTACTTTTGTTAACAGCAGAAAAAGTTATCAAATGTATTTAAAAACCTAGTAGCACTTAAAAGATTAAATGTTTCCTTGCCTGTTAATCCATACGAGCCAATATGGTCACATTTTGAACATCACTCTTGCATCACATAGACTTAAGTGATCACTGGATCTTCATAATTGACAGTTATTCAAAGTGGAAATTTTCTATTTATTCACAGAAACAAAAGTGGTTGAGTGTTTTTCCAGGACACTTAAACCTATAAAGTACATCTAAAACCTCCATGGACTGTTTTCAATTTCATTTCTTTCAAACACCCACTGATTTTGGCTTCAATGTGGCCCAGACCACAACAATGTTCAAGCTGAAAGAATGAGACCCAGACCTTCTCAGAGTGTGGTCTGATTAAGGCTGCCAAAAAATTGACGTGGGATTGTAAAATTAATGGTTATGCAAATTATTTTGATCATCATTCTAGCACCACGGAAACTGAACATTACCTATGATATGACTTTTAGAAGCCCAGCACATGATGATGATGAAAATTCTGTTATATCACATTTATGTAAAAATCTTGATCATTTCAGATAACTGCGACAGGTCTTATTTGACCAATTAAAATCACATCAAGTTCATTAACACCTGACTTTAGACTTTGCAGTGCCTGAACAGTCATGGTGTCAAAACTGAAACATACATAAAACCAACTTAGATTTCCACTGTCTTTAAATCTCTTCATTTTTGAGAAGGGAGGGTTATTTTACAATCATGCACTTGGACCTCAGTGGGATTCAGCAGAGTGGTTACAGCCTTACTCATAGTGGAGCCCCTCAGAGAAAAACCAACAACTGGGGTCCCAAATCCCAAACACAATTAGACCGATGCTTCCAAGCAATGGGGAGTCTTTCAGTTCAATACATCACCAAGACACTTTTTATAGTTCCTGCTAAATTCATTCCAGGGGCAATGTGGGTATTGATTACACCCTTATAAAAAGTATTTTCCTGCCTCTTGAGCAGAGCGTAAGTATAAATTCTCTGTCATTTTTAGGTTTAAAATTAAATGCAAAAATGGTAAAAAAAAAAAAAAAAAAAAAAAAAGATGTGAAAGTCCAAAACTGTCAAACTCAATAGTGACAGCGGAGTTTTAGGAAAAAGTTGGTGCAGACAAACCATGACAGCCAAACCATTAGGAAAGGAATGTAAAGATAGGCCAAAATTACCTCACTTACTTTCTTTAACCAACATTTTCAAGTTAACATCACTAATGTTTATCCAACACAGTGAATAAAAAAGTCTTGATATATGTAAATATATTACAATGAATCAGCCTCATGATGCTCACGATCTATGCCCAAAAGTGACAATCTTACAAGACTCACTGGGAAGTATCAGCACTATAGTCATTAATATCATATTTATTCAGAAATGTCTTCAGCCTTACCAATGCTGGGGTCAAAGCTGGTGTGTGTTTTGAATACATCATTAGCAGGGAAGTCAACAGCATCACTGGTGAAGCTCAGATGGCAGCTGACCGAGGTTTCTGGCTGCAGCTGAGTAATGGCTTCAGTCTGAGCAGAGGAGCATGTTCCTGCAGGGTAGAACACACTGCCATAAGACACGCAATTTCACTAAATTATAAAACTGGTCACAAACTGCAACCGAGTTTGTATTCAACAGGCAGGGGAAAAAAATGAGGAGAAGTGTTTTAACAGCCTTTTCAGTACCAATGAGGTTGGTTCCTCTTTCTCTGGTCGTGACGTGGACCTTTGTCTCTTTGCCGTTTCTGACTGGTGTCGCCTGAGCCATAGCTGTTGTCCTTGTAGATTTTTCCACTACTACCTTCAAAAAACAAATATATAACACAATGATTATACTTAACTAACGCAAACAAAGAAAAATTATTCCATTTGCCAAAATAAAAATGACAGGAAAAGGATACAATTAAAATACTTAGGCACTCATGAACACAAAGCAAAAACAGAACTGAAAGGCTAAATAAATGAATATTTTAAAACAGTAATTACTCTGGTATGAATGGAAAATGACTCAATTTGAATGAGTATTGAGATATGCGCTTTGAATAACTGGCGGTATAATTTACATTCGCAATTAATTATTCACATCAATCACATGAGGTTGTCAGGGAATAAAACAACTGAAAACATAATAGAACATCAGTGCGTCCTCTATCAGTGTCTGCTCTCACACTAACAAAGAACATATCTTCATTTAGCTCATTTCATTAGAATGCTTGAGAGGTACCTTTCTGTTTAAGATAAAATACCCAGCATCAGATCTCATCAATTATTACTGTCTCACCAGGAAGAATTCATACCAAAGCGCTGGATGCATTCAGCTCACGAACAGGAAGGAGCTTGACTGGACAGGGTGTGGAGACGGCCAATTAATGCCTTTCAAACCATCACGTATGAGAAATCCCAATATTGTCATGCACACGCGTTAGGCAGAGACAGTGTTCTTACTAAGAGGTGATGATGGATTTAGTGTACAGCACTCTCTGTTAGTCTCATTATAATAAGGAGCATCACTAAGGGTTGATGCAGTGTGATGCACTGGCAGAGATGATCAAACTCTCCGGAGAATAAAGACATGTTAGAGAGTAGAAAAAGGAACTAGATGGTGCACTCTTGGCATAATTAGAACACTCAGAACCGTTTTCATGTAGCTCGTTCATCACAGCCTCAGTCTGTCAGTGAAGCATTGCTGCTCAGAGGGTGGCTACCTATGGAATATCATACCTCTCTATACGTCCTCAAAATTCCAGGTATCTCATAGTACACAGTTACTGCGCCAGAGTCTCTGGCTACTGCGGCACCACTTTTCGGGTCCACCTGAAGCACATTATGAGATGAGGAGCTCCAAGTTCCATGTACACCTGCAGAGACAGCAAACCATTAAAAACCAGTTAGAACTTATGCATCATCAACCAAAATAAGGTTTATAATATGCAATAAAAAAAAAAAAAAAAAGATGTGGATCTCTTTTGCATACACAACTGCTACAGTTCGAATGCACTTGATATTAATAGCAGGTTCCTAAAGGTTTCTAGACATTACATTTACAACTTTTTAAGACTACTCAGGACAGAATTTAATGCCCATTTCTCAGCCTTAATTGTCATCGTTCCGAGTCATTTCTCACCAGGGGTTGCAAAGTTACTGATAATTGGTTCCTGATCTCAACATAAATTGTCGAGTTGGAATGGGTGGAACTGAATATACTAATGTTACTTTCTTTGCAGTTTGGATATTTAACAGACACATTTAAACACAACACAGTGAACAACTGCCTTTTTCTAAGTGTAATAAGTGCAGATTTGGAAATTCAAAACTTTTTAAAACCCTGTGGGTACCCTGTAATAGGTGCTTTTGACTTAAGCACAATTTAATAGAATCCAAGAGTGGAAATAAAATAAAACCAAACTCAATGGCATAAAATTGTGGAACACCGCAGCAGATGATACATAAAATAGATGCCATCATTAAAGTACCACATCGAAAGCCAGTATTTTAATCTTAAAATGTCTTCAATGATAGATTTGTTTGGGTCAATATATCCACTGCTTGAAAACAGTAAAAACACCTCTCACCATCTGGACTGAGTGGGGGGACACTGAAGCAGACCACATCTCCAACCACTAGTCTGTGGGCTTCGTGTGGGAGGATAGCATGCTCCACATTCAGAGGGATATAATCTGCTACAGCCATGTTTTCACTGTCCCACACCGCCAGGAGGGTGAGCCCGACATGGAGTGTCCTCACTGTCAGAGTGTGATTACCAGGTCCAATCGACACCTGCACCAGGTCGTCTCTGTAGGGACGAAGCAGACAATTTTACAGAGATGGAAAGAAGGAAAATACAAAAATGTATTTGTTTGCCCTGTGTTAACTATGTTCATCTATGGATTTACTGGAATTAAAAACTAAAATAATGATATCAGATAATAATAAAACATAAATAATAGTAAGTACAACAATAATTTGGAGAATCTCATTTCCTGGTGCTGTGGTTCTGCATTGTGCTTTATTCGCTTTGCACTAAACATTTTCGCCTCCTGCCTCAGTGCATCCACTGCTCACACCTCAACTACCAGTAAAAACCAATTGGTCCCTTGGAGACACAATAGGATGTAATCTCAGGCCAGCCCCCTCAGTCCCTAGACTATCAGACCTTTACTGCTCTGATTTTGATACTTTTTCCCTAAAATTGTCTGTCAGCACCTGGAAAACAAGGTAATAGAATCAATTTATTGTGCAGACAGATAAGGCAGTCTCTCATCGGGAGTGTTGTTAGGCTCCTCCTTTCCCAACATTCCCATTAATTTAGCTCAGTCACTCAGGTGGAAACAACATCTGAAATGAGGTTGAAGGAACAACCCAGGAAATTAATGTTGTGAACTCTGAACATGGGCTGCCACAAGAAACTGCCAGATCCTTATCAGCACATCCTGTACAATAGAGATATTAATGCACACAGTCTAGTCATCCACTGATTACATAGGTGTAACATTACACATATTTTACTATTATAATAAGGATGCACTGACCTGGAAATTCTGGGCTGATACTAGAACTGATGTTTTTTGTTTTTTTTTTTAATTTATTTAGTCTTTGCTTATGTCTTTATCTGCTGAAAGTATTTTGCATGAGAAAAACTTGACTTGAATTGACTATTGTTTGGTCACAGATTTAGCACACAACACAGACCATGGTGATTTAGGGTAGATACAAAGACAACTACATGGTAGCATAAGGAACTTAACTGAACAATACAGAAATAGAACTGAACACCTGAACGCAGTCACCAGACGGGGACCTTGTACAACAAAAGATACACATCAACCACAACCATTAGTGAATGTCATCTTATTTTGCTGATGTGCTCATGAGGGTCATAAGGTTAATGTTGATGAAAGTACTAGAACAGTAGATCATCTCTAGTTGTGAATGTAGTTCATGTTACAGTAACTGTAATAAAATCTAAATTGTACCAAGAATCCCTGTCCACAAACATGTGGATGAGCTGGAAACACACAGCTAACAAAATACATTTCCTCCCCTCTCTTTAAAGGGCAAGTAGTGCAAGACATTACTCCATGTAAGGCTGGGTAAAGCAGTGAAAGGAGACCACTCAAGAGAGGCCTTGGTTCTCTATATATAACCCAGAACAGCAAGATAATAGGTTTTCAACCTTGGGATACAAACCGGACGGCAAAACACAATTGGACCTTTCTCTTATGATAGTATCTGTCGAAATGCCACATTTCATCATCAGGTCACACTGTATGTCTACAAACATTAAATATATTTATACACAATGTGAATGATATTTTTAGGTCTTTGTGTCACTCCTGTGTCAGAAAAGTGTGCTGCTAACATGCCACAGATCATATGTAGTGTGAGAGGACTGTAGGGTGTTTAGAGACGGACCTGTTAGTAGAAAACATGACACGGGAATTGGAGCTGTGTAGAGTCTCTCCAGTGCTGGCATGAAAGTGGACAGTGAAGGTGAGCACAATGCCCAAGGGGAAGGCTTTCAGTCTCTCTCCGATGGGCATGGAGAGCACTGGACTGGTACTAAATCGCACATAGGACATAGGAACCACCTGAGGGATAAAAGCAAGAGTCAAAGTCACAGTGACTACAATACAACTACAATAGCAGCTGAAATTTTAGGGGTCACAACTTTTATTATGAAGGAGCTGAACGAGTCAGCCAAGAGAGTATTAGTCTTATCTAACAATAATAATGATGATGATAACTGTTCTGAAGATGCAGTATCAAAATTGATGATGGCACAACTTCCCAGTATTTGTTGTAATAGTATGTAATAATATAAGTTAAATTTTTTCCATGAATTCATGTTTTTCTTTGTGAGAAAATCCTTATGCCAGTCACACCTTTTCTATATAACATTTTATTTATAAAGTAAATTACCTTAATGTACAACAGAGGTTTGCCATATTAAGATAACTTAACACTGCAGCCCATATTAGATTATATTACTGAATCATGATTAAGTCTTTCATCCATTTTCCAGTGGGTGATTTGGAATTTTAAATATAAAACTTCTAGTAAACTGATGTTAACAGCTTATGTTGACCATCAGCAAGAGATCTGTGAGATGATTTAACTGTCAATAACAAGAAGATACTGCTAAAACTACATAGCTGTAGCATCTATTTTATACAGCAGCTCTCAAACCGACCTTGACAGCAAGGATGAGAGTTTGATTGACACCAAAGGTCTCCTGCGAAGTGATCAGCAGAGAGGAGATGCCAGTGAGAGAGCTGGAGGTGAGGAAGCCCTTATCGTCCACTTGAGCTATAACAACCTGGTCAGGGAAATTCAGCATCTGGTAGGAGAGTGAGCCCACACCATCTCTGTTGGGACAGTTGGAAAAAAAAAAACATGAAGAATTTCTGACATGCTGTTTTGCAAAGAAATTGTTTGGAAATATTGTCATTTGTCAATTTATTTAATATTATACATGCATGTAAATATTTTACTTGGTGCATCATAAAACAACTGGCCTGGTATTTGTGACTCACCTGTTGGTTTGAACCTTAAGGGCTGAGTTAGGAGACATCAGGATCTCACCAGCGTCAACTTCAGGGTTAAGCATGTTCAGCTTGTCATAGACCTTGTTCAAAGCACAAATGTGAAATTCCAATTATTAGAGGGCTTTTGCCATTGTTTGATCTTTCTGTACTCATGACATGCCAAAGCTTAACTCAGTTTGAAGCAGAAGAGTGCATTCAGCACCCACTAATCTGCACTCTTATCACTTCACATAGTTAACAACTTCTCATACTCCAAAGCTCAGCAACTTCACCACTCTGCCTTTTACTAAAGCTCCCTCCATTATGAAGAAGCAGCAGGGGGTACAGTTATGAAGAGTAAAATACATGATAAAGAGGGTCTTTATAAACCATCTGCATATTTTCATCACAAGTGCTCGAGACAAGTGTTAAAAGACACTGAAAAATCTGAGTGTTTACTTTTGTTCATTGAATGCTATAGAATCAGGGTCTCACCTGGATCTGGATTTCATCTTTGAGTTCCTCTAGATCCCGCACTAGCTGCCCAGCCGTGGGGTCATTAACTCTCAAAACCACCTTCAATCCAGTCCGCCCTCTTGTTCTTCCAGTCACTGTCATGCCAAAATTATACTCTGACTGGAGCTCCACATTAGCCTGAAGAAGACAAATGCCATTATGAGTATAGCAAAAATAGCAGCAGCAAATCAAATAAAAAGGCAACAGTGATGAGGAAGCAAGACAAGACAGGGTCTGACAAGAAAGCAGAGACAAGGCAGATGCTGGTTTCTAATCATACAGTAATGCAAGGACAGCTTAAGTCAATCTGATAAAAGGATCGAAGAGACAACAGCAGCCATAAATAGGAATGGTAAAGTGGCAGCCACTGGATGCAATATCAAAAGCAATAGCAACAACCCACTGCAGAGCACCTCAGTGTGTCTTGACTGTACATCCAGGATGTCTCTCTTGGTGGTGGACCAGTGAAAGGTGAGGCCAGGTGCAGCGTTGGCAAAAGAAAAGGGTGTCTGGGCGTTTGTCAGACCTATCACGTAAACAGGCATCTAGAAAAATCAACATAGATCAGGGCAATTAGTGGATGTAACATTGCTCATCATTATATTATGTTTTTTTTTTTTTAATTTCCCAATAACATTTAATGTGACAGTATAAACTTATATTTGGGTGTATTTTATGCTGCAGTATACAACAATCATCATACCTGTGTTCCTGTTTTCATTCTTGTAATAGGCGCTTTGATACGAATGGCGACCAAACGTACAACCTCAACTTCTACTTGATCCTGGAGGCACGAGAGAATAAGCTCTATGTGTAAAAACTGGGTTTGTTCGACATTGTTTGTATCATGTTCTGTGTATTTGTTTACCTGAGACACAATAACAAGCTTCCCTGTCTCAGCATCAACTGCTTGAACTAGCCCAGTCACAGTGACATTGCCAACAGTGATGCCTTTGACGTGGCCTGTGGCATTTACTGTAGCAATGTCTTCATTGGAAATGGAGAAAAGGATATTGGACTGAGGCTGAGGGCCACCCTCAGATGTGATCTATAGACAGCAGTAGGATTCAAAAGACAGTTGTAAAGGAAGAGAACAGAGAAAATGAAAAAAAAAAAAAATATATATATATACACACACACACACGTTAAACCGTCGTGAGACAGGTTAGTTTTACCAAACTGATGATGTGTTGTTACAATAGTAATTCTGCTTCACACAGTTCTCACACACACACACACACACACACACACGTATATGTTAAATGTGCAGATCCAACAAAACTATGTATCTATGATGCAGAGTTTAATGTACGGAAAGTAGATGCTCTTCATAAATAGATAGTAAATGATTTCTGATTAGAGTGGAGGCAAATGCAAGGCCAGACACTGTAATTAGGCTAAGGTCATCTGCCAGAAGAGTCCCAGCAGAGGGCCCTTCTGGATGATAAACTGAGCACCAAATTAACTTTTCTGGCTAAATGAAGTGAGAACAGCTGTTTTCACAGTGAGGGCTACAACAGGTGACACACACTTTAACTTGAATGCTTTTTAACACCATTTAACCAAAATCTTTTTCTTATTCATAGGTAAACCCAGAAGCACATAATATACATATAATACCATGTACAAGAAGATTTAAGCTTTGTAACTTAAGGAATATGGATTTTCAAGAAAGTCTGCTTCAATACCAGAATAAATATGCTGTTTAACAATTTCAAAGGGATAAAATCTGTTAAAACAAATACATACCTGCATCATAGCTCCAATCAACAGAGTCATTTTCCTTGGAATGAGTTTGAATGGGGGAAATACCTAGAAATAAAGAAAAGTTCAACCTTGTGGAAAAAAGCCCAAAAGAAATCAACAACTGAACTGATAGTCAAATCCTTAAACATAATTACCTCAATTGGCTGAGGTGGAGATGCAATTTTCTTCCCATTTTTATCCATAACTACAGCTGACAGAGTGGTCTGACCAATAGAGACACCCTTCACTAAGAAAACAGCCGTATCATCTTCTGCAGATTCAGCAAACAGCCTGCACAGGAGACATTTAAGACACTTACATGAAACCTTGCATTCAGTCCTCAATGTTAAGAATAAATAGTACATTACTTACTTTAGAGAGACTATTGTAGAAGCTGCCTTGAGTTTTAGATTCATAAATTTGAAATAGCTGGCTGGGAAGGGTATTTTGTTATCATCCAATACTCTGACGTAAGCTCTCACAGATTTACCAATCTCCACCTGTAACACAAATGAAGAAAGTTAATCAGCACAAGACAGAACAGAGCACATTTATGACATTTCGGTATAACTGAAGCCTTTAAAGGAGTGATATTTTGCTTTTTTAAATGGAATTATGCATTTAAAACATGGCCCTGTGGTCAATATAAACTGTAAATTCTATGCTTGGGTCTGACCCCACAGGTCCGGTTTCAGAGTGATGACATCAGAAAGGTCATTTTGAGCGCTGACCCTTTAAATGCAAAGGTCACTTCACACCCCACCACCTCCAGGTTGTTGACTGTGTTTTCTGTCATTAATAGAACCAACAACTCAACATTTTTGACTCGAAATTTGGACATATATTCATTATGTACTACAACTGCTGCTGACAAACAATTATGGTGTACTCAGACAGATGTTTGTCGCAAGACTTAACCCTATATGTACAAATATCGTGACGTAACAAACTAAGCAGGAATTAAAACAGGTCAAAGATAGCTTTTGTAGCACCTGAAGGGTTCAAATTCAAACTTTTTTAACTATTAGGGTGCACAAATAAATGCACCAAAGACTAATAAAAGTGGGTTTAGCAAAATATGATCCCTTTAAGGAATGGATGAGGGATTGCGTAGTTAGCATCTGGACACCAAGATTACCAACCAAGGTCTGGAGATTTACCTTGTCAACCACTCTGACATAAACCTCCAAAATGTCTGAAACATGCACTGTGGATTGGGCAGGAGCTGGAAACGCCAGACAAAGATCATGAACCATCACCGTCACCACGCCTGAGTGGAGTGGGGCAACCTGTGTAAACAAATTAAATAAAAGTGTGTACAAAGTGCATTGGAAAGGAAATGCACATGTATTATGAGCACTGGACATCTACTCTACAAAATAATCACATCAAACAAACCACAGTCCTCTCAAATCCTTTTACCTCAGCAGTTCTTTGAGCTTCCTGAAACACCACGTCTGCAATCCCTTTAGCACTGGTGTTGACGAAAAAGTACCCTGAACCTTCTTGCAGGGCCAGGTTTGCCTGCAAGATAATATATAACCATGCCTTCTGTTAAGTATAAAATCAGGAGACATTCAAAACGACATCTCACTTCAGTCACATTTCACTGGCAGCCATCTGGGCATGAAACATGAAAGGGGGGCCTCTGACCACACTTTAAAATCCTCTTACACAGGTCACTAGGTGTTATTTAACCCCCACACTTACTAAACACTTCTCTTTACAAAGGATAAAGACAGAGGCTTCATTAAGAGATATAGGTTTCCACTCTGTCATAATATGATGATTAGAAAATCTGCATCAATTCGTAAGAAATTTTTTCTTTAATTCCTATTTTTGGGCTTGTGTTATTTTCTAGATGAACACTTTTGCAAAATTATGCAAGATCACAGCACCTACCCGCACTTCTGGATGGTTGTATATGGTCACTGTGTTAGGAGAAACGCTCACATCTTCTACCAACAGCAGCTCCAGAGTGGCAGAGACCGGGGTCAAAGGATCATACTGTCCAGGAGAAGAGTTCAAATTATGCCAATAGAAAATATTATAGCATTGCTCCAAAAGAAAACAAACCTAGAATGCATATTGATGAAATAGAAAGTAAGCTGAAGATAGAAAACAGAATGAAATGAAGCAAACAGGTAAGTGATCATCACTGACAGAATTTGGAACTAGGAGCCTGATGGTACATTTGCAAATTGATAGGATATTAAAAAAAAAAAAAAAAAAAACATTTCCTAGTACTTGTCACTTACTGGACTAGGAACTTTGGCTGCTGCGAGATGTAAAACCTGGTATCCCAAAGCTGTCACTGTAATGGCAGCCATTCCAGTCTGATGGTGGACGAGGACAGTTTGACGTCCTGTCACAAAAAGATGATAACATAGGTAAACGGGCCACAAACACTGACAAAAGCAAAAACATGACGGAAAAAAACTGCCAACTGCCTCCACTGAAGCCTGTTTACTCCATAGCTTACTCAGTCTGTTCTATCATTATCTCTATCTAGTGTTTAGAAAAATACTAAAATAAATTATATCAAATCTACTGAACTACTAGCTGAACTACTAACTACATGTTCACCATGAAGTTTCTTTTGTTTGTTGTCATCCTCCAACAGCTGAAGCTCCATGGGCATAGTGGGTTCAATACTGGCCAGTGACACCATGGTCGATTCCCACAACATGCTCAAAGAGCTGAAGTTATCAAACTTCCGTCCTTGCTGATCAAAAGCAGCAAGGTCCAAAATAGGATTTCGGTAGTTTGAAACAGGAACCTAAAAAAAAAAATCATAGATATGGGGTTCCAGTTAGAAAAACTGCTTGAGATAATGTGATGAAAACGAAATAACAGTTTTTGATCATTTTAGCTTCAGTTTTTTAAAAGACAAGCTCAATGAAAGACCATAAAACATTAACATTATAAAGAGAGACATGTATAGCTGATAGATAAGCAAACAATGGAAAACCTGGTGAACCTTGTCACCAGACCACATACTGTACATACATACCACTTGTTTGTTCTGTTGCAGCAGTGGACAGGTGAGGTCGAGCTGTGGGCTGGTATAGACTGGAACCAGGGTGAGGCGTGACGGAGGACCGCATACAAACTTAACTACTGCTGGTTCCACAGCGGGGAAGGGATTAGTCACACTGGCCTTGTTCCCCACCATCACCTGCAGCACCTGAAATACAGACAATGACTAATTAACACAAGTCACTTTTCACTAAAAATCTATTCACTTTTTGATTGTAAAGCTAAAATTTTGACAGAGGAGTTATGACAATAAATATTTATGAGACCTAACCATAACAAGTGGTGTCAGACATACCAAACCACGCCCCTTCAACATATTTTTCCCATTCTAACTAAATGGGAAGGTTTTGAAAATTCATAAAAAAATTTAACTTTGACCTACTTTTCCAAAAGTGTAATCAGATCTATTCGGGGTCACTGGAAATTTATAAACCAAATGTGGTCTGAAATAAACCAATAGTTTTGTTGCTAGAGTGTTAAAAAAATAAAGAAACAAACAAACTCAACCAAAAACAATATGCCTTACCTCCCATTTGGGGGGTGGTGTAACAATCTTTATTTTGGTGGTATGATCACTGGTGAAAATGAAAATATAATCCATGTAGGTCCTACCTGCTCTCCAAGGGCCCTGCAGGTTGCTCTGACCCAGTGCTGTTTGTAGTTCGGAGAGGAGTGAGTGATCACAGTGAGGCTCACACTGGTTTCATCCTCAGCACTCAAGTTGCAGAAAAACTTTGAGGGCTCTAAAACCCAAGGTCGAGGTCCTCCCTCAAACAGCATGTCTTTAGAGGATCCCAGAGTCACCACAGCCACAGATACAGGGTCTATTGCCTGTCAGATATTATTTTATTACAAAACACATAATTTCACCGTAGCAGGAACTGATGCTTTAATATCCAAAGGGCAACAGATGTTACAAAAACCAAAATGGAAGAACATTAACCGTCAACTGAGAAATGGGAAAATTCTCAAGGAAAAAAAAAAACTTAAAGCATATATCGATTTATATCAGCTTTGTCACTGTGGTAGCAATAGGAATCTATCTTTAAAAATGTTGAGCTGAAATACTCAGTATGACAGAGCAAAGAAAATAAATTGGGTCAGTGTTTAGCTGCCAGGGCAAAACAAGTGAAGAAAAATAAACCAAAATGTCTGCAATATTGGAGAGAACTACTCCAGTCCTGTATAAAAAACAAAAATCTTAAAACGGAAGTACATCAAAGAGCTGAATGCAAGAAAAATGGAGCTGTGTATGGCTTTGGTTATCTCATCTAACATCCCTCATACTGTATAAATTTTGTATGCAGTTAGTTACAGTTAGTTTGATTCCAGTGAAGTATTAGAGACTGGACATTAAAAACAAATCAGTGTAGCAAGTGTATAATGCATAATTAAAATGCATGGAGCACAGTGGAAACCCATGAGGAGAAAATGTATACATTCACTGATCATTAAATTTTTTGCCTTGAATGTAGGGACAGGAAGACAGTATCTACACATGCTATTTGTTTCCTCAGAAAACAAAGCTAATTGCTGCTCCAAGGTGAGGTAAAAGAGTAATTGGAATCACAACAAAGACATCAGGTAAAATTCAAGATAATTAAACCCTGCAGCAGACCCAGATGAATCTAAACAGAATGTGTAAAGATCAGTCACTCACTCGAAGAGGAAGATAGGCTGCGATAGTGATCTTGGCGCTCAGGTGGACGTTGCCATGGGTGTAGCTGACTGTCAGCATGGTGTACCCTGGTGCCTGGGCCCTGACTCTCACCCCACTGCAGTGGTCTTGGCCTGGAGCCAGCCTCCCTGGACACGGAGAAAGAGGATCAGATGCAGTATCTATCGTAACCATGGACTTACAACCACTATGGTTCAGACAGAGATACTCATTTATCTTCCCATCTTAATCCACTTTGGAAGAACAGAGATCGGATCATTTGCCCCAACCCACTGTTGTATTAATACAAGCTTCGAAAATGAGAAGCTGTAGATCTTTGAAATAGATAAACTTTGAAGAGCTAAAATATAATACTGACAATGTGAAAGCTGTAAAACATTTAGGCTCTGTTTAGGTTTCTGTGTAAAGAGGACATGTTCTCATACTTGGGGGTAAAGCCCAATTTCCTTTAATTCATTCGAATTTAAATGGGCAGGTTACCAATAGCAACTTCTGCAAAATAAATCAGATGGTCTGATGTTTTTGAGTTGTGTAATTTTTGGGCTATTTTTGCGTAATTCTTCCTTCCTCGTTTTGAAATTTCAAATTGTGACTTCACCACACTGTTTTGTAGAGCTGTATGCTTTAGAATTGGTCCTGTCAGCAAAAATTTTCTATATGTTACAATTACAGTTTTCAGGTTTTCTCTGCAACCAACTTCAGTGAACAGTGAATGTGCCCTTCACATGACAAACCAAACATCATACTGTGCATCTCTGATAATTTTGCACATTAACATCTCACTTATCTCAGGTGGGCAGTTTTGCACATTCTGTATGCCACTTCCCTTTGACAATCTGCACAATTACCAGATGTTTTACATTATGTAAATATATTTATTTTCTCTTAGTAATAGTAGCTCATATTGTATGCTCTTCTCTTGTGTCATTCAGTGTGGACAGAAAAGTAGGATCTTCATTGCGCAGGGAAACCCATTTCTTTACTGTACACATGACAATAAATACTTTGAATCTTGAATTGGGGATAGGTGTGAATAGGTATCACATATTTCTAACATAAAATAGACAAAACATTTATCACCCTAAGATTAGTGTTCTGTGTGTATTATCACTGACTGCAGCACAAATTAATTTACGATTTTCAGGAGTTATTGACACTCAGTACAGCTCTAAGCACAGCACAATACATGCAATTCTACATCCAGTGATTATCTGGTATGTACTGATACTTTGAAATGAGACAAACTACTGGAATTTGGTAAATTGATGATCATAGATAAACCCAATGACATTACTTGCACTCACCATCTAGCAGACTGAAGACACCCTGGTTCTCCTCTTCAACCTGCAGGTCAAAGTGGGAACAGTCGCTCAGCATAACCCGATCTTCTTCCATCTCCTCCAACAGGCCAAAAATCCTAAGGGGCAGGTCCAGAACCTGGTCCACCTTGGCCTCCACTGGGCAAGGAGCAAAATCCATGGCCACAGGCTCAACAACATACACCTGTAGGCAAAAGAAATGAACCAATCAATAAAACGACTTATCTGTAAAACACAACACAGCTGACTGGAATTCAATTCTCATGTTCTGATTATTAACACTCCTAAGTTCAGAGGTATTTCAGTACCTGTTTTCTTTTTAAGCCAACTGAACGATGAAGTGCATGAGAATAAAACAAAATAACAACATTTGACAAAAATTATACATTAGATTTGTCTGATTTCAAATAGCGTGTCTGTACATCAACAGGAATTGTGCGTTTGTGTAGGAGCTCTACTGCTCAACACGAGAGGTCAATTTCAAAATCTTTATAAGAAAGAATTCCACAACACTGGACACTTAAAGAGGGTATATGTAATATTTCTACTTTTCAACATTAAAAAAAATATTACCTAAAATCATAATCATTAGAGTATTCTGAATAAAGAGCAATGAAGTTGTGCTAGAGTTGTTGGATTGTAGAGATATGGGCTGAATTTATTTATCCTCAAATAACTTTTAGAGCAAAAGTACCTGGACACAGATCTAAATAAGAAGAATAGCGTTTGATGGAGAAATGACAGAGTTTCTTCTACATGGGTTAGTTTCATCATGAGGCTTACAAAGGCAAAGTTATTAGTGAACATAATAACATCATAGAAGTTCACCTTTTGTTGATTCATGGTTCAGACTAAACTGTGAGTTTTAACTGTTTGTGGATTATTCAAATAAATCTTTAGTGAAGCTATTGCCAACACAAACTGTATAGAATATTTTGGGTTTTACTGTTTTCTTGTGTGTTCTCTGTCTAAAAACAAAGCTAAGGTAACAGAGCTATAATGTTAATTATTCAGTAAGTGATGCAATCTGTGGATACATAGCATTGATTCACTGGTACTTTTGGTAATTGGAAGTTTGTTCTACGACTTAACTTCCCTGAAAGTTTAAAAATATCAATACTACACAGAATTTGTTCTAAAAAACCTAGAGTACCGTAAGTTTTGGTTCCAGTTTTACTGTACTTAAGTGACTTTAATCCTCTGATAATAAAACTGAAAGTCATTAAACACTACAACCAAATGTACCTTTTGTGCCATAATTTTCTTATAAATATTTAATGTTCATTTTCCACGCCAGTTTACCTTCATCTGGCCGAAATGTAGTGGGTTCCGTAGGTCATGAGCATAAACTGTACTGATGCCAACGTCACTGACTGTTGTCATCACTCCTTTGACAGTCACTGTGGCAACATCTGTATTCGACGAAGACCAGCTGAAATTTCCACTCCCTCCTGAAGCCTGAATGATAATGCCAAAAAAAAATGTCCTTTGAGACTTCATGTCCATGACATAGTGATGAAATGAGAAAATATATGGAGAAAAGTAACTGTTTAAAAAGTCAACACTTCACAAAAGATATGCAAATTACACCTGCCCTATGACAGATTCAGAGCCTTTAAAATACCAAGTTCCTCTCACATTGCAATAAAGAATAATTACCTTTATTGTATACTGATAAGCGCCAACCTTTGGCTGCCAGGGAAATGTGAGAATACTCGGATTAAGAACTATAGGGTTATAGATTTCCACATCCTGTTCATTGTGGACTGGGTTGGCGAGGGCATGGATGTTCCCATTCTGAAATACAACAGAGACGGAAGTGAACATTAAAACCTTACCGCTGACATGGAAGTGAGGGCAGGAGGTTAATGCAGAAATGATGATACTGCTGAATTATACACTCATAAAGCTGTAATAAAACTCACTTCATCTACAACAGCTTGTAAGGTAGCATCAATAAGTGTTAGACCATTTTTAAGTGCTTTGACGCGATGATATGATCCATTTGCAGAGGACTCCAGAATTTCAAAGTACTCCACAGGGAAACCAGTGCTGATACGGACGTTCTGCAAAACCAAATTAAGCAACTCAGAAAAAATTCGTCACCATGTCACTTCAATAAAATCCAAATAACTCAAAAAAGAACAAGAAAAATAAAAGGAGAAAAGCACAGAATTGTACTTACATCTGAAATGTAAATTTTGCTGCCAGATTTGTCAAATACTTCAACCAGAATATCATATACTCGGTTTGTTTCAAGGACCCAGGTGTCTCCTGGATGAATTTTAAAACCTAAGAACATAACAGAAGCAGGACATTTATTTAAAATACATGAAAGTAAAAATATATATTCCTCATTATGTTATTTTTTGTAAAAAACAAAAAAACAAAACACACTGACCAAGGTAAGCTGGTTCAACAACGTACAAAGTGCTGTTGGGTAGGCGAGAAACTCCTTGCATTCGTAGACCTAAGCAGATAATGCTAAGGAAACAGTAATCCATATTCACTGATGGTAAGTATTCAAAGACCAGAAAAACCTTTATCTCTGAAATTTATCGAATATTACTGTAAACTTGAACTGAGTGGAACAACCAAAAATGTGCATCATGGATTTTCTTGAAGATTACAGTGGCTGCACTGCATACCATAACATTTATGCACGTATACATTGATTTACTGCATGACTGCGATCTACTGTCATGAATACAGTGAATGTATACAATTTAATTTAATCATGTAGAATGAAGGCTTTGACTAATATAGGCTTTGCTTGGCTCTACAAAAATGTGCAACATAGAGGAATCATTATGCATCAAATGACTAAACTGCAACGCAGCAAAAACTGAACAGAAAAATGAACAGTTACCAACTTTAACGTTGCTTGCTTTTCAAGACAGAATATTAATTGCTGTGCTGTAAATTTACAGTCATTAGTTAATAGGAGCCCCCTTTCAACACATTCTACAAAGCATTCTGTATCAGGCCAAGTGGGAGAATTATTATATAGATCGCTCAATGTTGAAGGGTTTCAGATATTTTTTCAGCTATTCAGCAGTGACAACTACTATATACAATATTAAACGCATTATTGAGTTGAGTAGCATTATATGTTTAAGACTGCAGGCCCAGTTTGTCACAAGGATACTCTTATGGTCCAGCACCACATTGATGTGTCCTAGTTGAATTGCTGTAACTGTAGAGGTACTTTGATCCAGACCAGCAACAGCAAGGTCTGGGTTTCCATTAAGACCAATAACACTGTTTTGAAGGTGCAGCTCATATTGATCACAAGGCATTGAGAGCTCTGGAAAAAGAAAAAGAAAACACAAATTAGCTACAGAGTTGGATTTATTTCTCAAAGCTTTGAACATCCAACATCCATTACTCATCTGGCTGCAGTGAGTTACTGAATAATCTTTGTGAACTCAATGGCCTTTTTACTTCATGTTTTAAGTATTTAATATTTCCATGGACATCTTTAGAAATATAGAGGGAATAGGAGTTGAAGTAAAAGTAAAATGCGACACCTGTGATTGTGCCCTGTCTTATCTTCAGGACCTTGTACCGGATGGATGTTCCCGCCAGCAAGTAGACGTCATGCGCCGGACTCAGTAAGATGTTTTCTAAAATCAGTAGTCTCACCTCAGCTGCACCCACATCCTGTAGCACAGATACCATGGTTACAGACCAACACAGCATTACTTTCCTGCTGCACAAAACCAGACTAAACTGGTTGCAGTGCAGTATTCAAATAATGACATTAATCAACCACATGAATCCAATCTGCACGTGGATAAATAAGTAAATTGAATGTACTACAGTTTCAGGTTTTTTTTTAATACTACAGCTCACATAGACAGATGTAGAAAAGGAAGTGATTACACAATCATCTCCTATTTTAACACATGCATTGTACATCAGAAGATAAAAAAAAAAAATCCTGTATTTCTAGTCCTCTAATTTCCTCACTTGAATAGACTGAGGAACCTGAGTCAGAAAAGTGAAACAATAAACAAGATATGTATCTTTTGCACCCATCAACAGCTTACCTTATACAATGACTCTTGTATTTTGGCCTTCAACTTGGCATGTCCTGTTTTCAGTCCTGACACTAAAATAATGTCTCCCTGTTTCCCAACACGTTCCATTTCAGATATGTATCCTGGTGGTGTATATGTCGACTCTGAGAACTTTAGGACCCTTCATCAGGGGAAAGAAAAGAAACTGATTAGAAAACACTTTACCGCTGTGTGTGTGTGTGTGTGTGTGTGTGCGTGCAAGTCATCTCAACACTTTATTTTTCAGAAGAAAGAAAAGGAGCTGCAACGTATACCTACAAAATGAATTGTACATCCAAATAATTTGCTTTCTCAACTGAGTAACAGCTTTACTTTTGATGCTATAATTTGTGTTTTATGGTTATAGCTCCATTACAATAGGCTGTATAATTCATTTACTTTTAGTTTCCTATCAGATAGCAGACACTAGACACTATGCTAGAGTTTGAGTTGTGCATAAAAACAGAAAAAGCCAACCTTAATGAATTGTAAGAGTCTGAGAATCCATTCACATCTACATCTTTCACTAAGGTCCAGTCAAAAACTAGACCTGCAAGGGTGGTGAAGGTGTTTCCTGCAAGACAGAAAGGGCAAACACACTCACTTTCTACTTCAACCTTCAAATCATATGATATAAGAATGAACACATGAATGCGGATGATTTGGTGAAGGTCCAAGAATACTTGAACATCTGCTATAAAAGGTTTATGTCAGTATGCTTGAGTGCACATTGGCTTCTGAACTCAATTGTCTGGAAGCTCCAAGCAGTTGAATTAACTAAAACAAAGCCACTGGGCATTTCATTACAGGATACACTCTGTCCTTATGCAGTCTGCTGAGAAATCTAAAATGCACTTTAAGGCGAAAGCAAACAAAAACAGAACACCAGGCCCTGGAGCCACCTTCTGAAGAAATCAGGCTGCAGCTAGAGCTCATTAAAATAAGTATGTCTGCCCAAAAAGAAACAAGTCAAACAACGCTGGTGCCCTACAGTAGCAGCCTGGAAAGACAGAAAATTTACTTTGGAGCCAGTGATGTCATTACTCTGACAAACCTTTATATCAACAAATAAAATATACAATATGGAGTTATGTGCAATAACTCTGCCAGTAAAAAAAATTAATAAGTGATTGGTAATGTAAAATATTGACTTTTGGCTGCAATTTAATTATCAGTAAACACAAGAATGACTGCATCTCCAAGTAAGCCAGAACACAACACCTTCAGAGTCCAGTGCATGAATTCTAAGAGCCAGTGGTGAGTCTTCGAGGTGGAGTTCTCTAGTGGTGGACACTATCTGGATTTCACTGATGATGTCGACAATAGCGTCGCAACGTAGCACCTGTCCTGTAACTGCGAAAGAAACAAGGGAGAAAACATTAGAGTCAAGGTAAATACTACATAATAAACAAATACTGCTTTAACCCAGCACAGGGGAGATCAAGGTGCTGAGGTACAAACAATGAACATTTGGCTCCTGACAAACACACATCATTAAGTATGCAAGTGGTGTTGACAATGTAAAACTTCACACTTATCAGCCAAGTCAAATGTTGTGGCTTTTCTAGTTTGTTAAAAGATAAGCTACACAAGAGATAGACTGGTGTAAGATCAAGTTGCCGCAAACCTAAATGGGTAAATAAGTGACCGAACGAGTTTTACTACATTCAAGACCAGCAACTATGGCACAGAACAGAGATATGATTTTATGAAAGAGGTATTTGCAGGTAGTGTAGTAGTCATTTATTCACAACCCTTTACAGTTTCATCAGCACCTGCAAGTTATGTACTATGCTAATCAGAATGCACAATGGGATATCTTCTAGACAGCACCAATATATCATACCATCCGTGTACTGCTAGACATACAAAAAATGATTATATGCACTGTATACGCAAATTGGAACATTTTGGATTCTAACCTAATCTCTCACTGTTCACACCTAATGCTATAAGAGACTTTTAGCTCAGGTTTAGCAAGATTCCCAGCGAAAGAAAAAGTATAAAAGTGAACCAGGTGTTGTTCACCAGGTGAGTCAAAACCATTCATTCCCATGCCTGTTTGTTCATCATTATGCTGGTATGAATTCCAAATGGTCAGTAGTAACATTTACATCAGTATACTTATCGCACTTCTGTTATTTGCACTTCTGATTGGATGCTAACTGCATTTCATTACCTGTATTATACTGAGTAATGACAATAAAGTAGAATGTAGGTGCCATATGTATAGTGTATGTGGTTGATAGTAATTTTAGTGCTGTTATTGATTGGTAATGTTTTAGTTTGATATTTCATGTTAATGTGGAGAGGTTGCTGGGAATGTGGATGGGAGCCTCTGGCTTTGGCAGGTGCCGGGGAGCTGGGGGTGGGTGTAGCATGCTGACGGCATTTTTTTAGGAGTCAAGAGGAGCTCAAGGTTTTTCCGACTGTGTTCAGAGTGGGTAAGGCTAAACTGGGACAAAAGACATTACAGTGAAATATGTATGTGTGTGTGTGAGTGTATTCTTTGTTTTATCACATTTTTGTATAATAAATAGAAAATGAAGTTCAGTGGAGGATGCACTTTTTGGCAAACACGAGTCGACTATTAGCTCCGGTGGAAGGTTTTATTGGAAAACCTACAGTAGAATCTAATCTAATCTAATACTTACCAACATCTTCAGCCAGAATGATACTGGTTAGTCTGGAGGGCTGAGTGGAGAGAGCCTGGAGAATGGCTTTCCGCGAGCAACCTCTGCTGCTCTCTTCATCCACAGCCTGAATGCTTGCTACCTCTGGTCTGGTGGAGGTCCTGGAAAATAATGACCAGAATTGAGTGGGCTAGTTATAAGCCATGGTTCTCCATAGAGGTGGAGGTACCTACAGAACTGAGCAAAAAGTTTACACAAGTAAGTTTGCTATTTAAGCAAATTTATTATTCTACTTAAGAGTAATTACAGTTAGATATTATAATCTACATATGCATTTCTAATTCTCTGTTGAATTTTCCAAATGTGGAATCAGTAAAGTCATAACTGATATAAGAACACCATTAAAGGTAAAGGTCTTTGTGTGACCCCATGTAAAGTTTATTTTTGTTTGGGCTATTCTTTCTTATGACAACAGAGGTCAGACTAAATATTGAACGCTGTCTGTAAAAGTCATTTAGTTCATATTTTTGTAAGCTTTTATTGCTGCTCCTAGTATTTCCCAGAATTTTAAATAAAAAGACTGGAAATAGATAACATGTTGACAATAACCCTGCAAAAAAACAAAACAATAACACACAAAAACAATGACATCATTGTGTATGTACTGATGATTTTCAAACATGTCAAAATGCAGATGCAAACAACAAGATGACATAAACATGGATGCACTGAACAGCGAAGCCAAGTTACTTGTTACCTTTACATTGGAGTAGCCTATATATTAGAGACCGTGCTTTTATACTTCCACTTGAAAGAAAAGTTGAATGTGTACATTGACACAAATACAAAGCAAATCTTTTCTACATCTGATTCTCCAGATGCCATATATAACAGATTTCACCTTCATCTTTAGTGCACAAACGTTTGATGTGAAACACAATTTCAAAACAACTTGGTTTACATTTAAAAATCTGGTCACAGATTTACACCTGCTTTATTCCTGCAACCATCAGTCATAAATAAAACAACAAAGCATTGATGAAAGCAATTAACCAGGCACTGAAACATACGTTTTTAATTCACTCAAGTTTTATTAAGGACAAAAAAACTATCTCCATAAGATAAGATAAACAATCCACATTAAAAAAAAGAAGAAGAAAGAAATAGCATATATCTATATGTTAATTAAAGGCTCGATCACATTTTAGATGCAAACCTTACAGAACCATTCTTGGGACAGACCAGGGCTTGTACAATTAAGTTTTATAATTAGTAACTGCACATGAATGAGTAAATAAAATGTGTATATCAATGTATTGAATTTCTTTGTTGTGTACAAGTGGATGCCTTTCTTCTGTATTGCAAAATCAATTCACCTACGACTATTAATAAAGAAACCTGAAGTTTAGAATTACCAGTCCAAAAAAGTTCAAAACAAGGATATGTAATTTGCACCTCGGGGTAGTTTTACAGCCCATTGTGCCATAAAGTTACCAATGTAAACAGAGATCAGTTACCATGCGGTTTTCAATGTGACAGACTACCTATTAAATGCATTAACCAGATCTGTTTCAGATTAATGAGGCCAACTTAATCCATTATACGTGATATACTCACCATCTGTAGCAGCCCTCTGTGGTTTCCAGTGTAAAGTTAATCCTGGTGCTTCTGGCTAGCGGCAACAACACTTTAGGAATATTTAACCTCGAAGTACTGTCGACTTGACAGATATTTATTAACGATACTAACACTAAAAACGTGAACGGAAACATTTCCGTTTAATGCACAGATTTCCTGGCAGTAAAATGAGTTAACTGTCGAATGAATGGAAGTTTGTTTACTAGCTTAACCGGCTCAGTCCCATTAAGTTGGCTAACTAGACATTTGTGAATTACTTTGTGAGTTTTCTCCGGACTAACATCGCTGCTGAGGCTATTTCTTAACTCAAACACACGCTGCCTTCTCGTTAGTTTCAGTTCGTGTCAGTTACTGTTAATGGAGAGCCCACACACATGATGATAACACTGCCCTTTGGTCGTCTTATTAAACTCTCAGGAGTGGTTTAACCTCAAAACTACAACGAAACACACAAAAGTTATTAAGTTTAATTTTCAAGTATAATATTAATACATACAGTTCCGAAGTGGGAGCCTAAAACGCGCATGTTTCGTACAAATACCCGCCATTAGCAATAATTGGACTTCCAGCGTGCATGCCGGGAGTGTGATGACGTCACTCACAGGAGCACGCACCGCTGATGACGCTGTTTGTTAAAGGCGCAGTGTGTTTGTTTAGTAACTGAGCCTTTTTCATTCATTGTGACCCCAGTTATCTGAAGAATAATGTCGATTTTTAAATAACTGGGTCATAGGAGGTGTTGTTTTATTCTATTGCGAGGTATATTTCTTTTTATCCATAGGCAGTGAAATATATTAAGACTTGGAAGGAAAATGCCCTGTGTACCTCATGCACACTTTTTCACTCTTATGTAGTCTGTTTGTTATCTGTTTATTGTATGAACACAGGCATAAAAATATCACATTGAGCCCCACAACTTCAGTGCCAGAAAAAAATATAGTACTGTGCACACATGGATCAATATTTTGCTTATAATGGATTTTCTTATTTTGTTCAAGATTGATAAGAAAGGTGCCATTTCCTACATTTAAAGTAAAGACTTACTAATAGTTTTTTCTACTGATATGGTATAAATTATATATATGAAAATAAAAATGAAAATAAATTGTTGTACTTTTTGGATGGAAGTTTATCAGGTAGGAGCTCTGGTGCCTGAACCAACCATGAAATAAGGAGGGGAGGATGTCATAGGTGGAATAGATTTTATTCCTTTTTTCAAAAAATATAAATCAAAAATAATGTTACTAAAGAACAAATATTAGTATTTGTAAAAATAAATAAATTATCAGGCCCCTGTCAGTCATGGGCTCTTGGAATCATCATCACTTTTCTCCTCCTTATGGTGCCCTTACATATGCACTCCATTTTATTGGACTTTCTTTTATTGGATTTATTTGTATGAGCTTTTTTTTTTTTTTTTTTTTTTACTACTGCCAAGGCAGATGCTGTTAAATTATTTCCATTGTAGTTTAACAATGACAATAAAGTTCTACACACAGTCAAGTCCATGTACAGTATTGTGCCACAGTCCCAGGACAATGTTAGGTAATGCAGGGAAGATAAATTTGCATAGCACATGTCAAAATTAAAAGTATGACAGAAAAGCATGAAAGACAAGGTGAAATAAAACAAAAACCAAAAGAAGATGAAGTAGAATGAAAACATATTAAAAATGCAAAAATTTAAAGAGAACAAAAGAATAAGTACAGATGAAATGCAATAAATAAATAAATAAATGAATGAATGTTACAGTGCAGTGCAGGAAATTAACAATAATTCGTTTTCAACTAAAGACAACACCAAATCTAAACACTCTAAAAACCATTAACATAAAGGTGGATTAAGACTGTGGAACAATACCGTATATTTGGACAATAACATGAATTTGGTAATTTTGCATTTGTATACCTCCAAAGTGGACTAGATATGAAGTAATCATGATTTGACTGACATTTGGAATTTCAACTTGAATTCAAGGGTCATCACAGAAGAATATTCAGAATCATGTTCTGCACAGTGAAACTGAAATTAATGAAGATAAAAGAAACAATATTGTTATCCAAGCTCAACTTAATAAACATCTTTAAACTAAATATGTGTTGAGTTTCTATACGGCTGTGTT
Source organism: Maxillicosta whitleyi (assembly GCA_029822895.1). Lineage (NCBI taxonomy): Eukaryota > Metazoa > Chordata > Actinopteri > Perciformes > Neosebastidae > Maxillicosta > Maxillicosta whitleyi. The sequence continues at coordinate 3,047,083 of JAPSES010000236.1, forward strand.
CATTGTTTTGCATTGAAACATCTGTTTCATTTGTTTTACCCAAAACTACTCTATAAGGGGGCAACATACAGTAGAGTCAGATCCATGTATATTTGGACAGTGAGACAAATGATGTACTCGTGCTTCTGTAGGCCACCATAGTGGTTCTGAAATGAAGCAATCAAAATGTCATTGAAGTGTTGACTTTCAGCTTTAATTGAAAGGGTTTAACAAAAATATTGCACTAACTGTTATAAAATTACAACCATTTGAAGCAAAATCCCTCCGTTTTCAGAGAAGTAATAAACAAACTAAGATAATTATAAATATGAGGATTGCTTTCAATACTTGGATGAAAATATCTATATGAATATAAAATCCCTTTAATTTTTAGTGGCAGAAAAGCCGTTCTACTGGGATGAGATCAGGTGACTGGTTGGGCCACTGAACAACATCCTCAGCAGCTCTTTTATTTCATTTGCAGTATGTTTTGGGTCATTATTCTTCTGCACATTGAAAAACCATCCTGTCCGTTCTGCAGTATTTGAATCTGAGCAGAGAGGATCGCCCTCTCTACTTCAGAATTCAGCCTGTTACTTTAACCAACAATCACATCATCATCATCATCATCATCATCACTTCCACTGGAAGCCATACATGCCCATATCATTACACTGTCTTCACCATGTTGGACACATGACGGGATCTGCTTTGGATCATGAGCTGTTCCTTTCCTTCTCCATAATTTTGTTTTACCACCATCCTGGACCATGTACATGGTACATCTGTCCAAAGAATCATTTTACAGAATGGGGCGAGCTTTTTTTAGATGCTTTCTGGCAAAATTCTAATCTGATCTCATATTGAGAATTCCACTGAACAGTTACCAAACGTAAAGTCAACATTTGGAATCAATTCCTTGTATCTGCTTCATTTGTCATAAAATAACCAGGAAACAGGTCACATCTGGACATTGAGCTGCTTTCCAGTCAGTTGTCCAATTACGTTTGAGCCTCTGGAAATGAGAGGACTTTGTTCAAAATGCTTGCAGGTCACACTAAATACAATAAGTTTGTTAAACCCCTTGAATTAAAGCTGAAAATCCATACTTTAATCACATCTTGACTGCTTCATTTCTAATCCGCTGTGCTGGGGGTACTGAGAAGAAATTACAAAATTTGAGTCTTTGTCCAAATATACATGGACCAGTGTTACCCCCATAGAAATAGTTTTGGTTAAAACACATGAAAAGATAATACAAAACAGTGAACACAGCCTTATAGAACATTAACAACACATGCAGTTTAAAGGTGTTCATTAAGTTGAGTTTGGATACCAATATTGTTTCTTTCATCATCATTAATTTGAGTTTTATTGTGTAGAAAGATATTGGTGCACAGCATGACACTATATTGCTCTGTGGGCATAATGCTGCACACAGATTAGTGACATTTATGTGATTTATATACAACTTTCACATCGGTGATGTTGTAAAACTTATAGGGAGTAAGATATCCGCTGTGTTCAAGGAGGAGAAGAAGATGTCATTTTAATAGCTGATTAACTTTTTTGGTGGAGATGCAAATTATATATTATGTTCTCTAATTTTCTCTTACAACATGTTTGGAAGGGATCATTAACTTTTTGTATTTTTGCAGCCTAATAACTATGCAGTGTTTAATTAATTTTGCATAGTTTTAGCCAATATATCTTCCTGTCTATGGCCTACAGTCATATATGATGAATGTAGGTCATTAGTATGCAAATCAAACACTTGCTTCCCATACGATACAATACATTTCTGTTCTGGCAACAGGTTCAAAAATAATGTCAATGCATGAACTAACATTACACTTTTACATATTACAGGAAAGCAGAGAAGTTGTTTACAATAAAGGCAATTTATACTGAATTTATTAATTTATACTGCTTCTTTGACTACACAATCAGCTGACCCAGAATGTGCATAGAGCAGTCAGATGAGGACTTCATTGCACTACTTTTCACCCCTAGGTGTCACTGACAGCCATCTGTATTATTCTCACCAATACATGCATGCCAACAATGTTAAATGCATGGAAAATGTCAGTCGTGCTTCACCAAAAAAAAAAGAGGCTCATTAAGAATAAAATCAAGAGATGAAGTATAAAAATGTTTTGTCTGTTATGTAATGTTTTGGCATTAAAAGTGAGCCTGAGTGAGAACATGAAACAACTGCATTATTTTTGATCCATCATGTCATCTGCTTTGAAGTTATTACAGTGATGCTCCTCCTGGGCTAAGCCCCTGGCTTTCTTGACACAGACAGATGCAAGGGCTTGATTAGTAGACACAGTGCGGTTTTGAGATGTTTACATAATGCTGCATTGTGCCAAAGGTGACATATTATATGAGTCACAATGCATTAGCAATGAAAGACTATCACTGGCTGGTGCAGAGTTCCAATATGCTGGCTTTGAGGCTTTAATGACAGTCAACTGCAGTAAAGTATGGTATACACAAAATATATAAAAAAAAATATTACATATATATA
>JAPSES010000236.1:3049694-3086708 GCA_029822895.1 Maxillicosta whitleyi
TATACAATATTTTTTACAGGTCTACAGTTGTCCACAGTAGTCATAGCTGATGGCTCCAAAATTTGCTAAGACTGATGCATAATATTTGTGCTGTAATAAATGATGAATTGTGCAGCAGCAAACTAATGGCAGTAGAAACAAAGTATGAGCAGAAAGTACAACTTTACAGGAATGACAAGACGGCTCCAATTAGGCATTAGCCCAAATTTAGTCTGTTTTCTTGTATCCTACCTGTGGACATACAATTGATGTTAGGAATGAATGATGTAATGTCTGAACATTTGGAAAACAATACCTTAATGTCACACTGTGTCTGTTGGCAGACCCAAGCCCAGCACGACGTGCCGAACCAAGCTGAATATATTCAAAGGAAATGCTGTTATTAATGTAGTAATGAGTTGTTTCTGGAACTTAGTGTGAGGCCAATGTGATTATTGCCATGGAATTCTGATTCTGGCAGCTGAAAAGCTCAGGAAACAACTAAACCAACAAACCAGGTTTTACATATTACTGAGCATGTTGTAAAAGCTGAATGTAGAACATTTAGTATATTTTCATTTCTTAAATAATGTGTGCTTTCAAATAGTAGTATTGTATATTATGAGTCTGAATATTTTTACTTTCAGTTGTAACATGGTACCCGGTGCATTATGCAAAAGACAGAAAAAAAAAACTATTCACCTCTGCTGTCGCCTACACACATATGCGATGAATAAAATATTTTTCCTACTGTATATCACATTGCCTGCAGCTGCTTTACAATTCTGTCAAATGTGTCTCCTCATCTGGCATGCATCAGCAGTCACATCCTTCCTGGTTTAAAGTCAGGAACTTTTCTTGGCCACCATGCTTGGCTTGGTCCAAACAAGTGGGTGCACAGGGCCATAGCACTTACTTAAATGCTTACTTAACGGTAATGTTCTCAACTGGTGGCTCAGCTTTCACCAGAAATGTAATGGGCTTTAGAAGGGGTCACCGCTTCAAATAGTTTGGGAAGTGTACCGCTTAAAGGTCCCCAAGGTGTGAGGCACAGTAAAAACTGCTGTAGGTAGGCATAATATAAGGTGTTAGACGCCAATGAAATCAGCATTTGCCTCAGGGAACTGCTTTGTGTTTTCCAAGCAATGTTGGGAAAAAAAGGCCACAAGACTAAGTAAAGCGATAATCATGGTGCTGTTTGATAAAACTGCAGGTGTCCAGATGGCACTGCAGTTTTCTCCGAAGTCTGGGGGGAATGATTTGGTTAGTACTATTGCAAATTCTAATCTAAAAAAAAGAAACTCTTCCAAATACATTTTCATTTTGTAAACTTTTTCACTCAGATTGAGTTTATCCAAGTCTGTAAGTCAACAAGTCAATAGATCAAATCAATGGTGCTATAATTGTTAGAACTTTTTGCACTATATGCCCACACTTTCATTACTGTTTTTTATTCATTCATCTTCTAAACCCACTTTATCCTCACTAGGGTTGTGGGCGGGAGCTGGAGCCTATCCCAGCCACCAACAGGTGAAGGCAGTGTACACCCTGGATGAGTCACCAGTTCATCATAGGACTGATATATAGAATCAAACAACTAACCACTATCACATTCACACCTATGGGTAATTTAGATTAACTGATTAACCTATCAGTGCATGTCTTTGGATAATGGGAGGAAGCCAGAGAACTCAGTTAAACACTGAGAGAACATGCAAATGTCACACAGAAAAGTCCCTCTTTGGATTTGTACCCTTCTCATTACTGCGCTTCTTACCATAAATTTCATTAGCATGTAAATTTAATGCAAAATGAACAAAAAGTTAGTTTTCAGATCTGTACATGATCACATAATTAACATATAATTAACATTTAATTTTTTAAATTGCACTGATTATGATAATAACATACAGTACATTATATTCAATCATTTTATCTTACCTCAAACACTTCTATTGAAATCACTTACATTTGACAGTGTTGAATGTTTGCAGATAAAATGTAAAGGACTTTGTAATCTCATAGTTTAGCCTTAAGTTGTTATATTGCAAAGCTGTTTGCCTTTCAGCCTCCATACCATTTACTGCAGCCTGGAAAGTCTTTACAAGACACAGGTGGGGAGTCACTTTCACCACATTTTATTTGGCTCCTAATTTGTCCCGGTGTAACCCACGTCAGAGTCCTAGTATCCTGTATTTTCTTGTGTTCTTTAAAGACTTCCTCTCTTTACTTTATAGCTCTGCAGCAGAGTGATGATAAAACAACAAACAAACAAACAAACAAAAGACAACGTGAAAGGAAAATCTGATTTTTAGATGTCAACACTTCATCATTGGTTTCATTGCATATATTCCCAGTCTTCTGGCTGATAAATTATATAAGACTGCACTGGGATGATGTGCAGGTCCACATTGCTTACTACAATCACTAAATCATCATGGAATTACTCATTATATTAAAGAATAATGGACTTAGTTGTGAAGTATATCAGTTTAGACCATCTCACATCTCTCAGAGGTTCCAGTGTAAGTGTGTCCACTCTAAGGTTCCATCCACCTGTTTAAACAAAGACAGAAGATCCAGACAATATATCACATAATAGACAGATAACACTAATGCCTGCCGCATCGAGGGGCCTGTGTAGACAATGATGTCACCAACACTGGCATTAGATTTAATGAAGGCCCTGCATAATATTAAAGCTACTCTGTTGTCGAAAGAACTGAGGCAAGGATGACTTCACTCAGCTCAGGGAACAAATAATAAACAATCTGTATTAAAGTTTAGATTTTAATTCAATATTCCTAGTGTGAAATAGAGAAGTACCCATTAGGTAGATTATTATGAGGCAGGGTTGCAGTTAGGGGGCTCGGTCAATTAGTCGTGGCATAAGTCACTATTCAAACATGCATGAATGAGAAATTACAACAGTGTGGGGTGCAATTACCTCTCCCAAATCAGTGTGTGTCAGATGACATTATCTCGCAGGCTGAGGCCATTACTGCGCCGAGGGTTTCCAGCCTCAGAAGAGAAAGAGAGGTCAACTACTGTGAGGGAACGGACCATTTGGTTCCTGCTTGCAACATAAGGACATCTCTCAAGAGTCAGTGGGCCTCAAATGTTCTAACCTATGAGGAATTTAGGACGCAACACTGCGTTTTAATGACAGGGTTTAATTCATTTTGTTGGTCAAAGTGTAGAAAGTTGCAATTCAAATCTTTAAATGTGTGCCGGTTGCTAAAATAATTAGATGTGGGTGATGACATTTTATTAAAACAACCGTGGATGACGTTTATTATGCAATCTGTAAGTTTGAAGAATTTGTCTAATATTGAGACAGTCTGGAGCCTAGAGCCATTACTTTGTTGTGTTACTTTTCCACAGAGCAGTGACAAAACCCACCCTGGGAATTAAGCAGCTCCAGGAATCTTAGCTCATGTGTCAAGGTTATTAATGATCACTGGAGAGGGTCAAATTAAAGTTGAACTTGGGTGAGAGGATCTGTGTCATACATGTGTCTCACACAGGTCAAGCTAGGATTACACTTAACACTTAACCTGAAAAATCACTGTTACCCCCATTAATATGAATCCTCCCAAGTCAGCCACATCACATTAGTGGATGCCAGAAAGTTGAAAGGTGGAGGCTTATATAAATACACACATGGGATTGGATCTGCTACTTTTTTTAATTTTTTTTTTTTTTTTTTACTTATTTTGATCTGTATACAAGTATAGGAAATTAGATTGAACTGAGAAAACATGGAAAGCTTAAGTAATTCAGAGTAAAAAATAAAATAAAATAACCTGGAAATGTATTGTGCATGACCAGTGTAATCATGTGTGAATTTGATTAGAATGAACAGAAAACACCAAAAAATGTGACCAGTGACTCATCCCTGTCATTGATTAGTCAAGGAAGACCCCAGGAACAAAGTGGCCAGTGGCCTTATTGTCCCTTCTAGGGTCTGATCAGGCTTTTCATCACAGCTATTGTCTGTTATTATTTTTTACAAATGACCCTGAAAATCAAATCAGAGAAAATCTGGGACACTAGATAAAAAATTTGGATCCCTTAAGGCCACCGTGTCTAGTATATATCAGATTTGAAGCATGATAAGTGAAATACAATTAACCCACATAAGGAGATCTTTTGACAAACATCCCAAACATCATGGGATATACCTAATGATGTCTGGGTGGATTTAATTTATTATAGTCGTTTGATTTCATGCCACAACAGTCAGTGATGTACCACCTAACAGAAAGCTGAGGTTAACGAACTAGACAGAAAAACAACACAGTTTTGATTTTGACGGTAATGACCAGATGACCGGTGCCATTATTTTTAGAATTTCCCTGGTATCAGTCTCATGCTGGCTGTTACGTCATTTCTAGTTTTTGACTAACATTAGTCAGAAATAATTTCGAAAGTGCTGGAATTACTAGAAATATTTCCACGAACAAGTTGTCCCGCCCTCCAAAAGAATAAGCGGGGGCGCTCCCAAACTGGAGTCAGGGCATTAACTTTACGCACAAGTTTCCCCCAGGAGCAGGAGCACACCAGCACCGCGGGACCACAAACCAAGGTAGGAAACGTCATTTTTGTTGTCAAATAAGAGCACTTAATATTTTTTTTGGAAGATTAGACCCTGATGTGTCATTCTTAACTTTGACATAAATAAGAGTAAACATTTAGATTTTGTGCAATTTAATCACTTTCCGTCTTATGTAGGCTATACGATGTAATTTTTTCGAAAATCCACAACATCCAGGCATATTGTGAATAACTAAGCTTTAGTTAATATAAAGCATTAAATGTTAAAGTCAACGTCTTGGTTGAAAAGCTGAATTTATGTAGAGTTTTGCGCCTTAGTTTTCGTGTGCGCGTCTCATTAATGTAATCCTCCAATAAGCGCGTCATGCTTTATCCTGTAAAATGACCGGTCATTACAGTTTCTTGGGATTCACTTTACAGTAGCCTCTGTTTACTCAGGATTTCAGGATTTAGTTGATGCATACGGGAAAAAAATGTTTGCACGTGTGTGTGCGCGCGCGCACGTGTTACAGTGAACAAGAGGATAAAGGTCATTTCTTGGCTACTGGATGTTAAGGCACACACAGTGGGTATATGGAAGGCTTTGAGGGACATTCCCCCAGCTGATTATCCACAAAAACAACCAGAGATCTTCAGATAATCACATAAAACAACCCTTTGAGTCTTAAAGTTGTACCTGGAGTACTGATACAACCTGTTAATGTTAATGATTATCTTGTAACATTTCACTGCTCAGTTCTCCTTTTTAGACAGTATTATTTTTAGAAGAACACAGGGCTGAGTTTGGGATTGAGTTCAGCACAGTTAAAGCATGAAAGGTGGGGCCATGTGCTGGTTAAAGATCTGGTAAAATGATTTTGTACCCAGAGCACACAAAGACATCATTGATTCTCTAAATGGAGCAGAAATGCACTTTGCATGGCTTTTCCTAAGTTATGATGTGAATCAGAGGTGCCGATGTAACATTAATGTTCACCACTCTACTGTTATTTTGTGTTATTTTTACTTCTAAAACAGGTATTTTTTGCTCACTGTGTTCTGGAAATAGATCTCTGTACTTTGGTGTGGACTCACATATACAGCGCATATATATGTTTTCAGACACATCAACTTATTTATACAGATCAGTAATCATCTTTGTCACATTCTATGCTTAATCTATCAAAAATAAATCACATTGGCACAATCATCCCATAAGAAGAAGCAAAAGTATTTTATTCCATATTTTCATTTAAAGTGCAAAAGTGTATTTAGGTTTTTCATGTGCCTTTTTATTTAATAAAAATATATAAAAAAAAAAAAAAAAAAAAGAAAAAAAAAAGTGTTTCCTGTAACTTAACAGTGACACATTGTAAAGTGCAAGTACCGGAAGTGTAACATTGTTTACCCTGTGTAGTTGGGCCTGTTTTAGTGAGAGTCCATTCCAAGGACATGGAGTTTGGGACTAATACGATAACAACACTGGCTGTTGAAAAAAAAAAAAAATCAAAAAAAAAAAAAAAAATCACTGAAACTTGTAAGAAACACTTCAGTGTGAAATGTATGAAGACAAGTTTGGCACACTAAATGATCTGAGTTGACTCTTAATTTTGAACAAGACTTTTTAGCATGAAATCTTACATGAGTCTTTTGTCACTGGCACCAAACTGAGTAGTGAAGCAAAAGCAGGAAAGTAAAACAAAAAACACCTGGTTTTCAGTATAGTTCTACTGTGAAGTCATAACATTCACTGGATAACACCTCTCACATCCTCACATAGCCCCCCAGTTTATACATTTCATTATGTAATATGTTCTTATACTAATTCTTAGGCATGTCTATAGGGCAAGTATAGTTTTTGTTGAGTGTGTGTGTCTCTTAAATAATCCAGAATGGGAAAGTTGGCTTTATAGTCACCTGCTTTTATAAAGGAAATAGCAGAAATTAACAGTGGACTCAAATGACGGCAGAGTATTTGCACAACCTCCCCAACATATTCAGTGTAAAGAGAGAATTTTATCACAATGCACTAAACTGTGCTGCAAATTGATAATTGAGATCAGCACTCTTCTGTGACACAGTCATCAAACTGTTGTGATGTGACACGCTATCACACTGTGGCGGAAAGGAGGGTTTGTTATTTCAGCATTGTTAAAAAAAAAAAAACTGACAATGTTTGCAGGGTTATTATTCTTCATTCTCTGTTTCCCTCTGTCAACCTTACATTTGGCCAAATTTCCATGTGCAATCAAATACTATATAAATCAGAACTTACATCCCCTGTGGTGGCGAAGCAGTAGGCATGGAAAAATGTGCATTACATTTGGCAGGTGATCAAATTAAAGCTGACAAGTTAGAAAGTTAAACTATATTTTTGACTGTTACTATGAAAATAATCTAAAAGTAATAAGACTGATTGTTTTCGAGATGAGTGCCAGATAACTTTTGAAGTGTAAATATGAATAAACCATTGTTTACGTTCACAGGCTCATATTCTTTCTCATCTGGAATAAAATCAAGGCTGAAGGAAACTTTGAAAATTGACCTGAACTGTTTTAATTTGTTTTGTGTTTTTTTTTTAGGCAAAATGTCCACACAAAGAGCATTGTTTTTAAGTCTGATGATTGCGTACTTGGACATCTGCCTTGGCCAGAGGGACTGCACAGGTGTAGACTGTCCTGCTCTGCAAAACTGCATTGAAACAGTTTTAGAGAACGGTGCCTGCTGTCCTACCTGTACACAAAAGGGCTGCACTTGTGAAGGCTACCAGTACTACGACTGCATCCAAGCAGGCTTCCGGAAAGGGAAAGTCCCAGAGGGGGAATCGTACTTTGTTGATTTTGGAAGCACTGAATGCTCCTGTCCCCAGGGAGGAGGGAAAATAAGCTGTCATTTTATTCCTTGTCCTGAAATTCCCCCCAACTGCATTGATATTTTACAGCCTGCAGATGCATGTCCACAATGTGGGCGATTTGGTTGCACACATGGCAGCAAGAAATATGAGGCAGGACACTCCTTTCAGATGGACCAGTGCCATGTTTGCCACTGTCCAAATGAAGGTGGAAGGTTAATGTGCTCCCCCATTCCTGGCTGTGACCTACGAAGTGGTAACAAACCCACATATGTTACAACCCCTGAGAACAATAATCCTTTGAGAGACGTGAGTGGCCGTCTTGACAGCCGACAGCCGAGTCCTGCAGAACCCTTTTCCAATTTGGCACTGGGAAACACTCTACCACTGTATAAGCAGGATCCACCCAGTTTTGGCACAGAGGATTATGACTACACACTGGCAGAGCCGACGACTTCCACCCTCCAAGATCTGGCCCCACCACTGGAATCTACTACAGTACCACCAGCTTACCCAGAGTCAAGTTCCACTTCCCTGAGCTCCCATGATGGCAGGAGACACCAGTCAAGAGAGACACAAAAAAGCCATGATCCAGAGCGAAGTGGCAGAAGTGAGGTATTGCATAACGTGGATCCAACCACTACCAAGGCCCAAAGAGAAACACTGTTAACATCTACAACCTCCCAAGGGGTGACCACAGAGAACCACAAGTCACAACATGAAACTAGTGAAAAGACCATTAGACATAACAGTGATCGAAGCAGGCCAACGCAGGACGCTTTAAAAGACACAACTTACGCTGCCCGTCCAAACAGGGGAAGCAGGAACGTCACCAAACCTCACAAACACAGTCAGGGCAGCCGCAGCGGGAATCACAGTAGATCTCATTCGGTCAACCATAAAGGGCAGGAAAAGGTTTCAGTAGAAAACGAACGACCTCTCGGTAAAGAGGAGCAGAGCTTGAACCCCACAATCCACTTCAGTCCCACCATAAAATCTCCAGTTGTTGTGAGGGACGATGGAGAGCAGCCCCGCAAACAAGCCCAAACCCTGCACAACTACCAACCACAGGATGGAGAGAGCGACACACAAGGTAAAAACAAACTAAAACTTACCTACAGCAGAATGCCTCACAGACTGATTTATAGTATAGCGATCACCATGTTGTCATATCAGACATCGCACCATCGCCTCCCTCACATCCTGTCTTTTGAGGAGGAATTCATCATCACTCTATTGAAGCTGGCGGTGGTCCAAGAAAAACAATTGTCCATGTAAAGCCTGTTTTCCCTAGATAGAATTTATCTACCTTTCTCAGAAGACAAGGGCACTAACATATACTTAGTTTGTATTAATTTCCTGTATTAAATTAATGTTTAGAAAAAGCTTCAGAGATTTGTAGAGCGGATAATACTATTAAAACTCACACCATTATCCCAATTCTATTTGTATCCTATCCTATAAGAGCTATTGAAGTGACCATCTACTTTGCTTCAGTGACAGTTCGGTGCTGTAGTCTATTCATCTTTTGAATCATTTAATCAGGAATGTGATTTTATACGGTCCAATAACTTTGGATGACTGATAGGCTTTATGAGAAGGAAAACTTAATTAGATCATAATTTCTCTATATCTCATGATTTAATAGCACAATGGTAATCGCACTAAGATCGTAAGAGCCCAGAAGATTAGATTAAATAATGAATGGGTGAAATGTCCTGATATTCGTCTTGTCATTTCATTCTTACTATATAGACAAGTTAGTTTCTGAATTATTCAAGAAATCGGTTCAGCTTCTCTAATATTAGTGGTGTTTTGTCCAGCAAACAGTAGTCCAGAGGTGTGTAGTTAACCTACTTTACAACACTATGATTTTTGTTGAAACCTGTCAGGATTTTTCTCTCCTTTCAGCACCTGGCCTCTGTAGGTATGTGCAGGGTAAGTTGAATGCATCTGTGAGGTGCCTCTATGGCATGAACAAATTCACTGACTAGTTGAAAGTTGGGAATACGTATAAATGATGGACCATTCGTTTTAACTTCTCTTCTTGTAGCAAATTTTGTTTTGGACTGCGATATGTCTGGGCCAAATCTAGATGAACTGTGCATGAATACCAATGAGCAAATTAGTTTTAGAATGTAACAGAACTTTCTCCTTTGATAGATCTTATCAACTTTACCACATTGCATGCAAGGATGAAGTCAATCTATACAACTGTTAAACAACCTATAGATTCATGGAAAAGTGTTTTGCTGAGTTCAGTATATGTAAGATATGCATTTGCTTGTGTGATTATGTGAAACTTGTAGTGGAGTCTTTGATGGTATTCAGCTGTATAGTTATGCTAATGACTGTTTCAATTGCCTACATCCATGATAGCAGCCTGTATACTGTTAATAAGTTAAACCTTCAGGTCAGTTTCTTGGCAAAAAAATAAGTATTTTGAGTTCTTCAGTGTCTCGTTTCTGCTTTGCTGCATTAGCAACATTTTACAACAGTGCTACAACACAGACATCAGTACAAACGTCATGTAAGCCTGCAGGTGTGTGCAAATCTTTTGTTTGTTCTGTTCTGTTTTGGATAAATAATGTGATGTAGCTTGTCTGGCTGCTCCACTTGAAGTGACACTGCAAAGGTTCACCGGTGAAGGTCATTGTTTTGAGGAAAGTCTTCCAGAGCGGTGACATGTTAAACCACACAAAGGAAGAACTGCTGATAAGATCCTCAACTAATGCCTGTTATCACTGCCATTAGCAAGGGATGCCAAAGTTATTTAGAGAAGGAAACAAAAGAGCACAAAACACAAGTATACATCCATTTTTCTCTAAACATAAATGGGCTGCTTTTGCAGTGGAACACAGCCCAAGATAAACATTTTTTCTTGTAGTCAATAAGTCCTGTTCATTTACCTTTTTCCCCTTTTTTCCCTCCAACCAAACACACTGTGTGCTTAGAAGGGGGATGGGATTGTTTAGGCTTTCTGATGCTGGCTCGGACCTGGTTTAGGATTTCTTAGGGGTTGTACTTGTGAGCAGCATAATACCCATGTGATGAATGAGACCACTGTTGTGGCGTGATTGCCAGACGCTAGTCACTGCTCCCTCATGAGCCAGTGTGATTACCAGTCTCCCGTGAGGCTGCTGTATTCCCAATCTTCCCAGTAATCATCTGAGCTAAAGCACACCTCTGCACATTCTGCTCAGAAAATTCCTTACCTTTTCTTTTACAGACAGTAGCTATGACTTTGAACCAAATGGACCAAGTCGCAGATAATGGTTTATTAGACTCATGACTGAAGCATAAATATGACTAAAATGAAAAAGTGTGGTAAATTTTGTTTTCATCAAGAGCACTGTCACAACATGCTGCATATGGGAGTAATCTGAGCAGATGTATAATTTTCCTTAGGATGAAAGGGAGGGTAAATTCCAGAGCTAGCCATGTGAGAGTTCATCCTCACTGTACCACCAAAGTGAAGATGAGTCTCAAGGAGATAGCTGACTCTTAATCTAGGGTGCCTTCCAGGTCATTTCCTGGAATCCTGGCCATCCGCAACACATCCTTACTGAAAAACCGCCTGATCTACGTGTCACTGACGCTTATAAATTAAAAAAAAAAAAAACATCTGCTCCAAGATGTGGCAAACCGCTCATAAAAGAGATGCCGTATAACTAGAGACTGAGTTTGATGATAACTTGCAACACAACAGACCTGCTTCATGCACCCATCTGCATTTCTATCTACAATCTTCAGGGCATCAAATGTGAAACAAGTAAGCTTTTCATATTAAATCTTATATTTACATCCATACTTTGTTTATGCAATTACTTCTAATGCGGAAAATAGTTACCACTAATGGGCCAATATGTTCCTGCCAAGTAGGTAAGATTATTCCGTAGAGTTCAATTATTTTTGTCCATCAGATCCAAAATCAGGATTTGGATGGATTTCCTCTGGCAAGCAATGAGCACATTTCCTGTGGTCTAGTTTGTGAACACACCTTGGAATATATAAGTCTAATAAGGAAGTGGGAAGCAGGCTCAAATTACAGGAATTATGGGAAAAAATGTGGTCTGAGGTGTGCAATGGAATACACTTAACTAATTTAATATGCAAAACGGTGTCTAATGCTGATTTTATCTTGCATAAAATCCATAAAACAACACGAGTGTATAGTGCGTAGTTTCAAGGGCATGTGTGCCATCGGTATGATACATGTGCTTAAGTCGTTTTAATTCAATACACAAGTCCTGACGGTGTGTATGTTAGTGTTTAGATCGTGTTATCTAACCACAATATTGCTCTGAAAACGATCAAAGAGCACAGCAGTTCCCGGAGGATCATATTAACTTACTATAACACCACTTAAGACAGCAAGAAGATGGATCACACCGTTGTTGGTTCATATAAAGATCAAGTCACAAAGCTGTCGATAATTAAATCGTGAATCGGTCCTTCTGGAAATGAAGTCATGGTGATAGCAAGAGAGACCTCCCAGTTATGTCATAGACAGCTGCTCTTGGATAGTGATTATATGCTTCAAAAGACACGACATCTCTGCAAGGATTCATGTTAAAGGTGAGGAGAACAATGTGTCACGATTCCTACGCTCGCTGCAAACTTTTACACACATACACCCACAAAAAAATGCACATAAACACAGACGTGCTTTTAAGCTTTTAGCATCAATCATCTGACATGTCCAGCCGCAGTTTGTTTGTTAGGGACCCTTGGCATGTGCTGCTATTCACATTGTTGGCCCCTGTTCTTTCCAGCCCACCTGTATTGTAAATCACTGCCAAGTTCACAAAAGAAAAGACACACCAGCTTTGATTAGTGGTAGCGTGCTGCTTTATGACACCTCTAGACATGTTCAGAGTTGCCCTTTTTAGTTGTTATTGTAACTCCATATTTTCAGAGGGTGTGATGTCACTAGTTTTGGATTTGGAAAAGAGCAAACCATCTGGTGTTAATGCTAGTCTAATGGACAGATGTACTATAATTAGAGGCCTCGAAGACGAAGAGATGCTCCTCAGCTACTTTTGAAACATACTGCTCGATGCTTACATTTAAGGAAGTATGATAAATCAACGCGGCTAATTATTATGCAGCTAAATGGAAAATGTCATGACTTAATTAGAAGGTTAAAAGAAACAGGAAGAAAGAAGTATAACAGGAAGAGTCCTGGTCAGGTTTAGATATGTTTCCATCCCCTGCTGTCATTATGGCTAAAAACAAAACAGTTTTCCTTTTCATTGTTTCAACCGCTGATTTTTTTTTTTGCAAACAAGACCTTGAAATCTATATATTTTACGTCTGTATACATCCTGCTTTGTGGATGGAGCAAATTTGTGTAGTGTTCACGATGAGGGGAATGATTCCACCTGGAGAAAATGAATAGGAGGCAAAAGATGAGGGATGAATAATTATGTTCCCCTGTCTTTTAATATACATTCACCATGGTTCAAAGAGACTTGTTTAACTGTGCAGCTGGCACACATACTGTAGTTATGTATCAAAGAGTCATTGTGCCTCTTAAGGTTTCACTTTTCTCATTTCTAAACCTTTAAATTATGCACACTGCAGCAGTCACTCGCTCTGTTTTGAGTAATTGCCTTGGCCTTATTATATGTAGGTAAGCCAACGAGAGAGGTATTTCAGTTAAGATGAAGAGGTAAATGGTATGAAGTTAAAGTGCTAAAAGGACTTGGGCACTCTCAGGTGTCTCTGCCTAGTTTTATCTATTTAGAAATGCGATAAGATTTCTGCAGTATCTTTCCTCTGGGCCACTGCCTGGTTCACTTACGGTTTGAATTGCAGCATTTCCTGTGTGGGGAACAATTATGGGGTTTAGAGGAGCGTTAATAGAATTCTAAAAAAACATTGTCAATGTCTATGATCATTAACTATTCAGATTTACAGCACGGAGAAGGAAAATTAAGTATACGGCATACTATCAGTGACAATCAGCAAAGCTACTGTGCTATGTTAATGGATACTCATAAATACACTGGTGTCTGGTGAATACTTCTATGTTATATAAGTTTTATAGAGTCATATCTTTGAATATTTCTGGCCTTTTGGTGTGACTGATGTAAACACGAGTGTTAGGAGCTGCAACTACAGTGTACAGCAGCCACAAATCAACGCTGGAATGCACTGCCCTGTTATTGGAGGAAGACATATATACAGTATTTTCCCTCTGAACCAGATAATGTGTTTTTCTTCTCCTGTTTGACCCATTTTAAAATGAAGTGCTAACGTGTTACAATTTTACTCTGCTCCAGCTCTGATTAACCAGGATGTAACAAAGTCAGGCAAATTTACTCAAGTAATTTTGTCAAAATGTTGTTTTTATACTTTTTGCCAATGAAAATGAAAGCAGAGTCAAAGAGTCTGAGAAGAAATGATTATTTCTGCTTAAAATTCTCATGATGTCGTCACCGTAACATGCCTTAGAGGAAGTTCAAATGCACTTCCAATGTGATTTAACCAGCTTGACACTGAAGGGATTCAATGATTGTTCATGTTTAACCTGTTATTTAATGTGATTCTCCAAAAACATTGGCAGCACTAAACAAAATGTCTTTTGTTTTTCACTGCAGTGTCTTCTAATGAGTTGGTGAAGACCTGCTGTGAGGCAGGGGAAAAATGGGCTTCTACTAATGGTCACTGCAACAGCATGGAACCAACAAGAAAAGATGTGAACTCCATCTGCTGGTACAGCTGTTAATAAATGTCTGTTTACATCCTTTGGCTTAATTATCATAATTAAATCTAACAAACTGTAAATCATCTTAAATAGCCATCTGAGGAAAAGTAGTTATATGTTTAAGGTTTAATGGTCCCTTTCAACGCAGTGAATGTGAAGATGGATTAGTTGCAGGAGTCTTATGTTTGGGTTTTCGTACAAAAGCAGCCATATTTAAGATCCATTTTCTTTGGATTGTATTGGAGCTTTTTAAAACAGTTTCTCAAACTTTAAAGATGGGAACACCTCGTGACTGTTCACAACAGGTTCTATCTTTAAATCAACAACACATTTGTTACTAAGTACATTCATTCAACCACCATTTCACAATAGTGGAGCTCTTAATACTGTGTTCAGCAGATAAAATCAGTCATTTGTGTCACTTTGCTATATAACAACTTTATTTTACTCTACATTGAAAGGATACACATTGGGTAAATAACTTATATGTAAAATGCTATAAACATATAGAGTAGCAGAATGTAGAATAGTCTACACTGTAACCATCAGACCCATACAAAAATGATCAAAACCATCCTTAATTCTGAGACGAATGAAATGCATATTAATTTTCTTGATCCAAATAAAATCTCCTGTGACCAACTAGTGGGCCACAGCCCAGTTATTGGGAATGAATGATGTAAATGCTTTTGATTAGTAATTGATTTCAATAATCAGAAAGGACACACTTTCTCTTTCTTGTTTTAATTAAATTTCAAGACACACTCTGTCGCAGCACTCGTGGGAAGAATAGTCAGCCCGCTTGTTGTTGCTGTAGCACCACAGTTGCCTTTCAAACACTTCCCTCACAATTCTTTGTCCTGTATGCTTTTGTCTACCAGGACTGCCCAGCGACAATGCTGCCTGGGGTCCCTGAGAGAACGTCAGTGTTTGGCTGGAATTAATGCAGCCAGAGGAGGAAAGATGTGTGAGGAAGATGCCAGCCCTGATAAATGTGGAATCAATTCCTTAAAGGCGAGTATCTGAGACCAGATGCCACAGTAAAGGGCAGGCGTAGTTCACTGAGTTCACACTCAAACTTAATGATGTTGTAAATTTCAAATTAGGCTTAATGCAGTCTGAATTAGCAATTTACAATTGCATTAGTCACAGTGGAATTGAAAACATGTGTAGATGGTCTTTGCCTTCAGTGTTTTTGCAGTGTCAGAGCAACTTTGGTCTAGATACCTCCAGCGAGGATTACTTATGTGGTGCCAATTCCCTGTCATTTGATTACTTTATTTAATTTAGATCAAATGATTTAGAGCCACTTAAAGCAGAAGACTCCCACAGTTGCACAGGTTTTTGCCATCTTCTCAGATAACCTCAGTGACTCGTAATATCAGACGTCAATTGTTCTGCGGGCTGACAATTAGAAGAGAAGTGGTGGAAGACGGTGGTTATTATGGCTTTCAATGAGGGTCAAGTCAAAATGGCTGTTCGGCTATATCGTGTTCATCAACATAACCAAGCTGACTAACTTTCCAGTAACTTTCTGAAACTGACAATCAGGCATACACATCCATATGCGTTCTGTAAAGTGACTCGTTAGCTATGTGGAGGTGTCTTTACTGTTTCTGTTAGTGCACTGTTCTATCAGTCATTACGAAATATCCTCTGCTCTATATTTAAATTATATACTACACCCCCTCTGTTTGACAGCCAGCCGTTCACACTATTTGGACATTTGGAATGACTAAAATGCCTAAAATTTCCAGCGTAGCCAGACAGCACATCTTAAGAATGGCTTGTACTCAAAGGCTCTCAAGCAGTACATTGACTCTATGTTGTTGTACAGTTGTTAAATATTGGCTCTCATCTCTTTTCTGTAGGACCCCTGTTGATTTAGTGGTGTTTTGCCATCTACAACCATGCCACATCACAGGAGTCATTACTTTAGTTTGATGTTTCGCCATGAACCCGTGCACTCTCTGTGGTAATTCGGGCGAGAGCTGCAGGGGAAGGAAGGAAGCAAGTTGCCCTAAATTCAAACTTGTCAGAACTATCTGTCAAAACTGAATTCAAAAGCAAGTTTTGCTACTGTACGGATGAGTGTGTGTCAGTGCTTTACATAATGGATGTTTTTTGTTTTTTTTTTTCAGTTCTGCACAGCTATATTCTGTTGTGCTCACCTTATATCATTAAAGGTTACATTATATTTCCTCTCAGTATGCAGGAGTTCTGAGGTAAATGCTGTGAATGTGTGGTCTGCAGGAGTGCTGTGAATGCTGTTCCCTGGGGCTGCAGTTCCGCAAAGAAGGACTACGCTGTGAAGCCCACCAGTACCTGAGTTTTCACTGCAGACATGTCTTTATCACCTGCTGCGAGGGGGAGGAGGAGAGGGCCGGGGGTCAAAACGGCTGGCACAGTGTCAAAGAGAGGCCCGCTGTCAACCCGACTCCACCTCCGAAGAAAGGTAAAGCCAACAATTATCCATGCACTACTCTGACGACAAGCAAGTAGCAGACACCGAAGCAAAAACAATCCATTTCCTTACCCCACTTGTTAAAGGAAGCATTGTATTTAAGGTCCCCTACCGTGCTTAGAAGTACTGCACCCTATTTGTCGCCCAGAACAACCCAATACACACCTCAGCTCTAATTTTAAGAGATCTAAAAGATCTAATGCCTGCTTGGCTCTGCATCCTGTTGTGGTCATAAAACCACTTAACCACTTACTTACACTTGAACTGATTTGTTTTGGTTTGAGCTGGGGTCATTTTAAATTAGTTAAAACAGCCATGTTGCATGATGAATCGCTTTTCAGATGGATTTTTAAAGTTCTCTGCTCCTTTAAAAACAGACAGAAATACTGAAATAAATCATGTCATTTTGATATCTTGTGGGTTTTTTCTTATCAAATTTGAGCTATTACAATCATTGGTGTTGGTACATGCAGTATGATGAGTAATGTGGTGTCTGGCTGTGTTTGATAAAAAAAACAAAAAAAAAAACAAATACATCCTGTTACTGAATTATTCATGTTATTTAGCATGTGGGTGACAACAAAAGACTCTTCTTGTCCTGTAGTGTCTGACAGCCCATTCCCTAAAGAGGCCTTCTCCCTTGGTCAGGAGCGAGATGGGGAGAACACAGTAGAGGTTCCTGTTGAGGTGGAGGACATGGATGAGTGCCTGATATACGAGGGCAACATCTGCCACCACAAATGCATCAATACACTGGGATCTTTCCACTGTGAATGCTTCCCTGGATACACGCTGCAAGAGGACGGTTTCACTTGTGCACAAGGTGAAGCGAAGACCACCCATCTCACTGCATTACAAAAGTGCTGGCAGACATTTCCAGTCAGGAAACAAACCGACTCAGTCATTTATGCTTTTAACTAAAATTTACAGTTCACATTGCTGTCAGGAAGACCTCATTTGTTGTAATTTGTGTACACTTTCACAGTATATTATTTTCCTGGTCCCTTTGACTTCCTTCCTGTCTGCAAGCCCTGATACTGCCTAATAATAGTTATTGTAATCATGCACTAACATCCCTTTCCTGCACTGACAGCAGTGCGCAACTAATCACATCTTTTTTCTGCTGTCAAAAAACTTTTGAACTGAAAAATATTTTTATCCTGTTTAAAAGTCACTCTTTGTGCCCTTTGAAGCCTGAAGGTCTGCTCTGATATACAGTGTGTATTCTCAGGTAATGCTGCATGAATATGCTGCAGTGTACCAGACGTTAATGAACAGTGGCTTTCACCAACACAAGCTTGTCTCAACAAGATACTAATGCCAGAGTTCTCAGCAAATTACAGTGAGGGATGGGGCCACTAATAAAACCCAATGTTTGTCTGCAGGCAATGTTTTTTCCTGCCTCACCTTCAGTGCTATTACAATTTTCATCTGAGGCTGCTACTCTCATATCTTTGGATGAAAATGCAGGAATCGCTCAAGGTTTTAGCCTCTAACTAAGTATATGGAAGTGTTGATTACAGTGTAATTTATGTCTTTGCAGAGACTATAGATGAGCAGAACCAACTGGAGGAGGATAACAGAGTGCTGGTGGAACTCACTGCACCCCTCCCACCCCCCACTGAGCCCTCTGTCCCACTCAACCCTTGTGAAGGTTAGTGCTTATGGCTTAATGAGGAAAGATGCAACTGCAAGCCTGACAGCTCACTATAAAAACCTTCATTGATCTTCACGTCTTAACCAGAGGCTGGAACATGCATCAAGTATGTTTAGAAGAGAATCAGGCTTTGCTGCTATAGACTGACGTGTTATTTCTTCATACTCAACATTTCCATGAATTCTAATTGTGCTACAAATGTCAAACAGGCACTCTGAGATAGTATCAAAGGTGAGTTTGTTTTTAGCATCAAGCGCTCATTTTAATGAATTCCTCATATCATAATTTGAGCTCTGCCACATTTTGTTTCTCTTGTTTGGTTGCCATGACACAAGGGTGGAGGTCCACCACACTGTAAGCCAAAATTAGGAAATACAATATAGCCAGGTCAGGGATCAACCTGGAAAAAGGAAATGAGCAAACAGCAATACAGTAAATCGTGTTCTAGTCTCCCACGCTGAGCAACAAAGCTCCCCTCTGTTTCAGTCCTCAAGTGTGTGCTGTGTGGGGTAGTGCTATATTTCATTTGACTTGACTATGATATTTTCAGGAAACGGCCCCTGTGAACAACAGTGCACCCCAGTGGATGGATGGCCACAGTGCTCATGTTCCCTCGGGTTTGCTCTGAGGACTGATGGAGTCTCGTGTGAAGGTAAGGAGCTGAAACATTTTCATACATTACATCAAAATCGCTTGCAAAAAGCTTGCTGCGTTCACCGAAGCAAAAAAAAAAAAAAAAAAAGCTTGCAATTTAAGCATTCATTTCAGCTTTCTTCTGCAGCCAGAGGACTTCCAGTTGAGGAGAGTTTCTTGGCAAGAATGCTTCCACTGATTTGTCTCTTTCTCTCATCAGTGCCTGTAGATTTGCAGAAGAGATACAGCCCTAATCCCCTTCACTCTCCATAACACTGTGTGATACAGACCAAAAAATACAAAAATGGGAGACATTCTTTTCATCTTGTTCCTGAGTTTCTACCAGAGGGATTATCCCAACTATCCATGCATTATCATGCTTTATCTTGCTGACTGCATACCATATGCACCGCTTTGTTTCTGTGTTATTCAGGCCATCAGTGGACTTGTGTGTTTTATCATGGAGCTCATCACCCAGTGGTCCAAGCGTCTAAGCTGTCTCACAGGGGATATATCTTTAAGTTAAACCATAACCACTTGTCTGTCGCCTGACTGTGGCAGTGACACTGACAGCCAGTCACTGTGCTGACAAATTTCCCATTGTGTAGATGTTACACCCAGAGGCACTGCCCCTAATCTCTCTCTCTGAAGAGGTTATGACCTGCCTCTTTAATCTCCTTCAACATTAACAACTGACTACACCACACACCAAAGTCTAGTTGCTGGCATTTTTCTACACCTTCTTATTTTGGAGGATTTTTGTTTTGTTTTGCAAACATACTGCATCATCCATCTTCTAGGTCTTTGTACTTTTCATTATGTATGCTGTTTCTTCATATATTCTCCTTTATTTATTTTTTTTGATACAGACATAAATGAATGTTTGTCACCACTTTCCTGCCAGCTGAATGAGCGTTGCACAAACACTGCGGGGAGTTACATCTGCCAGACACTGATCACCTGTCCCCCAGGATACCAGATCAACAATGACATTTGTGGAGGTACACTTTACTTTACCCGCATTCAGATGCATCAAAGTGTTCCTGTCTTTACACAGTAAATATGCTGTTAAATCTAACACCTTAGCATAGTAATTATTTACTGTTAAATCTCAGTATGAAGAACTACATGTCTTGTCTTTTTGTAGTGTAGGCGATGTCCAACTTCAAGATGCAGTTGTATCCCTCCCAATACAGCTCATTATTTCCATGCACCATAAATTCGGCCTGTGCAGAGGTCTCATTCATAAAGTAGCAGGAGCAGCACAGTGTTCAGGAAGAACGACCCCTAAGATGAGCATTAGATGTGCTGAAAGTGCTGTTTGCTTCCACAGATGGGTTTCTGTTGGCTCAAGCAAAAGAGACTAATCTATTCTGCAGCTCTTTGTGAACTTGAAGAACATTCAGTCATCTAAATTAGCATTTAGCAAGATGGTGTGTTTTTTTTTTTTTTTTTTTTTGGTGTTTTTCTATTCTGAATCTCTAAACAGCTGCCACTTTAGACTGTTAGCATAACTCATCTGTTACAAAAAAAACATACTGTTTTGAGTTGCCCTTTCTTAGTCATGTTTTACTTACAGAATACACTGCAATTCTCCTTTTGTTTACACAAACAAAAGAGGAATATTCACCACAAAGGAGGAATGGTTTATTTCTGCCTTCCTTGGAACAAAATTACTCAGTTTTGGCCAGGAATGTAATGTGTAGTGTTATATCAATACTTCCTTTCTCAGTCTGTCAAAAAATCTTTTACCCTTACCACAGTACAGGACTTAAATATCATTCTCCTTTTTCTCTGAGATATTTGTTTTAATTCTAACAATTTCTTTACATCCAGGTGCAGTTAACTTCTGAATTTGGTTATGCTGCAGACAAGTATTGGCAGTAGCCAATGTCGCAAAACTCAAAGTTCCTTCTCCCCTTTTCTCCAAATCACCTGAAATAACAAAGTCAGTGAGTCTGCTGTGTTTAAGGGGTTAAATTCTTCCATTGAGCAGGTGAACTCTTTGACCTTCTCAAGGCTCTTTGAGCCTGTTGAACTCTACGAAGGAGGTCACTGCCAATCTCACATACATTTACCCTGCTTCCTGGCTTTTCTCTCCCTGCCTCCATCTGTGTCAGGCTCATTCAGCTCTGGATGACTCTGCCAGGCTCGTGTCAAGAGCAAGATGCTCAATCACTATCTGCTGCTTAGAGACCTGCCCCATATCCATAGGGCTGCCAATATTAGGCCTCTGTACTGCAATTACAGTGGTGAAATCCTGCAAGTCTGCTTGAAAATGCAAGATACTCATATATTATGCACATATTTCTTTTGGGATCCTGATTTCCCTGTAGCATTTGTTCATCCTATGGCAACAGATGTTTGAGCGATGATAGACAGGAGGCAAGCCTTTTAGTTCGCAGGTGCTAGAGGACTCAGGAGTGTTGTATTAGTTGTCAGATACTCATTGCAATACTGCATGAGGAGACTGAATTACACCTGGCTTGAATCACTGTAAACAACCATTGAGGCAATTGAGGTGTAACATGCGATCATCAAAGTGAATGAAAAACATTCCTGAATCATTATAGAACTCTCTTATTGTTGATTAACCTCTAGAGTATTAGCAGGTAGACCTTTGTGAAAAATGCACAGCAAGAGATACACTGTAAATGTGAGAAGCTGCCATTTAACCACAGTGCCATCCAGTGGTCAACTCTGGTCTTACAGTACTGCAGCATGGCATTGCCAGTCATAGTGGATTATTAGACTGTAACTAATAGTGTTTGATTTATTTCACAGATATCAACGAGTGTGTGCAGGGGAGCCACAACTGTGGGCCGACCTTTGATTGTGTAAATACTGAGGGGTCGTTCAGGTGCAACCCGAAACCTCGCTGTTCTGTGGGCTTTAATGTGGATGCCCTGGGGAATTGTGTGGGTAAGTGGTCACCGTCGCACACAATTATATGACATATTGCATTACATATAATTACACATTTGTATTTGACTACTGTGGACACTGATATGTAAATCACAAAGATGGAATATGCCATTGTAATCCAATACACCTTTTGTCCAATTGTGTCCATGAGCTGCCTGTGCTGTGAATGCACTGACAGAAAAAAGCTGTTTGTAGGCAGCCTTGGCTCTGTAAATGGGAAACAAGTCTGTTCCGTTTCATCAGCTACAGGGAGTGTAGGTTCAGAAGGAGCCCTAAAGGGAGTGGTGTTTGTATTTTGGTGCTGAGTTCAAACATCTTGTCTGTCCCAGGAATTACTTACTTGACCTTTAACACATGCTGTATGTGCAGCTAAGCACCAGTAATACCACCATTAGGCCAAGTTTATGAGGGTTTTCATTTAAAGGGCTCATATTTGGTCAAACCCATGTTTATTAGTCTTTGGTTCATTTATTTGCGTATTTGGTCCCTAATAGTTCATAAAGTTTGAATTTGAACCCTCCAGCTGCTGAAAAACTATCTTTATATTCATTTTGGCAAAAAGTTTGTTGATGTCTACAACCTGTTTTAATTCCTTCTTAATTTGTTACGTCTATAACTAGTTACATCACGACATTTGCACATATATGGTTAAGACGAACATTTCGCCGAGTGCGACTATAATTGTTTGTCAGCAGCTGTGGTTGTGAAAATATGTCCAAACTTCGAGCCGATTACCTAAAATGTTCATTTGTCGGTTGAACAGGACAGAGCAGCACAGTCAACAATATGAAGTGGCTCATGTGCATTTAAAGGGCTAGCGCTCAAAACAACCTTTCTAGTGCCATTACTCAGAAATAGGATTAAAGATGGACCTGTGGAGTTGAATTAATGAAGAATTCAGACCCAAGCAGAACATTTAAAGTTCATTGAGACCACAGGGAAATGTTTTAAAATGTATAATTCCATAAAAAAAACAAAAACAAAAAGCAAAATATCATAAGCCACAAAAATCTGAAATGACCATGGAGCCTCCACTGAGGATGACTGGATAAAAAAATACATTACTATATTAGGGATTAACCCTTTGTTGGGCAAGTGACTATTTTTGGTAAAGACAGTGACAGTTACAGCGAGTCAACAATTTCAGGTCCACTGTGGTCTACAGGGTCTGTATGGTGCACCTGTGCATGAACAGTGAGTGGACCTGATTTGTTAGGTACCATGAAGTAATGGTACTAATGTAATGAATGATGAAGTAATGGTACTAATGTAAGGAATGATGATGTAATGGTACTAATGTAAGGAATGATGAAGTAATGGTACTAATGTAATGATGAAGTAATGGTACTAATGTAATGATGAAGTAATGGTGCTAATGTAATGAATGATGTTCAAAGGGATCATGTGGATGTGGACAGGTGACTGGATCAGCACTGATGTTGGTCTAATGTTCTAAAAGTGATGTTCTAATGTTCTATAATACATGTTCCTTTCACCTTACGTGTGTTTTTCTTAAGATTTTATATATATATACTTGAATTTATGTATTTTTTTGCCACTTATGGATAAGGAACAAAATATAGTAACTTCATTAACCTTGATTTTTCTTCATAACAATAAAAAATTTAGAAAAATTTCACAAAAGTAATATCATCTTGTGTCCTCCAATAACACACTTAGGTTGCAATTGTGCCCTACAAAGGGTTAACCTTATATGTCTTTCTTATGCCATATTTTCCATAACAGTCACTCTATTATCCAAACAGATGAGTGAACTAGGGCAGGTCCAGAGGCTGAAATTTCCCCATAAGTGAATCACAGTCTGTGTGGACACTGTTTGTATGCCACACAGGTGAATCAGCAACGCCACAGAGACAGAGGGGTTAAATGCCACACAGACAGGAGATCAGAGAAGTTGCTGTTAGGGGCTGCAAAGGGGTGGATAAAAGCCAATCCTCTGTCCTCCTCTAGTACAAACTGATGCTGTGGAATTAGCCCCCAGGGGCAGGAACTGAGGCATGTCGAGGCAGCCGACGCCACTGTAACAGGAGTGTAAAAGAAATGCTCTGAGAAATGAGAAAATGGAGAAAATGTCAAACACACACACACACACACAACAAAGTTATCCAGGGGAATGCGAGTGTGTGATGTGTGTTTGCTTTGATATGCAGTGAGGCTAAGGAATTGCCCTCTGGTCTCTCATGCCATGCTTTTGTGCCTTCGGGTACTCCCTCTTCATCCATTTTTCTTAATCTCTATCTCTTTATTTTTTCCCCTCTATTGCTACAAGATGTTGATGAGTGCACTTTGGCCCAACCATGTAGCCCAGGATTTAACTGCATCAACACAGTGGGATCATACATATGTCAGAGGAAGATAATTTGCAACCGTGGCTATCATGCCAGCCCCGATGGATCCGGATGCATAGGTAAGATTTGCAGTTACACATGGGGAGTCAGATATGTAGAATGCAGATAAGATAAACTGACTTCATGTTATACCTAGATCCAATAAAACAAAACAATTATTATCCTTTCACACCCGATCAACCAGGACTGATGCTGTGGGAGCTTTTTGAAAGTGTTAGTGGATGATTGTTACCACTCACTGTCTCGCAATCTCCTTCATCTGCTTTTCAATCATGTCTGTCTTGTAGATGTTGATGAGTGTGAGAGCGGTCTGCATCGATGTGGCGAGGGCCAGCTGTGCCACAATCTACCTGGTTCATATCGTTGTGAATGCCAGACAGGCTATCAGTATGATTCATTCAGGAGGATGTGTGTAGGTATGATGGACAACCTCAGAACGACTAAATATTTATTTTTTATTTTGTTTCAGAAGAAGAGGAAAAAGTGTGTTTCTTATATGTTGCTTTGACTTTCTCTCTCCCTCTGATCTCCTCTTCTTTTCTTTTCTCATCTCATCATTTTCTCACTGCCTTGCATTACTGTACCCCCCCACACCCCCCACCCCTTGTCTGCCCACTCTGCTGCTCCTGTTTATTATTCTGTGGTGGAAGAGCTGCTGCTGCTGGCTCCTGCAGTGGCCATCGGGCCACCAATCATGCCTCCTGCAGCAGACAACCCTGTTCAGCTCCTACTGCTGTCGCTGCTCCCTCTGTTTTGTGTTCCAGTGTGTTGTGACTCTCTTAATAATGAACTCCACTCAAGTGTTTAGACTATCAGCGGGCATCTGGTCCCTTCACATTGTGGACATGCACACAAAAACACACAAGCATGCACATGTACACGTGCAGGGTATCAAACCTGCACATGCTTCGTTGCACACATGCACTTTCACACATGGGTGCAAAACATTCACATACACACTTACAGAGGTATGATGACATTACTTCTTCCTCTCAGATGTAAATGAGTGCTGGCGCTACCCAGGCCGCCTGTGTGCCCAGACCTGTGAGAACACCCCAGGCTCCTATGAATGCTCATGTACCACTGGCTTCCGCTTATCCGGTGATGGCAGGAACTGTGAAGGTGTGCACATGTTTATGTCTACCTGTGTGGGTGTGAGAGCGTGTGTGCATTCATGTGTGTATTTGCGCAAGTTAGTGCATGTTTTTGTCAATTTGTGCATGAATATACACTAAGCCTATCTACACTTCAGTTTTGCTGGTGGACCAGGTTTGAACTTATGCAGAAGTAAATATCTTAAGTGTGTGGATGTTACACCTGGCCACTTTAATATTTTAAGGTTTTTATTGATGATTTATACCTAATATCATGCCATGCCTTCAAGCACAAACAGTTAAAAGCATAATTGGCTGATTAACACTATCTTGTTTATAAGTTGGGATTAAAACATTGACAACCTTTGATCAAGTGAATTATGACAGTAATGAGTCCTAAACTGTAATCCTTAGACATGAATGAGTGCTTGTCCAACCCGTGCGGTCAGGAGTGTGCCAACATCTATGGCTCATACCAGTGCTACTGCACACAGGGCTACTACCTGAGGGAGGACGGGCATACCTGTGAAGGTGTGGCACACTCTATTACACACCACATTAACATTTTTATACCATGTCTATGTTTTGACAGGTTTTAAGTTATTTCTGCATGATTTACTCTCCTTTTTTTCGCTCAGACATTGATGAGTGTTCCCAGAGCCTCGGCCATCTGTGTACCTACAAGTGTGTGAACGTCCCTGGCAGTTATCAGTGTGCCTGTCCTGAGTATGGCTACACCATGTCTCCAAATGGACGTTCCTGCAGAGGTAAAAATGCTTCACTGAACACTCTGACTGTGCTGTAGTTGCAACATTACAAGTGTGCCTCACTGAGTTTGGCCCTGAAATAGAGTTTTAAAATGACTCTGCAACTATTTGACTCGACATAGAGTGTACAGTAATGATTTTGCTCAGATGGATATAATTGCTACTTTTCCAGTGGCTCAGTAATTACACAGTCTATAAAACTTTATTGCTCTACAGACTTCACTTACTAATTTGATCTTTTTTGTTGAGCTGTTTCCACCAATATGCACTACTTTTCTTTGAATATTACTTTGCTGCACATTTTAGTAATGAGGCTTTTCCTCAAATTTCAATTGCCCAGTGACTACCACTGATATTTTATCTCAGGCAGTAAACCAGCGCTTGTATATTAAATGTGTGTTTAGATATCGATGAGTGTACCACCGGGGCCCATAACTGCTCTCTAGCTGAGACCTGCTATAACATCCAAGGAGGATACCGCTGCCTTTCCTTCAGCTGTCCGCCAAACTACCGCAAAGTGTCTGACACGTAAGTTATAGCTGGCGTTTAAGTGCGCACATGGAAAAAGACGAAGTGGGATCAGTAAACCATGTCAAAAGGAAGTGGCAGAAGAAACATTCAGATCCTCTGCTTAACCACTAATAGCACTGTGAAAAGATTCTGCATTCAATGGTCTGTGTATTACTGTGATATATGATGTTTTTAGATTCATATTACAGTATTTTATTGCTGTACATATTTAAGGTTGAGCACATTTGAAGTACTTTATATAGTGTCAGTTTGTTAAATCTATAGCAATAACTGATGTATGGACACCATTATCTGTCCTGTGCAGCACCTTGTCATGAGTTCAGTTTGTAACAATGGATGAATTTAGAAAAGTCCAGTTGTGCCCCATGTGATCTCATTTTGGGAAAAAAAAACCCAAAAAACAACATATTGCAATCACCAGTAAGAGACAAGTCATTTTTCTATTGTGTTTGAATTGTGTCATCAATTACACATATCTGATGTCAGTCAATATAAAGCTGTAGTTTGGTGTAAAACTACTGAAATATTAGACTGGAATAGAAAGAACGCATGTATCAAAGTTGCAGCTGTGACATCATAGTAACTGTGTCTCCACGGTTTGTTCAGAGTCACTGAGGTCCATGCAGCTCCAACAGGACCAGACTTGGAGTGACTTTAAGCAGTTTTAATAGTTTTTCAGCTAACATTCAAAGAAGTAGATGAAATGTGTTAAAGTAAAGTCCATTTTGTTGTCAGTGACATTTCATTAGTTTCATTTGTTTGTTTCTTTCTTTATTTCCTCCATAGATGAAAGCAAAAACACAGAATTTAAAAAAAAAACATGTTTACATGTCTGCAAAATATCCACATTATGAATGAAAAATAGCAGAAAGAAATTAGATAATTATGTGTGACAGGAGATGCAGTCCACTGAGCCATTTCCCACAAAACTAGATGTTTCCTTTCTATCATCACAAACTGTGACTTTTTTTGGCTCCGTTTTCTCTCAAACTGACAAACATAATATGTGTAAATGATGGAACATTTTGTAACAAGATGAAAAAGTTATTATTAGCATATTTTCCCCAAAGTTAGGTCCTATGTGGAACATCAGAAAGGTCATGACTTGGACGTTTTGTTATTTCTGGGGAATTCATGAAGGAAAAATGAATCATTCAATGTGTCACAAACCCAGTATTTTTGCCTAAAAGGATCCTTTTCAAATATGTGTCTTCTTGCAGGCGTTGTGAGCGGATCAGTTGTCCGAACTATATGGAATGTCAAAACTCTCCGCTCAGAATCACCTACTACTACCTCAGCTTCCAGTCCAACATTGTGATCCCTGCACAGATCTTCCGTATCGGACCTTCCCCTGCCTACTCTGGTGATAATGTCATTGTCAGTATCACCCAGGGAAATGAGGAAAACTACTTCAGTACCCGAAAGCTGAATGCCTACACGGGAGCTGTGTACCTACACAGGCAGGTCGCGAGTCTGAGGGACTTCCTTATTACTGTAGAGATGAAGCTTTGGAGACAGGGGACATTCACCACTTTCCAAGCCAAGATCTACGTCTTCATCACAGCCAACCCACTCTAACAGTTGAAGTTGCTTCTATGGACATAAATGCATTTATTGAAGACTTTTCACTATTTAACAGCGTCACAAAATAAATAAATACACCACTGCCTGAGACAATGGGTTTAGATAGTTACCATGCTTTTGTTTTAGTAAAGTTATTATTAACACATTGTCACCAAAATATGGAAATATTCAGTCTGTTTTGTGTGAATTCCATCCTAGTTACTGTATTTTTATTTTCATTTGTCAATTGAATTGTTATTTTACATGTTATTATTTCCATGTCTTGGAAAAAATATGAGGAAATATTTTCAATTACATTCTCTGTCAGAAAAAACAGCAATGGTTTTAGAAAAATATATATATATAAAAAAAGATTGACTTATGCATAAAAGCATGAAATCTAGCTCTGTCCAGCTCAGTTTTTTTTTATAGTTCTAAACGTGTATCTTATTGATACTCCATGTCGTTTGATTACACTGTGGTAAGAAAAGAAAAAAATGTTGCAATTTTCTATTGTAGTACCAGAAAAGTGCAGTAGTTTGATTTTTGGTATTTGAAGTATTTTGAAAATATTATTTAATATCACTCAATATTGTGTATTTTTATATCCCTGTTAACAGACACATTATATATGGATGTATCATATTTTTATGATTCGTAAGCTTCAAAGTATTTTACTAAAATATATAAAAAATAAGAAATAATGTGGATTTGGTGTCATGTGTTTAACATTTTTTATTTATTTGAAGGTTGGGAGTCATTTCATGCAGTTAGATTTATCTGTTCATTTATCTGTATCATTTATATTTAATTACTTTTTTATTATTAGCCAAACCTTGTCATTCATATAATACAGTATATTGTTTTTCGCTTCAGTAAAGCTGTTAAGCTAAATAATCCATTCTTGTCAGGGCATGTCAGACAGTAAATATCCATGCCTATTTACATACCTGTTCACACCTTGCTTGTTAACTCAACACGAATGTCATCCACCAACAGACGCCATTTTAACACACTTGAGTTTTATTATGGCTAATAAAAATGAATACTCATGTAGTGTTTGATATCTGAAATAAAATGATTATAGTCTTCATGTATATGTATGTATAGGCTGTACAGGGTATTGGCTAATTCTAGGGTGTTGTACCGAAGTGTTGCACTCCCATCTACAGGAGAAAAGGTTTCCTACACCTTAAGGTACTGGTCGTCCTCATAAACAACCGTATCTTACACAACAGTTCATTCTTAAGGGGATAAAGGGGAAACGCCACATAATCTTAATTAATTCTGAAGAAAAATGAAACAAAGGAAATGTAGATAGAAGATAATATTCTTATTAATAAGCTCTATTTTAAGGTCATCTTCTGCCTCTGTGCTCAGCTCAGTGAACCTCCTCAACCTGTTGTAATCATCGGAAAGGGTGTGTTTGTCAAAGTGACAGCAATATTAATGCGTGCTGCACATCCACACAGGCTACACGCCAGATTTCTGCCTCTGGAGATGAGTTATAATGGATGGATATAGATGGACTAGATGGATTTGTAGACACTGAAATCTAAATCAGTCCTTAACTCTTACACCAGTAAGGACTCCTACTTCCTCAGACATTCACAGCAGAACTTAATACAGCTTTCCTTCACATTCTAAGATCTTCCCCTTGTCAGACCTAATAATGATAGATATGTTGATTAAAAAATGAAAAAATGGCCCCCACCTCACCTGACACAAGTGTCCAAACACACCCAGTAACTGAGATGCCACGGTGTGTATGTAGGATACATAACTAACCCTACAGCTGTGATTGATGTCTCTTTCCCCTAATTAGTTTTATCTCTGTTTCAAGATTAGGTGTTGCTGTGTTTCAGGGACAGTGAATCATGAGGGGAAGCTACTCACATTTATTATTTGTTTTGAGACACTGACAGGAAGCTCTGAAATGTCTTAGACTGAGGAAGAGGGACTATCAGGGAGTTATAGGTCTTGACAGTTATGGAAGAGAGATAGATACCACAGAAGAAGCCCTGTAGTTTAGCTTTACATGGATGTTTAGAGTCAGGATGATGATTGATGAAAACTCACCATGCACAGACATTGCACAAATGGCTTTAACCCATAAAGACCCAATCACCCACCAGTGACCTAAACTATTAACTGGTGTAAATGTTTAATACCTGTTGATCCACTGATCCTATAAATGCATGTAAATAATTGGTGTAAAATACAGTTTCTCTGTTTTCATACTCATCATGTATGACTCATGTGGATGTTCAGAGTCTCTGTAGTGAATGTGGAAACACCATCATCTTCTATAGCAGTGATTTCCCAGTAAAACCAGTTTGGTAAATGAACACTTGGTTTATGTTGAATTATTAATGATAGATTTGATTTTACTTACTTCAGCTTTAGTGAACATCTACATCATCAGTGAATTAAATATAGGAAAATACGTAATTTACACTGAAAGATGCACAAAATAAAGAATATAATATTACGATAAATGGTGATAAAATAAAGAAAAGTTAAATTTAGAGAAAAATTAATTTGGGAATTGCTACAAGAGTAACACCAGGTGTTTATGGGTTAATAATATAATACTATATATGTTTTGACAGCAAAATACATCATAAGATTCCAGATACTTTCCTCATTTGATAACAATAAATACGAAATCTTTACTGCATTGTTACAGTAAAGCTTTATCTGAAAACAGAATACTCTGGTAATCCAGGAAATCATAGGAATAACTGTGACTTTTTGTGATACAGTGAAAATATAGTGTTTATTTTCCTAAAATGCTATTTATAAGAAGCAAAAAAATGTATTCTATAGTGGTGTGCAACTGAATGTATGGATGTGTCAGGATGGAGGTCGAGGAAAGGCGGGAGTGATGGGTGAGGAAGAGAAGAAGAGGAGGTGGGTGGTGTTACAGACACGGTTGTCTTTGATAGCTCAGGTGGTCATCACCTGAGGGGGAAAAGAGCGTTAATGGGCATTCTCAGCAGCAGACATGCACAGGCTAGCGCTCCCTCTTCTCTGGCTGCCATAAACAGGGGAAGTATGCATCATTAGATTAGACTGAGGTTAACTACCAGCAGTCAAACCCGCTTCATACAGTAGCCAGCAGTGTTTGGAGAGCACAGACTCAGCCTCACACCCTCCCACCTCCTCATATGATTGGTTGGACCTCATTTGAGTCTTGAATGACTGCGGTGTGATAGGTTAATTTGAGGTGGGACTACTTGAACCATCGAAAGACTTATTAGTGTAAATTATGTGTTTGGTTGATGATCGGCCATCGACAGAACATCTTAATTACATTAGAAGCATCTATCAGGGCTCACTCTGTAATGCATCGCAGCCAGTACAGAAGCCGGAAAGTGCAAGAACCCAGAACAAACATGACAGTTAGTAATGAACACATCATATCAAACCTCAAAGTATTCATTTTAGATTTAAGGCTCTAGAAAGTAGAGCAAAATGTCCGTCCTGGTGATAAACAGTCTGAACAAAATGGAGCTGAGGCAAGTTGATAAACAGAAACAGAAACAGGGAGAGGAATTTGCCTGAGAGGAAAAAGAAGGAAGGTATGTAATGTTGCCTGTCACTTTGAGGCGCCTGATAGCTCAGACTAGGTGTCATCTTATAATGCTTCTACAGATAACTCACTAATTTCCTAATATTTTGCGCATGCTTAGTGTTATATCGATCGTATATCATAGACGGAAAAGCCTTCACCACATGACAGACACGACTCTGTCTGTGTGACCTGTGAGAAAGCCAGGAGGCAACGCTGCGGGTAGAGAATAACATGCAGCCCTCGAGGTATATAGAATGGATAGCTGGGTTCATCCCTGCAGGAGTGGATTGACCTGGAGGAAGCTCCACTCCAAAACTCCCTGGGTGGGAAGATTTACTGGGGCCTTAATCACAGGTCGACACTTTGGCAGCAGACTCTCTGACCAATGGAAGACAAAGCACAGATGATGCCTTCCCTTGTTAACTGCCATTTTGACAGACAGTGTAATGCCAAACATCTTTGGCATGTGTGACTTTTGACACCCTAAACCATGTTTTGTGCTTTAAGGTTGTACTGTACCGAGGCACTCAAAATGAAAATTACACTTGTAGGGCTGTCTAGTGATAAATATGTCATTAAAGGGTCAATTCACACACATTATAAAAGTCTCTCACATGACCCTCATTAAAGATCGCCACCTCTGAAATACTTGTGCGTTCAAAGGAAAGGGTAGGTTGTATGTACAGTTGCAGAAGAAAATGTTATCAAAAACAAACTTAACTCAAATAGACAGACAAGAAAACATGGAATGCCTAAAAGCAATGTTTTTGTCAGTACAATGACAATTATTGATGTAAGAACTGAAGTAGGTTTGGTTATTATGAAGAAAACCATGGAAAATGGATAGATATCAGCTCTGAATGAACTGTTTTTCTTGTTATCATTATATTTGTCCAACCAAATGTACCTTTAGAAAGAACAAGAAATTGAAAATAAAAAAAAAACAAGGGGTGGTCTAATCCTTTTTTCTGCAACTGTAATATACACTACTAAAGACATTAATTTTGTTTTTTGTTGCTAAAATTGTATTTTCTTTTTTTTCTTCTTCTTTTGTTCAGACAAGGTACAGTTTTTCATGTTACAAGAAAAATAGAAAGAAAAAACTGACAGGTAAATTGGATTTTGATTATCTCATTATGATGACATATTTCAGTGTATGTGATATATTAGGAAGCAAATAAACATTTAGGTATCATCTCCAGAACAGCAGCTATTTAGCATTTTCTAAAATACAAATGTACACCTGTTTTAACCAACTTTTTCTCCTCTATTTTCACATCAAACTTGAACTTTAGTGCTCGCTTGCTTCCTTCTACCCACTCACAGGTCTCAGTGTAGCGAGATGAATTACATTATCACCAGTTTTACAGTAGTGTGCATACTCTTGAAAAGATGAGCTTATCTATATCCACCTAATTTTTCTTTTTCTGAAAAGAGGCTGCACCTGGACTTAACTAAAATTATCAGTGTGCACATACCGTTGGACAGTTACCGCAGTGATTAATAGGGTTGAATTGGTTAAAAAAAAAAAAACCCTGACTGATGTAATAAGTAGTTTTTCATTTCTTTATTCTTTCACATACCATTTTAATACAAATAAAAAAAGATCTGACTCTTCTGAACCGTCAAATCATTGACCTGCATTGAAAAAAGCAAACAACTATATTGTTGTAGTTACTAAAATTGGATTAAAAAGTCTACAAAACCTGGGAAGATAATCATGTCAAAGGAAGAAGAACATTGACTATGATCAATGACAACACGGTGAAATCAAATTGGGAAAAAAAAGGCATAGAACTCATGGCTTTGTTTGATTGTTAAACGTTTCTACATGCACACTGTGAAGCGAACACAAGGCATTCAGACCAAACAGGTGTTTAGCCTCAAGAAAACCATTTATCAGGGAGAGTGATCAAGAAAAAAGGCTCTGATTTGCTCAAGAGCATAAAGATTGGACTGTATTTCAATGGGAAAAAAACGTCTTGCGCTCTGATGAGTCCTTACTGACCCTGTTCCAGAGTGATGAGCACATTATTAGGGTGGTGCTTCTCAAACTTTTTACGCTCCAGTACCCTGTGAAATATACTTTTTAGTCAAGTACCCCCAACTCTCACTTCAGCATTTTTGATTAAAAAAATTTTTGGCAAAATATGTTCCTGTGTCAAAGGTGTCTGTGTTTGTGTCTGGTGTATATTTTCAAAATTTTGTAGACAAACAACATATATTTTAAGTGTAATATATCTATATATATAAAAAACAATAACATTTTAAGTACATTTTGTGTGAAAAATACAAACTGAAAAGAAATTGGTCATTAATTTATAAATGAACGTTTCATCAACAAAAAATAATTACATAGCTACTTAAATAAACTCATTTTGAATCACACAAAATACAAATATTCGTAAATGTTACCAAAGCTTAAACAAGGTGACAGACAGTAAAACTATTATATGAATGTATTTATTATATTTTATGTTTCAGCATTAATTCTTCTTAATTTGTATTTTGGTACATGATGATAATTAATATATTTTTCCAAAAAAAACAAAAATACAGTATCCCCAGGATTTCTTCCAAGTACCCCCACTTACAGTGAAAAAAGATGATGTGATTACCCATCATGCCTTGTGCCTACAATACAAGACTGTGGGGGCAGGGTTATGATCTGGGGTTGCTTTAGTTGGACAGGTTTAGGTCCAGCAGTGTTATGTATCTAAAAAATTATGGAATTAAATCTCACAACATTACATAAGTTTATAAAAACAAAGCCATAGACCTCTAAAAGTGAAGTAGTAACAAAATTAAGTGTTGGACTTCAGACAGGATCAAATAAATAAGCTTTTATATAAGTCATTGTCTTTGTCATACATTGTTTGACATTAATATTTGTTAGTAATGTTGATGCTGTCTGATGTCACATCTGTATTTGAGTATGTGATGAGAAAATATGAGGCTATGATGCAATAGTAACTAACATGTACTATAACAAAGTACAGGCTGTACTGTAACAGGCCTAATGCCACTATAACAACATAATTCTAATAACGCTCTCACTAATAATAATACTAATAATATCATATGTAATAACAATGGCATATATAATTACATGTAAATAGAATATTACTAGAATACTACTGCTGCTACTGCTACTACTACTACTACTACTAATAATAATAATAATAACAATAACAATAACAATAACAATAACAATAACAATAATAATTGTATATGATAAATCTAGATCATATTTTCAGTTGGTGATGGTTTATAACCTATATAAAGTCATTATGGTGCATTAGGTCCAGACCTGTGTTTATTTATAGTACTTCTGTATTTATTTACCTGTACCATAAAGAATTGTGACAAAAGATATCCTTCTAAAATATAAGTGGTTGAATTTCACAATATTCAGCAAATGAATTTGCAAGATGCAACAGGTACTGCACTGCTTTCATGACTGTCTGCATACCAATGTGACCGCAGTCTAACTATTACTCTCTTTATCTCTGGCCCCTGCGGCACCAGGCTAAAAAACCTGTGTTCTCTTTCCAAAAAAACCCTTCTTTCAAATTTCTGTGGGATATGTACATTTGTTTATGTTTACCCCCACAGCTAACTCTTTTTAACAGCAGGACTTTCGTTTGAAGGAGACAAAGACAAATAACAGTAAACTCGCTGTAAGACAATCTCACCTTTTCTTGAGTGATTTTAGGATTTCACTCAGTTTTACATGTGAATAAACGTAGGTTTTCTTGCTCACCAACAGAGCACTGGCAGTGTTTTGTTTGAGAGATTGATGCCTGTGTGTTTATCTGGTGTAAATCTTGTTGTATGTGGCAGAGAGCAGTTTTATTCTGACTGACAGCTGCTCAATATTCTTATTCATAAACACAAGCAGCAATCAGCATAAATCATGTCATTCACAGCACTTTATACGCTTCAAGAAATATTTTTTTAACGACAGGTTGATTTGTTGTTATTTCTGTCTAATTGTCTAACTTGTCACTGATGCACACGCTTATGACTCATAAGCAACACGCCCACATAATGGTCTTGTTGCAGTGGGAAATTTCCCTAACTCCTCAATAGAACTTGTGGGTATCCCAGGGACCTGCATAGATGCCCGTTTGCACTCAAGATATTTCCAGACCCCTCTGGAAAACAACTTCACCTGACATGTAACCATTTTTCTGGCTGACAGAAGAAAGCCACAAAGCCCCAGTGGAAATTCTCATCATGTTGAAACAGTGCCACTGCAAAGGCATGACAGAAAAGGAGTTGTGAATCCTGACAGATGTGTCGGTTCTTCTGTTACAAAGAGTGGACAACAACACCAGACACTGACTGTGAGTCTTTGAAAGTGGGTCATGAGTAATGTGGACCAAACATGGACTCACAACTGGTGAAAAACCAATTTCTCCCTATTTATATTTTACAATATTTATTGTTCCTATGCATTTTCTGTTTACCTGTAGACTGTGTCCTCAGTGAAAAGTATTCTAGTGTATGGATTTGTTCCAATTTTCTTTCTATAATATGCACCATAATCTAAATCTCATTCATCTCCTTTGTGTTAGGGGGACTTCAGTGTACCTACTGACCAAATATTAAACTATGTGCAAATGACTTATTCCACATCATGGCCTTTAGTTCTTGTAATTTAATGCATAAAGACTCAAACAGTCACCAGCAACCAAAACCATCTACTGATATTCAATGTTTAATGTGTGTTGATCCACTAATACTATCAATACATGTAAATAATTGGTTCAGAGGCTCCATAGTTACCATGGAAACACTTTCATCTTCTACAATATTGATTCACCAATAAAACCCACATAGTCTGATAAATCACAGTGGATGAAAACACTTGGTTTCTGTTCAGTTAACAATATATTTGACTCAAAAAGTCACTCTTTCTTCAGTTTTCTTTGTTTCTGTTATAATAAACCCTCAAATCTGAGCTTTGATGAACATCTACATGATCAGTGAAAAAATATAGGAAAATACATGATTTACACTTAAAAAAAAAACAAAAAAACCTCAAAATAAATAGGATAATATCACAACAAATGGTGGTAAATCATTTAAAGAGCTCCTTCCACTAAAAACCACTTTGAGTAGCTCTATTTACAATGTGGTGGGTCACAACAAGCACGTAGTACTCCAAGACGTGAAATTCGACCCACATGGGTTTATTTGTCATTGAAAGGTTAACCTGCAGACAAACGAGCGGATCAGAGCAGGACAAACTTATCTACATCACTAGGTTGTAAGCCTCGCCCAGAGCCGTGTATGGTACGCCCACGGGCTCATCCCAGAGGAAGAACAGCGGACAGAAGCTAGGTGATGC
>JAPSES010000236.1:3086808-3115254 GCA_029822895.1 Maxillicosta whitleyi
GTGTCATGAATATTCATGAGGGACACCGGAAAAGCCAGTTGTTCAACCACAGACCCTCTTCTAGCTTACAGAAAACACATTCAAGCAAGAGAAATAAGACATCATTTTTCACAGAAATGACGTACAATGCATTCAACCATAGTGGAGACACAGCAATATGGAAGAAATAATGATAGAAGTTGACCTTTAAGAAATAAATATGGAGAAAAAAAATCATTTGGGAACTGCCACAAAAGTAGCACTGGGTCTAAAGGGTGAAGTGAACTGACCCTTTAATGGTGTTTGGTGTGACATTCAGATCACTTTAATTGTAGATTATACTAAACTGCTCATACATTCATCATAAGATTGGCTTCTTCCTACTCCCTCTCAGGCACAATTATTCTTTCTTTTATTATTATTATTATTATTATCATTTATTATTTTGTTGTTGTTTGTTGTTTATCTTGTATTACTAGCCTATTTCCCCCTATGTTTTGTATTGTTTTTGTATCTGAAATAAACTGAACTGAATCATGAAGGAGCTCTAATGCTTTGTGATGATAGTTTCACTGGATCTGGTCATTTGCTGATCTAGCTCTTTTACAAAGCTAACACTATGTTGTAAACTTTAGCCACAGTAATGGGGACAAATAAAGCACGGAGGCATAGCTGTGAGCATGACATCACATGATTTGTGTTTTCTCAGAAAATCTGAAACCTCTCTCTCCATTATTACCAACATCAGTTATCACCCCACCCCTGAAGGGGAGGCAAGAGAGATATTGTTTTTGATTCAGTTTGTTTGTTTGTTTCTAAGATTACTTGTTTCTTTGTTTGTTAACACTCTAGCAGCAAAACAAATTCATATCAAATTTGGTTTATAGATTGCCAGTGACCCAGATTAGATGTTACATTTTGGGAAAAGTTGGTCAAAGAACACATTTTTCTTCTTCTCCCATTTACTTATAATGGGTGAAACTTCAAATGTCTATGAATAAATAAATTTTGTTTCAATTTACTTCAAATGTGGCACATATATAGGAGCAATTCATATGCTGTGCTGACATCGCACATGCATAGACATGATGACATCAGCTGGATCAATGCCAAAATAAGCTACAATAAGTACAAGTGGTGGAGTTTGTTGTACGTAGCACCTCTTATTGTTTGAAAAACTGAGAAAGTTGAGAGAGATGCTACTTTTTAAATTCATTCATTCATTCATATCATAGGGGCATTAACACCTACATGTCATTGAAGACCCTGGTGATAAAAGTACTGGTCACATTTTTGGACAATTCAAGTTAAGCATATAAACATGTTGTATGTGTTTAGCAAAGTCCACCCTATAAATATTTTAACAGACTTTTTTATGACTTCAGTAGTTTTAGTACCAGGGTTAGTGTTAGGGTTAGGGTTAGACAGGGGGAGAACATATTAACTCCACACAGACGCACCCACAGAAGAGTCCATACATGAAGCATTAAATCATATACGTAAATATTGCTTACATAGTTCTGCATTGCATCCTTAAAGCAGTAATTTTATGTTTCAAGCCCACAGAGGAAAATAATTAAGAGAAAAAAAGAAAAGATTACAAGATGACAGGGCAGAATAATCCAACAGCATCACTCACCATCTATATAAACCGCTGAGTCACTGTTACTAGTCTCTCTCTCTGTGTCCTGATTACAGTGTCTGACACACTTGATAAATCCACATCCAGCTGACATATTAGACCATAAATTGATCTATAACTGGCTGATAAAGTCCACAACTAAGCCCTGGTCGGGTTCATAAAGGAGTTTTACACAAGTTTATATTGATAAAGTATATACTTCACACACACACACACACACACACACACACACATATATATACTTCAACAGAGCCGACAGGATTTTGTCAGATAACTATTTTATGTCTCACTGAGAAACAGTCAAACAGTGTGAAGCCCTGCCACATTCAGAGCAAGTATTTTATTATTTTCAGCTATTTTAGAACCTGAATTTTTCTTGGAAACTACAGTCACAAAAAAAAATATTAGACCACCCCTTGTTTTCTTCAGTTTCTTGTTTATTTTAATGCCTGGTACAACTAAAGGAACATTTGTTTGAACACATACAATGATAACAACAAAAATAGCTCATAATAGTTTAATTTCAGAGCTGATATCTATACATTTTCCATGTTTTGTTTTGTTTTTTTAATAATAACCAACCACTCAAATCACTTAAGTTCTCATCAATACCTGTGGCATTGTACTAACTGTTCTTTTCTGTCTGTTTTAGTCACATGATACACACAGAAGTTAGTACTTGATTGCATTACCATTGTTTTTTGGGGTTTTTTTTTTTATGACTTTTGATGGTCTAATATTTTTTTCTGCAACTGTATGTAGTAACTTGTTGAAATTTTTCTGAAAGGGAAAGTAAAGTAAAGTGAACTGAGGTGAGTAGTTTGAAGTGATGTCATAATGATGTTTATTACCCTCAACTAAGTGCCTGAATTCAGAATAACAGTACGTCTACGTGTTTTTCTTTTTTAAGAAATGATCTGCCTTGGAGATTAAATGTCAGAGAGCTCACATCCATGAACAAGAAGAATTAGGGAAAAAATGACAAAAGTAAAAAGTAATTGTCAGCTGATGTTTCAATGTATATGATGAAATATATTGTTTTATGTACATTTGTATAATATATAATGAATGTTCCAGTATACAGAACCTAAAAACTCAATGTACCGTAGTGTACAGACAGTGTTTTGAAGTAGATCTAGTATCTCTGAGGGTTAGGGTTAAAAGCAATTTTATTATGAATTCATTGACCCAAAACTGCATCTTGGAAACTAGAGCCAACCCGTATTTATTTTTACTTAATTTTTCTATCTTTTGTTGGTTATTCTTATTATTATTGTCATTATTATTTGGTTTGTAGTAGTAGTAATGTGTCTTGATGAAAGTGGTCCCAGAACAGATCAGGCAAATGCAGGAGTAACTGATGTTCAGCTTCATTCTCCTGGTTTATAAAGTACGAAGGAAATGTACAAATATGGAGAACCGAGCACCAAAAGAGAACTCTTCAGTGAGTCCATACAAGTGTCTGACCTGCACTTTATTAGTGTGAATAAGGTCAAGCTTTAAAATGCTGCTTAGTATAACAAAGACCCCTTTTGGTAAAAAAAAAAAAAAAAAAGAAAAAAAAGAAAAAAAAAGTGAACACATTATGTTATGAAAATAGGGGAAAGAAGATAAAAGAAGAAAATGACATCTTATGAATGCAATCATTGTTTCCTTCCCTTTGGTGTTTCACATCATAAACCTCCAGGTATGCAGCTGCATCAGTGTTTGAGCTTTGACTAAAACCATTCAATTTCTTTGTTGTGCAGTCATTCAGATCACACAGGCTCACAGACGCATGCATACAAATACACACTTACACAACACCACACCTCAGTTATCAGTCATCTACTATGGCTCTGATAACCACGATCAGCACCCAACACAGAGCTGCGCAAACTACACCTCCTTTCACTGCCATTGTCTGTGTTGAATTCTTTCTCCTTCTTTCTTGCTATGCTCTACTTTCTCTGTTATTTCCCATGGTGTGTAGAGAAGATTATCAGTCACAATTGACCAGCAAGTTCACATCAGATGCCCTCATGGTTACAAAATCTCACCCTCACTGGAGGATACGACACTGATGCTCTGAAACACTGAAGGGGACATTATTCCATATCAGCCAGTTGGAAGTGTAAAGATAAAATGATATCATCTTTCTCTGTTACAGTGAGAATCATCTTGACTTTTAAAAGAAAAATGGAGACCAGTATCAAGTAAACCTTCTCAAAGGAATAACTCAGCTGTGTTTATGGAAAGAGCCTGGAGTGCATTGGAGACGCGGTGTCTCCTTTGAATCTGATGAGGAGGTTTGATCATACCTGCAGCGATGGTACGACTAAGGAGCTCTGTTAGTCTGATCAAACAGTTGCCAATATGAAAAGGACTGCCATATCCTCTCAACACCCCGGGCTGTGAGAAATGAATACAGCTTCTCTGGTTTCCCTCTCACTTGGGTTGGAAACATTTTTTCATAATTGCATTTAATTCTATGTTAGGTGTCCCCACGGTGCCACTATTAAGGTTAAGGCTAAGCTGAAGGAGCTTTTCAACCTTTGTCATCAAGGATTTAGCTCATTTAAAGGTTGTATCATTGATCTGACTCTAAGAACACAAGAAAGCCCACTAGACACTGAGACGTATCCCTGTTAATGTCAATATTTCTTTTAGTCTTTATGCATTTTAATTGACTATGTGTGTGTGATAAAGTGAAATCCCCTTTGATTTAGTATAATTT
Source organism: Maxillicosta whitleyi (assembly GCA_029822895.1). Taxonomy (NCBI): domain Eukaryota; kingdom Metazoa; phylum Chordata; class Actinopteri; order Perciformes; family Neosebastidae; genus Maxillicosta; species Maxillicosta whitleyi. The sequence goes on from JAPSES010000236.1 coordinate 3,091,146, forward strand.
AGAAGCTGATGAATCAGGTGGCTTGGGAAATGGATCTTGGTTAAGAGTCTTTAATGAAAGAGGGAATTCCCAATTGTTCATTTAGGTAGTCTTTCATTTGATTTGGTTTCTCTCTAGAAAGCTTAAGGCATGATGATTTATTTAAGACCAAAAAAAATCTATGACAGTGCCGGGAACGTTGTGTGCATCCTCTGTCTCACTTACAGTTTATGCATGAAGATCAGTTGAACTGTGAATGTTTTGGGTTAGGGCTGAGTTCACCTGAAAAGGCTCCTTAAAGTATCTCTGATATAACCTGTGGGCATCTTGCAGATGAGTTAGGGGGTAGTGGTGGTGGTGGTTATAGGGAAATAAATTCACACAGAAACAACAGGGAAAACTCGGCAGCATGTTGGAAAACAAGTGCAAAAACTTGGTTAAAGTGTACAGGCAGACTCATGCCTCCACTTGCATGCATGTGTTCTCACACACACAACAAGGGACTGACACTGCTTCTTTTCTCTTTACAATTAAAGGAGAGATTCATTATAGGATTAAAAAGTCATCTCTGGTAGAGAATCAACGTTTTGTGGGATTACTATCAAATCTTCATAGAAAATAACTAATTATGGGGTAATTTTTGAAAATTACATTATGGTTGAATGGTAAATAAACATTTTTTTTTCCCTTTCCATAATGTAAGTGATTTCCTACATATTTACAGATGAGAGACAATGTATTTTTCTAACTACACCACATTTGCATCGCTCTTTTATTGGCTGATTCAGGCGTAACTATTGGTAGTTGTTTGTAGAAATATAAATCTACTCCTATGAAAGAACTTAAAAAAGCAGTTTGTGATACAATTATAGGCATGTGGCTCTCACTAGGTGCTATTAGCCTTCTTTTATCCACTCCAAAAACAAGTTTGGTGCAGGCTAAAGCCCCAAGGCAAGCGAAGAGTAAACGTGCATTCCTTTCTGCCTGATTTAAAAGAGAAGTCTTGTCTTTTTTTAATGCACTTAGTTGATCAGAGCCGAGCAATGAACAGGAGGCATTCCATGATCAACAATATGTCTATGAAAAGGTCAAATGATAATTTCTCGAAATTTGAACTGTAGAAGAGAAAGTAAAGATTTTGACTGAACATTTGACCTGATAGATTAAATATGTCAAAACTAAATCATTAAAATTTCTGCATCAAAACAGAACGCCAACAATAAGCTCTCCATGACTGTGCTTCTACTGCCCTGTTTGCATCTCAAAGCTCTGTTACGTAAAGGTTTTAGTGCCAAAGTGCTTAAGTGCAAATAACACACACGCACAAAGAACTACACTTACATACCAAAATCCATGCACAAACACAGATATACACACAGAGGGCAGCTCTGAGCCAACTATTCAGTAGAAATGAAGCCTTGTACCAGAGAATGCAGATGCATATCTACTCAGAATCCTGAAAACACCTGACTGTGTCTTCAGTGACATCATGTTGGGGTTGCAGATTTGCAAAAGCTGAAGCTCAAGACCCTTTGGCAATCAGCAATATATTATAAATTCATTTTTGCATACACATGTTGTGGTGCATATCTGCACCATCATACATAATAAAACACATAAAAGGCACTGAAATTGAGAGCCTTTGAAAAGTATGTTGTTTTATTCACTGATTAGCTGTAAATGTCATCAGCAACCCCTTGATGCACAGTAAATACTAATGTTACTTGCAACTATTTCATAACACTGTGAGTATAAATCACTAAAAATAATATGAAAAACACAAATTACATACAGGAAGCACATCTTCAACAATAACAATGCGTTTCTTATTATTTTAATTAACAGACATTAGGAAGAGAAACTAAATATTGTGCATTTAACATATACTGTATATTATAAATTTAAATAAGATCAGATAAAATAAGATAAGTTAAGATACAACTTCATTGATCTCACTGTGGGGAAATTGCAGTTTTAGCAGCAAAATCCAAAAAAAAAAAAAGTACGGAAAAGACAGGCATAAACATTTGGGACTCAATAAATAATGAATTTCGTTCAATGTCATCATCGTCGGTGGCCACTCAGGGTCAAGTATGACTGTCCTCCTCCTTTTTGGCCTGATTGGATCTTCAGGACAGTGAAGAGCAGGGGTGGGTTGTGATTCTCATGGGTTCATCTTGGGTCTTTCTGCTGGAAGTGTTCTCTGCACCACCTCCCAAGTCTTAGGATCCATGTGGCACTTTTAAATTTTTATTTAGTTTGTTTTGCTATTATCTTTGCCCATCCAATATTAATAACATTTGATGTCCTTAATATTAGTTTAGCTGTCTGTTGTGAAAAAACAACATTGTATTCCATAATAAGAGGATCTGTAAGTTCTTCAGTGAACACCTGTCAATCAAAGCCTATTAGCTCAAATCTTATTAATGGAGCAATTATTTACAAAACATCATATTAAAGGGTCTAAATTATCCAAATGAGACCAGAGGGACTCCAGGAAAGAAAAACTCTTGCTTGGTATTTTTAGAGAAATTCAGTGTAAGTTTATGGGATGCAGGACTTTTTTGGATCCAGTAACCATCGGTGGTTAAAACGACCTTGGGAGTACACATGTAAAAAGAGGCTTTAAAGTCATTGTCTGTAGGTGGTGCAAGTTTTTATGTTTTCCTTTTCTTTGCAGTTGTTTTTGGAGCATCACTGTCCTTTTCCGATAGGTGGCACTGGCTGGAACAAGCATCATTTTTGTCATGATATCTGAGAAGCAGCCTCTTAAATGTGAGCGGCAACATGGATTTGTTTGTGGGTTACAGTGAAATCTAGTATGGTAAGTTGCATTACCACTTAAAAATCACACACCACCAACAACAAAACCCAAAGTGGTGATGCAATTTTGTGTACTTTGGCTTGATGCCTATCTACTGGGATGATATACAGTGTGTTTGAAGGAATACACAGCTCTGGGTGGCCCTAAAATCTTTTTGTGAGTCAAAACACAAATACAAAACTATCTAGAGAGTATCAGACACAGTCAGGCTTTGAGGCTGTGGTTTTCCAGAAATGTTTGTTTGTTGTTTTATGTTATCCCTCTTCTTTAAAATACAATGACCTGTTTGTGAGTGAGCTGCTTTTCATTCACAATAGCAGCACATCTATGAAAGGCTACGTGGTTGAACTTAGACAGATACGTCACCTCTTATTCAGGAGGCTCTGTTCTGTCTGAATACTAATCAGATTCTGTGTTTCTGTGTGTTACGTTAGAAATGTCTAGCTTTGCGGCTGAATGGTGTTCCAGCTGCGATGACGACTCCTCTTAAATTACACATTCAGTTGACATTTACTGAAGTGGCCTTTTGCACAGCAATCATTACAGCTACTTTCAAGCATCCTGTGTGTATTAGCATTTTACCTGCAGGGCTGTGTTTTTTTGTGCTTTTGTTCAACTCTGCCTCATTGACTTTAATATGGGCTTCCTGAATGGGTTAGCTTCAGACTTGTTCTCACAGGAGCTGACGACTCAAATGATTTTAAAGATGCATGATGAGAATGCAGATGTATGTGGTCCTAAACATTATAACTTGTTGTGATTTATCCAACAGACTCTAGGCATGGTGAAATGTAGCAAACGCAGAGCAGAGACTCCAACAGAAGTGATAAGGACAGCTGCGTTTCTCTGTGCAGTCTCTAGCTTGTGCAGACTAGAAGCCCTGGGGTCCTGAGGCAAATGCACTCCTGAGTCCACACCCAGTCATATTCCCTCCCCATCAACATAGGTTATGCAAACAACATAAGCCTCTGAATACATCAGGAAAGTATGGAAATTAAAAAAAAAAAGAGTGACATGAGAGAGGAAAATGGCAAATCAGCAACTTTGCAACATGGATACAAACCATTATGTGCACATTTTTCATAGACATAAACATGGCAACTGTGATCATTTCATAACGTTGAAAGATTGCATTAATTACTCAGAAGGAACCTTTTTGTGGGCAGAAGCTTTGGGGGAGTGGCTTCATACCTGACATCTCATCCGCTGGTGCAGGGCATTCCACACAAACTGCTCTGCTCTCATAGCCAACCGGCTATGGAATGCATACTGTCTACTCTAAGTGGATATGAGTGAGGGTAATAAATTTTCTGTGGGTGAGCAATGGGCAGAGTTGTATAATGATGAAGAGTTGAGGCTTGCCTTGGAAGAAACAATGTCACCCAAGTAATGAGCTGGCTTCAAGTGTTTGTTATTTCAAAAGGCATTTTTCCTCTTCAAGGTGCAATCGTCATACAGTTGTGGACTGTGCTGTGGCATGTTGGTCTGAAAGAAAACGTGGAGAAGGATTTGTTATTGGTTCCTAAAAATACTGTCAGCCAGAGAAAGGGCAAGATTACAGAAATAGTATGACTGAGTATCTGTGTGTAAAGTAGAACATCACTGGAAAATGTGCACAGCTACATAAACTAACAAAACTGGATTCAGCCATACCATCACCTGAGTATAGTACTATAACATCTAACCATCGCACAAGATTACATTATAAACATACAACAGTCATTTCCATCGGTCTGAGCCTTTATCTGCTCTCCTTCTAGACACAAAACTGATGCGCGTAATCATCATGGACCCTTTAAAATTAAAATATTCCACACAAGAACAGGCAGGAATAACCAAGAAGTTATGACACGCACATGACAACAGGTATGCTTAAACAAACTTGCTAACTCTACTGCTTTTGGGAGTGTGAGGAGGACAAACAATGATAAATAAACCTAAGTGTTTACCACATTTTAATTAGCAGTGTTGAGTGTACAGAACAGCTGCCAAAATCTGACACTCACATCATTTCGTTTCCCGCATCGTGCCGTGGAACTTATCCTTATTTTTTAAAATAGAGCACAAGTGAACCTACCGCAACACCTGGGGCCATTTGAAGCACGCCGCTGCATTTTGACACATTCCCTCCTCTATATGTCTGTTGACTGTTGCCACTTGATTAGCTGATTATAGCATGAGACGCTCTTCATGACTGTTTGTATAATCAGACAGGTGTAAAACAACATGGGGTTTTCGTACCATAAGCCATTCTGTTTACCTAAGCCACAAGAGTCATCACAAAGTGTTGACTGTTTCTTTTGCATTCACCAGCAGCAAGCATCTGGAGTTTTGATGTTAAATCATTGTGTTCGCGGGTGTTAATGTCGCAGGATTAACCTGCCATCATGGCAGCCCATTTATTGCCATTCTCCTACATGTGAATTTCGGCTTCTATGTGCAAATACAGTTATGCAGGTTGGCACAGAACTCTGAAGGAATGTTCTGCTCTTCTTTTATTGAATGCATAAATTCAGGAAGTCCAAACATTGGCCGACAGTGCTAACTACCCAGGAGAATTCTCAGAAAGTGTGTTACCAAATGTAAATGTAAATGTGCACTCAGTCAATCGTGCTTATCCATTCTGCGATGATACCTTTGTCAGTGTGGCCCTCTCAGATGGAATTACTGTCATAGTTGGCAGGATGACTCTCTTCAGGTGATAAAAGAGGTGTTGATACAGAAGCATCTGGCAGCCCTCTGAGCTCCAGACAGATTCTGCTCTCACCTAAATCTATCAAATCTCCGACAACATCTGTTGGGGCTGTAGATTAGCCTCAGTTAGCTGATGGTGTAAGTTTGCTGAGCTTGTTTGGGGCTCAAAACAATGTCGATTTTGTTGATACAACTTAGATTAATCATAAATTCACTCCGCAGAGGAGGGCTCGTGCTCACGGTAGTCAGTTTCAACATCTCCTCTACGGCTCTCAAACAGCAGGGTTTTTCCTGAATATGATGCCCAAGGCTTGTTTTCGAAAGGGTTTGATTGACTACCAGGACTTAGGGAGGAATCTCACACAATTTAACACAAATCATGAAAGACTTCAGGAATAAACCACAAGGATGCCTGATGCCAGTGGCATTTAGAGTTTTACACGGTTTGAAACAGTCTGTGAAAGTTCAACTGGTCTCATTCATGATGCTGACAGATGTGTTAATTGTGTTTTAACTGGTGTCAGTTTATAAACCTTATATTAAACAAAGCCTGACAGCCAATTAATTTATTCTTTGCCAAAATAAACTTATTCTGGACTGTTTAGTGTTAAACCTATAGTTTACAAAATAGGACCTGACCATTTCCTTAATCACAACTGTTAATCCAGGAAGTCAGTGCTCATATACATACACACATATGCAGTATATAAGCACTCAAAGACACTTCTTCTGTCTCTCAGATCTGGACAAAACCCTGGAGGGACCAAAGCCATTTTTCATGTAATTACTGAAAACCTGCCTGACTGGCTTTCAGGCAGCTTGTGAAAGGAGGGATCGTGTCTTTCTTAGATTGTACAGTACATCTAACCTCTCATGATCTGAAGGCAAAAAGCAATTTCACCTGTTTTACTTTTAGCCACTGGTGGAATAATCGAATACATGAGGATGATATAGGTTTGTCGTAGTGAACAAGCTGATACAACAGCACATGAACAGGCTGTAACTGTACTGATGACCTCAGTGTTCTCCTAATCCTGTATGATTCGTTACTTACATAGAGCAGAGTCGATGCAAAGTGATTCCTTTTGCGTTTGGAATATACTTTGGTCAAATATCAATAAGTTTTGTATTTCCCTGACTTTAACTATCTATTATGCCTTGTATGGTCCTCACGTTCATCCTGCGTTCATCTTTGGTTTGGTTTACAAGATTTGCTGCTCACACATGTATTCATGATCATGGAATTTTTCCATTATCGAAACACACAAATATATCATCATATGACCCAGCACTGACAACTACAGTCTGCTCAACGAGGGACATTAGTAGAAAGGAATTGGCCCCAGGACAGATCAGTACTGACTTTGTGCACTGACACTGTCTTTAGGGTGTATGGCAAGTCTGCAGCAACACTAGAAGGAGGCAACTCTGAGGTAATGTTTGTCTCTGTCTCTCTTCAAGATAAACCTGTCATTAAAGCACTGACGAACCTGTCACATTCTGACTCTGTTTTCCTTTTTTATTTCTAAATAAGTCAGGCAGTCCATCACAGAAATTGCACCTAACTTGATGAAAACAGTTGCTGTACATTTTTACACTTTTGAGCAGTAGACATCACTGTCTCTAGGGGGCGACTCTTACTTTGTGTTCTGTCGAATAAAACATGAACATCCTTCTCTCTCCCTGCATGGAATTTATCAATAATTGCAACAGGTGATTTTATAGAACCAGACAAAATATTGGCTTTGGTACAAGCCAGTAAATATCACTTCATTTTATGATACAATTACATTTTCATCTACCCTTAATATCTAATAATCATACAGGATCCTCCCTTTCCAAAGCATAGGTTAACTTTATGTACGCATGTGCCCTCAGGTGCATGCCATTACAGAGTTATAATACGGTTCAAAAGAGGAGTTTACATTAAATAGCAATAGCAACTTATGCAAGGAAAGACAGTTTCAGTTTGTACTTGTCTGTGTCATCAGTAGGAAGTTTCCATATATAAGGCATTTACTGTTCTTTTATGGTTTTACATGTCTATCACAGTTGCCTTTTAGTAATGCCATCTGCAATGCTGCAGAGAAACTGCTCTAGCACTTGTAGCTTTTGTGCAAATTTGTTTTCAACAGCAGCATTTCAAGTATTAATTTGTATGGGATTAGGAAAAGAACTGAAACATGACCAAAAAGGAAAAGTGGCATTATACTAAAAATCTGATCAGAATCGAACCAGTTAATAGTTTTTTTTTTTTTTTTTTTTTTTTTGCTATGTACCACTGCATTCTTTGCTATAAAAAAAGGAAAGCAGTCTTGTCTTCTGGTTACCTGCGCCCATTTTACCATTTCACACACACATTTATAGATTAAAATACATGTAAAAACACATTTCACAGATTCATTCACTATATAAAAAATCATTTCAGAATCATGAATGAAAATGATGACTCTCATTCTTGAATATTTAGTCCATTTCCTATTCATGTACTTAAGGATGTCAGCTTGCTTCAGGTCAAATAAAGCATGTGTGACACTTTTTTTTTTTTTTTTTTTGGAGGAGAAACTTGCTGGACTGCATCTTTATCCTCTCAGGCTGTTGTGCAGGCATCCTGCCAGCAGAAACCATCAGCTCAGGCAATATGAAGAACCACTTCCACTTCATATGAGTTTCTGTCACAGCAGACACCGCTTTGTTCAGGCTACTCATCCTGTCACCAGACACCTCTTCTTTTGAACAGCAATGATTTATGATGGAAGTGATTGCTGCGGTATCGGTGCCAACTGACAATGCTCCAGCTCCTTTTGTTCCTTTTTTCTGAAGTCGCAGGTGACATCAGATCATTCTTTCAGATCATGTTTAATGTTCGTTCCCCTTGTGGCAGTTGCAGGAGATAGCATTTCTAGTGTATAGCCACATTTTATGATCCTCACAGACAGTTATCTCTAGACATGTCTTATTAATACTGCTGTCAGAGAATGGCAGGGTCATTTGCTTTTTGGCTGCAAGAGAGTAAAGAAGCTAAAGACTTCCAGCCAGAAAGCCTTTAGGGTGTTTGTCACTGTCTGGCACAGTATCAGGAGTATCTGCCCATCAGGCTTTTATTCTGGATTTAACTAGGCCAAGAGGAGACACTCACTAATGAATGGCCAGTCAAAAAAAAAAGAGACCATTTATATTGCCTGGTCTCAGTATTGTTAAGAAAACAACATCAGTATAGCATTACAATAACCATAAATCAATGTACTGTAGGTATAAAGCCTCTGTAAAATCATTAAAGACGAGTGAAAGTGAGATTGTCTCCCCTTCATCGCTTTCTTTATCCAGCTTCCCTTTTGTCCCATTCTTTATCTCATTACCATCACTGAAGCTGACCTTAGAGCAGTGCATCCAGCTGTGTTTCCCTGCCCCATAGACAAACCTTTAACCTTGCGCTGAACTGGAGTATCATCTAGCACTGTCACAGCTTCATCTAGCACTGTCACCAAATGACCTCCGTGAGGTCAGTCGGTTACACGTTACCGACACATTTTAAAACTTTTTTTAAAAGTCTATGTTAGAAGCTTGGATCGAATCTGCATGTGTCATAGGAAGAATATTCAAAAAATGAGAAAAAAAAATTAAATAGAGGAATTTCATTTTGTGAGGGGAATGACCTAAGACAGCACCTGTCAGACACCGTGTTTACAGCCAACACTGGCTATTATTTACAGGGAGCCAGAGACCTAAAACTTCATTCAGGTGGTTATTACAGTTCATGACATCAACACTGTGTGAAATTAAAAACATGCACAAGCCAGTCTTTGACCTCTGTGCCCAAATTGTGATTGTGTGCAGCAAGATTTGTTATAGCAAATCACTTTTCTTCAAAGGCTTTTGTCTGATATGGGTTTCAATCACACTGCAGGGAATGAAATGAAAATAACATGATTGAAAAGGTCTGTGGCACTGACTTCAAAACACTTTTGTCACCAGCATTGCGGGATAAATATCAAAAGAAGCACTTTCAGGGATCCTTTTACTTCTTCTGGGTGGAAGGTGAGGGTGTTTCCATATCTTGGCAAAGCATGAGTGGAGAAAAGGAGAAGATTAATGATATAATAGCTCTGACCACGCGGTTTAGCTATTTAAACTGGCAGCATCAGTTCAAATTGTTTCATGGCTTTCTGCAATGATACATTTAGGAGCGTGTCTGGACAGGTTACAAGATGCTAGAGGAGAGAATTCATTGCAACTCCCTCTGAACAGTTAAGCCAAAAGACAGGAGTTTGGAAGCTATGACACCATCGGTAAAGTACATGCAGATTGTTTACTTCCCAGAGGGTTTGTGCACCTCTGCTTTGTCAACAGATATTGATATTGAAAATGCGAGCATCACAAACATTGATTGTAAATACGTGCAAATAGAAATTGAATATAGGTGACTGTTTTCCAGTTTTATTTTGGTAGTTTCTGTACTCGTGTTACATTTAGGTTGTGTTTTAAAGTGGGTTTATCAATCGAGTATTAAAAAAGTGAACCCTCATTCTTAAGTATCTTTAGCGTTGTATTAAATGCAAAAGAAACAGTCAAATCAAGCACTACATTATATTTTTTCTGTCTTGTTTTATGTTATTTTTTAAATTTTTTGGAAGGGCAGGGAAGGACTGTCAGGCTAAAACTTTGACTGATATTTCCAAAGCGTCTCTGAGTCCTACAGGGTTGTAGTGAGTTTGGTGTTTTTGTTCAAAACATCCCGTGTCAGGACGCCAGAGACGTCGGAGGATTACTGTAAGCTTAGCTCAGGTGACGTCTTCTGAGTGGGGGGGTGGGGGGGGGTATGAGGGCCCTCCATGGCCCTGTTCTAAACCACTCCAAAAACAAGGAAAAGTATCATATGGGGTGCTTAGATCATTTAGAAGATACATCAGTATGCACCATCAAAGACAGCTTTTAACATATGCACTCAAAGTTCTTATTACTCCATTTCTTAGGTGCATTACTCTTTTATGATTACATATCTCAAGAGCTTTTAAAGACTGGTTAAGCGGGCTGGTATGTTCATTCAAATCAGTGTAAATGGCTCCTTCAAAATCCCCCCAAAGAGTTGATCCAGCTTGTTTTCTTTGTGATTCCCTTAATGCCGCTGACAATGCCAAGAAGCCATTTGACCACTGTGTTTACCTGTAAAATCAGATAGACCATGGGAAGTCAGATAGACCCTGTGAGGGCCAAACAGTTGTGGATCTCTCTTGTGGGGAGTGGATATTGTCAGCTATCTCTGGCTTCCATCGCCGAGTCCCAAATAGCACGCTGTTAAGAGAGTGCATGAATGAACTCTGCGCCCATACAGTATCTCTGGAATCACATAAAGACAACCTTGTGCTCTGCAATTTACTGTGCAGCGCTCAGGTGCTTGTGCATGTCTCAACCAGAGGAAAAACAAAAGTATGACTGACATAATCATGTGTCAGAAGATTTATGGTCAGAGAGAACGAAGGGGAGAGAAAAACTGGAGAGCACATTTTCTCACTCCTCCTCCACCTTCAAATTATTGTCTTTAGCCGTGTCCACTTGTTTGAGTGAAACGATGGAAGCTGTTGAAACACACGGAGACCTGGGTTAATGAAAGCTCTGTAAAATGTATGATTTAACAACTCTTTTACTGTAAAAGAGTCCCATCATTATTCATCTGTGACATATTTTTGGTCACCATGGGCTTTTTCTTTGAAAGAGTAAACACTAGATGTTATCTCCTTGTTGCTATACGGTAATTCTCTGCGTTGTCATTCAGAAACAAAAGAACAGGACTGTATTCAGATATCTGATTGATTGATTGCTGTAGTTACGTTTATATTCATGCTACGAAAAGGAATCCAGTGATATAAAATCAATCCAAACTTCTGCTTGTGTAAATGTGTGTGTCATCGGTTAATGATAAAACAAAGAACAGGATGGGTCTTGCTTAAATATGTTTTAAAAGACTCATTGTTGGCGTTGACGCTAATTACTGGCTGGAGCGCACCGCTGGGCTGCCCTGATGTAACAGGTCATGGGAGCAGGTAGGGAAGCTATGGCAGACCTCCAACAATAACACAGGGAGTGAGCCAGACTACTAACCATAAATCTGCCGCTACCACCAATTTCCAACTACTGCAGGTGGTGGGCGAGAGCGTGTATTTGTGCGTCTGCGTGTGTGTGTGTCTCTGTGTCTGTTTTTATAAACAAAACACCAAAGGGTAACGTAACCCCACTTCAGAGCAACATGGATATTACACCCCTGAACATCTTGGCATGGGCCTGGTCCTGTTTATGGAGAAACACAGCTAAGAGTATAATTAGCATCTCAGTGATCCTGCAGGGTGTCTGACTTAGGCTGCGATATCAAAGAAGGTGGTATTTTGTGCTTGTGACTCAATGAGGATGAAGTGACTGTGGCCTCTGTGAGGGTACGTCGTTCTGCACCTGACTGGAAAACACTGCAGGTGGATTATCTGGAACAGAAGCTAAAGGGCATTGTTTGTTTTAATAAGGGATATTATGCTGTAAATAAAGGCATCACAGGTTTGATGATGTACGTCTTCAGGATTAATTTGCATTAGCTGCAAGTCTTGCAACCCAGGCACATTCAAAGTACTAACACACTGCAAAAAAGGATGATCTGACTCAGACAAACTGACTTGAATTGGGAATATTTATCATGAAAGATTTTTTTTTTTTTTTTTTAGATTTCTTGACTTATTGAGACTTATCCTTGTTAAGATTGTTTGACTTGTTCCAAGAATTTTCATCCTGAGCTACCCCAGTTAGATATTACAACAAATTTTAAGCGATATTTGTAACAGTATCTGTATCTGTTTACACTCAAAGTTTTACTTGTTTTATGTAGTTTTGTCTTTTCATATCTATTGAGTCATTACATCATAAGATCATATACACATATCCACATTAAAAAAAAAATTTGCATGAAGACTTGAATAAGTATATTCTGCTATAATCCTTAGATAATATTTTCTTGATAAGTGCAGATCATTTTATTTTAAATAAGATATTTTAATAAAATAATGAGTTTCATTTTCCTGTATTTGTACGGGCCTTTTTTGCAGTGCTTAAACTTTAGATCTGATCTTTTTCGTGGTTAAATTTAGTTATACTTACATGTCATTTATTTTTTATCTGACAGTGTGATGATTAACTTACACTTAAAACCCCAGTCTGGGTTTAACCGTTGCTTTTTGAGTAGGTGCCCATTGTAATGTGTGCCTTTTGTATCAATATTATGAAAGCTGAAAACTTTTGTCAGACAAAGACAAGCCTGTTATTATCCCACTGTACTGACGCCCTTTTCTCTTTATTCCTGGCAGATTATCACTGTCAATGACACATGATACCACTAATCTACTGTAAATTAAACCTGAATTCTCATGTGTCACAGCTTCTGCTACACGGTAGAAAAAAAAGTTTCTTTTTTTTTTTTTTTTTTTTTTTTTTTTTGGACTGGGAGAATGTCCACGTGGACATGTTGCAAAATACAGCACAGGTGAAAAATTTACAGGCCACATTTGTCAATCCCAGGAGATTATTGGGAGCAGGTTTTCCGTCAGCACCTTGGGCCCGTCTCTTCACACCACTTCCAGGCCGATGAGAGTGGAATCTGTAACGACTGTGGGCTTTAGCATCGTTAACATTTCCCTGACACGTCGGCCTGCCTCTCTTGGAGACTGCCCTGCATTTTCTTCACTGCAGTGGAGTTGTTGTAGCAACTAGCGGCCCAGGAGTGAATGAAGCAGATGTGCGAGTCATCTATCACCTGACAGCTTCCACTCCCCCGACTGAGCAAGTCATCACCGTGACAGTCGGCCCAACCAGTCTCATCAATTACACTGGTACCCTACCATTAGAGCACAAACACTTTTCACCTCCGACACATTCAACTACTTCCCAGTCTGCAAGCTGGGCCCTCAATTAAGCCTGAATAACTTTCGCCTCTCAAGGAACGTCTCTCTTTCTGTGGCAGGATACTTGTACAATAACCTATTTAACAAATGATTTATGCAACCATATTTCAGAATATTCATCCTGATTTTATGACATGGTTAAGAATATAGCAAAATGTATTTTAAAAAAAACAACAACCTACTATTAAAAAAAAAATAAAGACACTTTTATGCTCTTTTAAGGTCAAAATAGTTTATCTCACAGTTAATGCGTTGATGTATAATCAAGTAATTGAAATGATGTGAGTTGTAAACGTTCAGCCCACACTAGATTAAAGCAAGAGTATGTGAACCAGTGTTTCTGCAGGTTTCAACATGAAGAATTTAAGACATTGTAAGACCTTTTAAGATCATTATGAATGCAATTTAAGACCTATTTCACATGTGAATAGTGAAAAATATCAGGTAAAGGCACAGTGGTTTTATGTTTCTGACTTCTGATAGGACTTAAATATTTGCAAAACCAAAATTCCACATTTGAGTGCCTTTTGGTATTATATTAAGTTTCAACCAAAAGCTAATTCTAATCCATTTTAAGACATTTTAAGCCCTACAATTTAACACATTTATAAGGGCTAGCAGAAACCCTTTCAACCTTTTCCAAATCATACCTCATATTTGACATATAAACATTTCCCAAAACACTTTAGCTGTTTCCAAAAGCAGCAATATCCATGTAGGAATTTTTTTTAATGACCTTTTCTATTTGTCCTTTTATCGTAATCAAAATGAAAATAATACGTCAAGAAGCAATAATGGAAATGATGTCTCATTAGTGTTATTCTCTTCCTGTATTCCATCAGTAGTAGTCATGAAACGCAGAAAACACAGATGTTTGAACACAGACACATAAACAGTTTCTATCACTTACAATATACAACTATGGCAGTGACAGCAGGGGCCAACTTACACGTATCAGCTCGTTTTTTTTTTTTTTTTCACAAAGTCTTAAAACCAGGGGCAAGAACTTGACAATGAATATGCAAAACATATAAATAAGACATTCATATAAAAATAGGCTTTTACAAAATATACTCTATTAACCAATATTTACCAAAAGTGGGGAATGTGCCTGTGTTTTGATCAATGAATAAGTCCTGTTAAGCTAAATCAGCTTGAAGTGAACAATGTCATTGAAGACAGTCAGTAGAGCGTGTAGCCTTCTACCTCAACAAGTGGGATTCTCTAGACTAGCAGCAAACAGAGGGAAGACAAACTCATGATAAGGTCAGAGGGTCAGTGTAAGTAGCCTACACCAATTTCATCTGGAATGCTTCTCTACAGCATAAAATATTAGTCCAGGTAGATTCATATCCAGTGTGTTAACGGCAAACAAGTTTCGATCGCTTGAATAAACTAAAACCTCAAAACATTTAGTTGTTTTTGATCCATAATGGACAAAATCAGTAGTTCTTTTATAGAATAAATTAATATTAATTATTTTCATTCTCTAAATACAGTTTGTTAAATATTCCAAATGCCTGTGTCATTTCATCTGTGCACAGGAAGTGACAACTACAGCAGTGTACCCTGCACAGCAATCACATCCATCATTATTCATTTGCAATGGCATAGTTAGGAGTAAAAAAAAAAAAAAAAAAAAAGTTCATGTCCATATAGCTTAATAAAGTCTTGACAGTTTGCTTCTGTGACTCACACAGTGTCACCATATGCCCGGGTACAGTTTTTCCCTTTATGGTAATTTGTTCCAGCAAACACAAACGTCCACAAAGATGGGTGAAGAACTTTGTGTGCAAAAGAATCATGATGCCCCATCTTTAGGTTGCTGTATGTACAGTTCAGTAGTTCCTCATTACGTGTCAGCAGACTGCAGAAACCACCCTCCTCCTGTAACGTTTAACAGTTCCAGTTCGGCCTTAAAAACACAAAACTCAAATGCCCATACACACACACACACACGCACACACACATACACATACATCCTCACGCACACACTGTCCAATAAATACTCTCATTTACACGTGTACACCTCTGTCCTCTCACTGCAGGTGTTGCATTTGACGTAGCAGCACCACAGGAACTTGCAGTTGCATTGCCAAACGCGGGAGTACTGGTGTGTGTTGTAGCCGCGGCCACAGCACATCAAGTCGCAGCCGCTGATGTGCTGCATCATAGTCTTGTTACACACCCTGCCCTGGGTCCCCAGGCTCCCCGTCACATGGTCTACCTCACAGTAGTTAGGAGACTTGTCTATGTACACCAGGTCTGTATCCATTGGCTTCCGGTAAGAGTAAGGCTTCTTGATCTTGAGGAATTTAGGGCGCTTGTTGCGGCTGGCTTTGACTGGTTCCACGTGCACAGCATGGGCATACTTCTCCTTGAGAATGTAACCGAGCTCGCGGAACTTGGGAAGTGTAGTCCAGCAGGTTTTTGTGGTGCAGGAGCCTGAAACACCATGACACTTGCATTCCAGTCGCATGTTCTTCTCCAGGACCTGAAAACACAAAAAACAGCTTAGTTGCATAAAAACAACTGAAAACTCTCCGAAAACAATGCATAATCACACACCAGATACAGTCAAACACAGTTATGAGAACCTTTTAACATGATGGTTACTGTATTAATCCAGTTCCGTACATTATATAAATGTGTGTTTTTAATGTATTTCACAGTGGTCATAAACTGAATGTCAACTCTTACAATGACATCCTAGTCTTTACATCTGTCTCACACTATTTCAATTCACATTTCAACCTCTGCACTTCAAGGTGGACAATAATGTGCAACTTAATAACAATGTGACTGACAAATACACTACTGAATGGTTTTGGATTAAATGCAGCCCCACACATAGCTGTGTGATACCATATACACAGAAGCCAAAATAATGTATCAGATTTCAGGCTCTGTGTGTGTAGTCACCACACACAACACACAAATGTCAAGAGTAACTGTACAAGGCGCCGAGTGACTAGGATTACTGCTAAACCCTGAGCTGATGACAATGAGAAGTACCATTGACTTAAAATGGAATTTTTGGTAGCAACAAAGTCGAACATATGCTCTTTTTTTTTAATGTGGTGTGATATAGTCTTCTAAAGCATGTTTATTTATACCTGGGTTCTTGGCAAGTAAATGAGGCTATAAAACTAAAGTGCAGACATACAAACTAAAAAAGAACCAAAAAAAAAACCTAACATTTTCTAAGAAAGCCACTTCAGAAAGCCCTTGGCTTCAATACCCTAATCCATCAGTTGTTCTGTGACCAACACTTGTGACAGCCTTTGTCTGGACGTCTTCGGCCAGGGAGCTGTGAGCTGCGCTCCTGCTCAGTGTCACTGCTTTTGATTAGCATAAATAAAGGAGAAGGGGGGCTATCAAAACAGAGAGTCCATTTATGAGCAGAAAGAACAGGAAAGAAGTAAAACTGCAAAGTTTGAAACCACAGCTACTGTCTTTTTTCTAGGAGGCAATTTAGCTGTTTAGGTAAGCCAATTAGAATTCAAGTTCCAGAAATGTAAGTAGAAAGTGATCTGTTCAGACAATGTGTTTGAGGAGGCCTTTCAGCCATTGTGAGCGTGGACGTGTTGGTTGTGTGAATCAGGCTGCTTTGGCACAGAGAGAAAGAGAGAGAGGATATGAGTTAACTTGAGCAAAGCAGCTTCTTTATTCTTCACAAACTCTGGCCTTACTTAAGCTGTTTGACACATTATTCTACTCAATCTCTAACTTGTAGACTTACTGGAGTCTCTTGGTCAGTCAACAGGGGTCTACAGCAGGAAAAACATCAAACAACCAAAGTAACATGAACTTTCACATTGTCTTTTGTCCTTCTTTGCATTTTATTTTCTTATGTTCATAGTTTGCCTGCCATAACAGACTTTTTTACTTCCAGTTCTCTAGAAAAAAGGTTCATTTTTGTTACTAAATTCATGTTGAAATATTTTGTTATTGTTTGTCAAAATTCTTGGCAAATAATAGATGATATAAAAACTAAATGGGTAAAGATACAGTTTCTTCCTTTTCATATGTTCTGCAGGTGTATTGTCCTACAACTGCACACAACAACAAACATATGCAGTATTACTAAATTATTATTTCTGATTGCTGATTTAACATAATAACCAAACAACACCATCGCGGCACATGTGCTAGCACATAACACCTGATGTGGGTTTATGATATTATAGAAACAGTGGAAGAGGAATGTTATAAAGGTAACTGTACACGCCCCACACCAATGGTGCAAAACATGGGGGGGACCGGGCTAATGCCTTTTTGTACAGTGTCAATCTGTTTTCAGCGCAGTGATCTGGGTTGTAATCAAACCCTGCCACTTAGACAGCTCTTTCCCTAAAAGCAGCCTTTTATTCCTCTGCTTGTTTAATCTTGGCCCCATTGCCCAGATCCCTGGCATGGTTCACCCACACTACAGCATGGCAGCGACTGTTAAGTCACAATTGACAGAGTTACAGAAACCAACCTCAGAACGACACTTTACTTGTATCCTATCTCTATGAAGAATGTTTGGGATTTTTTTTTTTTTTTTAACATATTCTACGTTCTAAAAAGTTGTGAAATAATTGTGCAGTCTTTACCTTGCGTCCAACCTCATTATTATGGAGGTTCATGAGTGTCCTTGCATTCTGTTTGACCTCCCGAGCATCGATAAATACTTTGGAGAAGCCCAGGCCGTAGCTGATGTCTGCGGAGCATCCTCCCCACTTCCAGCCCTGGTCTTTACTGTAGAAACCCTGCTTCTCCTTGTCACAGCTACAGTCACTTAGGTTACCCTGTGTGCAGGCAGCAGTAATAGCATGGGCCACCCCTGCAGCAATGATGGCGTAGGTAAATGCAGCCTCTTTACTACCTAGGAAAGAGGGGAGAAAGGGTTGGATGTAGTTTAGTTTCATGTCATTTGATTGAATAGTCAGATTCTTAGAAATGTCGCAGTCTTTCCACAATCCGAGGGGTACAACAGACAATATAAAATAAAAAAGGAAATTAATTATTAACAGGATGTGCACTTGTATGATGGTCTTACTAACATATATCTCAGGGATTGCAGTGTTTTGAAATCTGACCTGGAAACTGTCCTACCCATGAACCAAAATGGCTTCAGACGGTATAGTCAACAAAGCAGCGAATGAATAAGAGGGTTGTCGGGAAGGAAGAGCTATTGATCCACTCAGAGACTGTCACATTCTGTGTACACTCATAAGGGACTGACATCAGAATATTCATCCTGCCGTTATCTCTCCTATGTCCAGCTAATAAATCATTTACACACACGGAGATATCGACTAAAAAAGTAAAGGTTAATCTGACAAGACTCATAGACAGATTTTAAACCAATGTCCTTGAGTCAAATAATGAAAATAAACTGCAAAGGGAAAGTAGAAGATGTCTTATCTGTAGCTTCATGAATTCAGTTTCTTTGGTTTTATTGTCAAAATGCAAAGGAAATGTTTTATTCTCATCTAAAAAAAATAAATTAATAAATTAACACACTTATCTCTAAACATAATTTGATAATCTGCAACTTTTTAAAGATGTGCTTCATTATCATGCAAACAGGAAAAAGCTGATTAGAATATCCATCATATCTAAGTGTAAATAAACTCTCCCTGTCTCTGTTTGTTCAAATCAAACATCAGATTGTCTTTGTGCTTCCTCCTGCCACCCAGTTCACTACCTACTGCCATGTTTTTGATAAACATCTTGGATGTGCACCCTTGCCATTGAAAAAAAAAAAAAAAAAAAAACTCATATTGAAGCATCAATTATGTGGACATTTTTATAGACGCAGTGGGCTCAGAGCCAAAAAAGAAGGTGTGTCGGTACAGTCAGTCAGTTTTGACTGCACCGTTGTTAATTTTTCCCCTGCAGTTCTGAGTGCATGAGTTCACCACAAGAGATGGTATGAATTCTTCATAACCTTGTAATGAGAGGTGGAAGATGAAGAAAGAGTGTAAGCTTAAAAAAAAAAAAAAAAAAAATCAAGATTCCAACTAGGAGTGCCAGATAATTACTCTTCCACAACTTTTGCTTCTCAATCTTAATATAGACCTTATTTCTGTGAAGTGCAGTGTAAATAAACAATTTAAGAGCAAACACAGTCAGGCCAAAAATAACAAATGAGAGTGATCCACCTTGAAGTTTGATAATATTAGTTCATTGGTTATTCCGCTTTTATTTTAAGAACAATTGCTACACAGCTCCTCTAAGCCTGAGCATCAACAATGGCATTCATTTACAACCATTCGCCTTCTGCGCTAATCTGATCAGTGAAACCAATCTATTTGGTATGGCTGTCCAAGCTGTAGACTTAAAACTCCTCTCTTGGAAACACAGACCAAAACTCCTGATAGGCTAAAAGCACTCATTCATGAAGGAACAGATTGTCAAACACCACTGTTTTCATTACAACGGCATGAAGAAATAATCCTTTCCCTCAAACCACAGCAGCAGGAAGATGGCCTCAAACAGCTGGTCCAAGATTCTGACCATTGTGTAAAAACATATTTGGATTTTTCTGTTTTATCCCAACAGTCCTATCTAGGAGGATTTAAAACGTTCTAAAATCTTTAACAGTGTTAATTATGATGACACTGAAACTGCTTTATAATAGTTCCACTGCAGTTAGCAATTAGGGTATACTTAGAAACAATATTATTAAATTCTTAAAATTAATGAGGTCTCTGTGGTTTTAACATTTACCTAGTCATTGCATACATATAAGTCAATGCATGGCCCCGAAACTTTCAGCCATATTTCCAGCATCTGCAGAAGTTAATTGTTTCTTTGGATGAGTCTCAGAAGCTGGAACATAGATTTAAAGTCATTTGTTACTCTAATTAAGTTTCACCTCTTGCCTTCCTCTTGGCTTTTCCCCACTGTAACTTATACCCGTGGTAAGATCCACATCCTTACAGTGGGAGCCACAGCACCCATCACTAGACAGGATAAAGACCAGTGAAAATGTGTCTCCAGAGACTCTGCCGGGCTGAAAAGAAAAGCTGCCAACATTCACAAGAGCTTTGTTAGCGTACTGGCTTCAGATGCCTTTTATACATGCTCAAAAAGCCCTAGTCAATGAAAACTCTGGAGCAAAACTAGGCCTGATGTAAATGACACTAGCTCTTTATGGGATCATCCTTATTTTAACGATGCAGTGATGGACAAGGGATGGATATTCATTTGTGGAGTCAATTTGTACTTTGTCCTGTAAAATAAGTGCACAGAATATGTCTATGGAAGTAATGGTCAAATAAAGTTTGTCAAGTTATTTTTAACAATAACATCAATCCATTTATCTTTTTTTTTTTTTTAATTAAAAAAGGCATTTGAAATTGTTTGCTTTTTCTCAGGCAGGGTTTAGGAAAAAGGAGCAAAGGGTCAAGACTGTGCGCATTTTACGCACAAAATACGCATCAAGTCGCCACACGTTTGATTAATGCATTTGAAAATAAAACTAACTCTGAACTAGAAACAAACATTAACAGACAGGCAACATACCCACTTTCAACTCTTTTCCGAAGACTGTCCTCTCTCCAAGCGCAGAGCAGTTCCAGCGCCCATTTTTGAACTGAAACTGACACTCGTTGATGCCCATTTGGGCTCCCTCTCCGATGACGATAATGGCATCGGGGCGACTTTGGCAGATAATCCGTTGTCTGGGGGCCAAACCGGGGATCTTGTTACAGATTATACTCGCACCTAGGGCCACCACCGATGAGAAGCCACTGTGAATGGAAGATGGACATGACTGAGGGAAAGTAGCAATCACTGCTTTATCTTTTCCTGATGCTTGTTCATTTTTTTCTTTTACTTTTATATGTATTTTTTTTACGCAATTTACTAGAGCAGAGTAGTACTAGATTTATATTTAATAGATTATTTGTCCTAAAATGTTATCTTATAATTAGGAGTCAAATATTAAAGTTAAAAAGGCAAGTCATAATCATAAATATAATAGAAGACTGTAACAGAACACACACAGTTTCACTTTAATGTGAATTCAGTGTGAATATGGCTTTTTCAAATCTGCTTTATGCTTTTATTATTATACAACTATGTTTCTTCTAAGCCTTAAAGATAGACTTTAGTAAAGGAAATGTCATCTAGTGATAAGCATGCAGTGAACACGCGTCAAAACAACATAAAAAAGTTTGAATTTACCCTTTAAGAAATGAACTACACAAACTTTATGCATCGCAGCAGTCGTTTCAACAACCCACTGGTTAAAAACGTTTTGGGTACAAGTCGACTGTCTTTTAGAATAAGCCTCGACAGTGATATGTGAATTGAAATAAGCGCAACTCACCCAATTTTCAGATAAACAATCCCCAGACAAAGTAAAACTCTTAAAATCCAGCGTCTTGTTCTCCGACTCATTGCGGCCCCGCACTCAGTTTCATGCAACGATTTGTAGCTGATGAGTAACTCGGTTCGCTTATTCTCCGATCGATTCCAGCCCAGGTAACTCCACAGGAACAACTCCAAATCACGGAAAGCATAAAAAAAGACGCACTCTGGACGTTTTATGAATGATCTGCTACTGTACCATCCAAAGTCCCTTTACGTGGCCCCCTTTCGCTGGGCCCTCTTGTCATCGCGAGGGTGTCACAGGTAACCCTCGGGGTGAGCAAGTGCGATTATCTCTTTCTCACAGTTCCTCTGCTAC
Organism: Maxillicosta whitleyi; assembly: GCA_029822895.1. Lineage (NCBI taxonomy): Eukaryota > Metazoa > Chordata > Actinopteri > Perciformes > Neosebastidae > Maxillicosta > Maxillicosta whitleyi. Next base: position 3,113,266 of record JAPSES010000236.1, read on the forward strand.
CCGCAGGTCTTGCCTATATATCTGGCTCATCTATCTGGGGCGTGTTCACAGGAGACATGGGGCCCTGCTGAAGAATCCCGCCAGGGCTGAATCTCAACACACACGCACATGACGCACGGACGGCCACACGCACGCACACACTCCTTCTATAAAATCACCTTGATTGATTGGGACGTACTTGAATGTGGTTAGAATAATGTGGAGATGACTTTTCCACCACCCGTAGCTAGTGTTTTTTCAGTTCAGTTAATTTGATGTGTTTTCCTACACAAATAGAAATATGCGTAAATATGCCGCGTATTAACTTGCACTTAAAAAGTCAATTGGGTAAACTTTTAAAACTTGTAATGAAGTGGATTCAGATTCAACTATAGTGTATGTAGTTCATGTTAGAGTAACATTATTATTAAAATCCTCCTATTAATGCAATTATTTAATTTTATTAAAACCACGGCGCGCGTCTTTGCTAAAGTGCGTTTAAGCCTTTGTCCTAATTTCTACAAATTCTCTATCTTTTATTATGGCGACATCTAGTGGCAAACGAAAATCCTTACAGACTGAATGTTGGATCCCTTCTTTCTTGTCCGTGTGTTCTTTCCGTAGTTTGCCCCAGTCTGGTGCCGCTGTTGTTTTGACGCACAGATAGTTTGTGACAGTGCGTTTGGGACTGACCCCAGTATGGACCCCCACCCACATCTTATCAAGGACTGTATGATCCATATATTTACATTCCTGTCAGAGGAGGACCTGATCAGAGCCTCAAGTGTGTGTAAGGTGAGGATTACTGACTACCACTACTTGCGGAAGTAGTCAGAGTAAAATGATGTGAGCCAATATATAAAACTAAAAGTGTCAAAAAATCTTGTTTTTTGTGCATAATTTCATACTTTTAGGAGTGGAATGATGCTGCAGAGACTCCCTGGTTATGGAGGTGAGAAGTTTGTCTTTTTATTTTTTCCTTAACCCATGAAGACCCAAACATCCATTATTGTTCTAATCTGTACCTGCTGATCCACTAATTCTGTCAATGCATATAAATAATTTGTGTAAAATGCAGTTTGACATTTTCATGTTCATAAGATGTGACCCATTTGGATGTTCAGAGGCTCCGTTGTGAACATAGAAACACTGTCATCTTCTACAATAGTTATTCACCAATAAAACACACATATTTTAATAAATGGCAGTGGATGAGACACTTGCTTTATGTTTAGTTAATGATAGATTTTACTGAAGAAGTCATCTTTTCTTCAGTTTTCCCTGTTTCTGATATAATAACCCTCAACTTTCAATCTAAGCTTCTATAAACATCTACATTTTCAGTGAATTAAATATTGGGAAATACTTGATCTTCACTGGAAAATGCTAAATATAGAGCATAATATTAGAATAAATGGGGATAAATCAATTTAAAAAAGGTAAAAAAAAAAAAAAAAAAAAAAAAGGAGAGAGAAAAACCATTTGAGAACTGCCATAAAAGTACCACTGGGTCTTTAGAGGTCAAATAAAATTCATATTGATTCAACTTAAAATAATAATAACTATATATCACAGAATGGAACAGTTTAACTATCTGTACTCCCCTTTAGGAGGATTTGTCTGCAGCGTTGGAGCTTCTGTAATGTTCTGCAAGGGGGTGAGCAGACTCAGACATGGAAGATGTACTTCCTTCGACGGTCTCACCTGGAGAAGAAAATGACTGAAGGCAGGACTGGAGGTTACACCTGTAAAACCCTCAGGGGACACACAGGTACTCTGTTTACTCTGCTGGCCATGGCTCTCATACACTGCTCGGCCAAAAGTCACACATTAACTGCACCATCTTCAGTTTTTATTCCAGGAGACATTCACTGTCACATCTTTTTTTTTTTTTTTTTTACCATATAATTCTTACATAGTGCCACAAGAAGGTTCATAATATTTTTTCCATCCATAGTTTCATTCATTTTTTGATTATTGATGATGCAGAATCGAACCGCTGCATCCAGT
>JAPSES010000236.1:3125329-3155987 GCA_029822895.1 Maxillicosta whitleyi
CTGACCAAGGAAAATAAAATTCCCTCTTTGTGCAGTAATCTGAACCTGGCTTTTCTGCCTCCATCCATAATAATATAGGCTACATTATATAAATTAAATGTCATCTGAAATGAAAGTTTATTTGCAACATAGTATAGCAAGCTATTACATGATCAAAAACAAATTAATTTTAGCAACAACAAAAAAAAGGGTCAGTTTTGAATGCCTGGGGTCACCAGAAATTTGTGATGTTAAAATGGGGTCACGAGCTGAAAAATGTTGGGAACCACTGGGTTAAAATCACAGTAACCTTGTTGTATGTAAACTTCTGACTCTTTGAATGTGATTAACGAATAAAAATAAAATATTAAAGCTGAAACTAAAACTATCCTCTACTGTTATTCTGAAATTATGAGAAGACTGTTGGTAGTTTTCAATATATGTTGTGTATTTTCATTTTTCCCCTTACCTGTAGGCTTGTAGGATATTCCTATTATTTCCTGTAGTAGTAACGTTAATCTTTTTTCCGACAGATGGCAGCAGATACTGGCTTCCAGCGGCCATGTCGTTAGCCCGGCTGTTCTATCTCTATGACAACAAACGGCACGGGCCGAGATTTCCGCGCTCCACATCGGCATGTTCACAAAGCATGATGGGAAGTGAGTTTAGTTTACAGCAGAGCTACACCTCCTGCGTTGGTCTAAGGTACTACATTTCCCGACAAGCTCTGCGGTCCACTTAGCGGTACCCCAGCCGGCTGCGTATGTACGTCTTATTTCTGCAAACAGACCGTCAGCTGGTGTCAGTAAGCCGATGCTAATAGAACAGTGGAAATGCCGGAAAAATAACCTAAACTTCAAAATATAACCTACTTGTAATAATAACCCATTCTCCTATGAAATGTAACGATTTGGTGAATAAAATTTTAAAAATAAAATAAAAGTAAAATAACGCAAATAATATTCAGGGCAAAGTCAGAATTACTTTTATGTGTGTACTTATGCTGTGTACTTTTGTAGGTCCGTGGAAAGTTTATTGTAGGCCTACAAAAACTTAAAGGAAGGAGGACATGTCATTTTTGCTACTGGATTAAAACATTGACCAACATTTCCTTGAAAGTCTGTTGCAGGTTTACAAGAAATTAACAGGAGTCTGAAAGGAAATTAGTTTTCTACCACTGGGTTTACATTTTTGAACAATGTAGGTTTAAATGTACTATGTCTATTTATGTTTATCTGGGGCCAATAAAAGAGTTTGTTTCAAAGGTTATTCTTTTTCTGTGTTTAAAGTATTGATCAACACATGTTTAAAATATGAGTCCAAGTGTTATGTTTATTAGGGCTACAAAATGAAAAGGGATTGAAAGTAAATATATAATGCATTGCTTAATTAAAATATACAACAGCGTGAATGTAATAGTGAGAAAATTGATTTGTTTATTTTAGGCCTACAAAAAAGTCAAAAGAATAGCCTATTAACAAAAATCTGCTTTTTAAAGGGGGGTCAAAATATGGCACAACATAGAATAAAAGAGTACTTTGCTTTTAGTTTTCAATAGAAAATTGGTCAGAACAATGTGGAGGAAGGAAAAGACCAACAAAACTTTATGGAGAAAGGATTTGCTTCAATCAGGCGATCCTGTTTATTTGTGCACAAATATTGAGAAACTGACAAATGTAGCTTTGCCCGTTCTAAGGGTTTGTTCTGCGTAGGCCTAATACTGGGAATCAGTCTATTTTATAGTGATACGAGAACCCTGTGCTGAGCTTACATGGGATTGGTAAAAAATGGCATACAGTGCTGTCAATCAGATGAACATAAAGTATATATAGTATATAGTATATAGAGTATAAGACCTTAAGGTTATTCTAGGACAATTTGAGAAATTACTCTTTGTTGTGACTAACATTAGCTGTCAAGGCTGAAAGGGCCAGCGACAAGATAGTTTAACATAAGTTGTTTGGAGAAACTGACTGAGATAGGAGACATTCATATTTAGACATGCGGTTGGAGACAAAATATAAAACTGAAGAGTAATCCCAGGTGTCTAACTGAAAAGTCATGGTCAAATATTAAGATCAGTTTTAACATTCCTTCCGTTTGATCTATAAGGATCAACTAAATGGGAAAGAGAAAACATACAAAAATATCACATAAAAAAAAAAATTAAAATGTCAGATATAACAATAACACAGGGTTAGACCTTCACAGAATTCAACGTTAGTCACACATCATAAGTCTTTCATTAGAATATTAAGTGTATGACTAAAGAAAACCTAAATTAAGCAGAATGATGATATATTTTGTTTTTGTTATTATAATTATTATTTTTTTTTTTTTAGTTTGCTAACCATAGACACATTGCAAATTGCTGGTTTTGTTTTTGTTGCCTATAATGTACTTCAGGCAGGAGCTCAAGTGGGCAGAACTTGTAAAATATGGGTATGATCACATATAAATAATGACAACTTCAATTTCTTCTCTTTGTTTAAGTTGTATAAAAAAGTAAAACAAAATATGAAAATGTTTACATTCACAAACAAAAAAGAGTACCCTGAAATAATGGAAATTTCTTAAGCAAAATAAGTGGAGCTTTAACAACATTATGCATCAATTATCATTTATACAGCATTGCAGGTCGGATCTACAAAGTCACAAAACGTTTAGTAAATTTTTTTTTTTTTTTTTTTGAGACTTTTGACTCTTAATATCTGGAATATAATTTTGCACTTCATAAATTCACCCCACACGTTAAATTGGAATCTTTTTTTATTATTATCATTTAATTAATTAATTAATTATTATTATTATTTTGACAGATGTAGTTATTGTGTTGTATAAAACTAAAACCTTTAAAATTTACTTTCATTTTATACGTGACAGAACAGTCAACAGCAGCTTTCGGTCCATTTTCGACGCCTGTACTTTTATTTTGAAACTCTTAACAGGAAGTCGATTCCTCCTCTCGTGCCTTTGCGGTTGGTCTCTCTGCAGCGGGTTCACAGCTCCAACAAGCCGGGGGAGAGGCGAAGAAAGCGCAGGAACCTCAACGATGGAGCATTTCTAGAGGGTTACGACGAACTCCCCCGTCGATGAAAACCCCCAAGAGTCATCTACATGACCAAAGACGGAAGACCAGCAACGAGAAACGCAAGCGTAACAATCATGCAATTTAAATACAGACGAATCTGAGCAGCCGTTTCTTCAAGGTTACGCCGCTTGAAGACACCCCGCATCCCTTGTCGCAGATCAGCTGTTAGGTTGATCGTCATCCCCCAGCCGGTCCTGACCATGTCTGTAGTAGAGGAGCAGGGATACCCCGACGCCATGCCGGAGTGGATGAGGGCCGAGCTCGAGCGTCTGTCCCGGGAGCTGAGCGAGACCACGAACGAGAAGATCCAGGCGGCGGAGTATGGGCTGGCGGTGCTGGAGGAGAAGCAGCAGCTCAAACAGCAGTACGATGACCTGGAGATCGAGTACGAGGCCGTCAGACAGGAGCTGGACCAGTTGAAAGAGGTGCGACATCAATACTAAAATATCTAATCATACTTAAAAAATAACCCATCCATCTGTGATCGCTATAATGAATAAGCATGAGACGTTTGGATGGCGTGAAATAGCATATATCTGATTTTTTTTTTTTTTTTTTAATTTGTGGTGTTTTTACAATTAATATGAATTTATGTGACCTTTATGCTTCTAACATCAGTATGTCGTGTATAGAAGGCAGTTAAATTCTCAATATACTTCAACCTCTCATCTTACAAGGTCAAAACTACCAGATGATGAGGTGTGGGTTTCTCAGATGGCTGCTCCACACCCACCCCCCTTTTCTCAGGGTGTCCCCCACTGCACTGCCACCTATGTTTATGTATGCAGCCCATAACCCCCCTCCACAAGCTAGTCTTGGTCTTTCCTGTGTGTTTCATCCCCTTATTACTAATTCATTATATGATATCTCTTGTGCCAGGTCTGTATGGTAGGCCTGATAGAGATGGTAACGTTGTTGCAGTGATTTCATCATGATGCTTTAGAAATCTGTTTTAACATTTAAGAACATTACCATTATTTGATATTTTTATTCTGTTTTAAGGCATATTTAATGGCAGTGATCTTAACATTTCAAGATCCCCCTCAAAGCCATAACTGCTGAATGTCTTTTTCAGTTTTTTTTCATCAGTTTCGTGTAGATTCATTTCTGCAAGCGAGACTAACAAGTTAACTTTAAAGGGGCGGGAACTGGTTTGAATTTTGAACCTTCCCGCTCGGCAGAGAGAGAAATGAAGAGTTGCGGAGGAAACTTGACGAGTTACAACCCTTTGGGAATGGAAAGAATGTTAAGAGTGACGAATAGAGCTGGGCTCCAAAGCCAGATAAAGGAGGTGTCTGTTTTGTGAACAGTGGCTTATTCCCTGCCGTTCACCCTTAACTGTGTCTAATGTATTGAGACACGCTTCATCTCTCTCTTGTGATTTAGATTGAAATAAGTGTGGTTAAAGAGGAACATCAGCTTCATCTTTTGTGTCAAGAAACTTGGCATTTGAAAAGTGGTTTCAGTCTTTGATGTGTGGTTGTTCAGTCATAGTTGCTCATATCCTCATATTATATTGGAAGTTCTTCCTGCGCCCTCCCACGAGGCTGCATGGCTAATAGACTGACTTCATGGTAAACCCCTTCTTACTGTGCCAGAAAATCTATTCCTCTCTGCTCTGGGTTATTGTGTTTTTCAGCTAAGAGGCAAATACTGATGAGTATTCAGCTGTCTGTTTGCCCCTCTTCTCCCTGTATTCCTGTAACCCCCCCTTTCATTCCTCCCTGCTGGTTGTTTATGTAAAAAAGAGGAGGTCTTAGGGCAGTCTCAGCATCAGTTTTCCCATGCATTTCTTTGCCAAAAAGGCCTCGTGGTTCTGACACAGAGGAATGACAGCAAAACGCTGAAAAGAAGAAACTGTCTTAGAGGTAACCATAGCAGCAAACAAAAAATCAGCTGAAAATAGAGCTGGGATCTTTGTGGGAGATCTCACTTCACTGGTGGAAGTCTTCTTAAGAAACTCCCTTTGTAAGTCACTTACATTCTCTAATTGTTTTTTCTCTCTCATAAAAAGAATCAAACATCCATCTGAGTGGGTAATAAACTCAATTGTTTGGTCAAAGCTGCTGTGTAGGTTCTTTCTCTTGCCTGAGGGTCGGGTTATGCTGGTTGTAGATCATGGATCAGATGTTAACCTTTGAAAGACCATAGCTGTGTTCCTTTATCAGATTACCCAACCCCCAACATCAGCCTCTGTATGAAGGAGAGAAGTGATGCTATCACAAACACATTCTTCCCACATCCCTGTTGACTTCCTCTTTATTTTCTGGAGGAAAACAGTAGGCTGTGAGAGGAAACAAAAGATAAGCTGTGCTAAAATTAAAAGGTTAGTTTCCTTTTAATTTGAGACATTTATGATGGTGTCATAAATCAACCTCCCAGTTTCTTCTCAGATTTTAGATTTATGTGATGGTTATAGTTGACATGTTAAACTGGGTAGATTGTGGTTGGTACACAGCTCATGTTTACCCTCATGACAACAATGTTTGGATGTCTGTTTTGTTTTCGAGGACTCAGACGGACTGGAATAGCATGTCTAGGAGATTTACATAGTAGCTCAACCCTGGAGCCTCTCCAGTGACCCTAAAACCTTTCCACTCACTTGTTGGCATGCACAAACACAAAACAAAAGGAAACAAGTCAGATATGTTAGTTTTCATAGTGATTTAAACACCCAGATGTCACTCTTTTGTCTCAGTGTGGGTGGAAACGGTCCATCAGAAATCATCATGACAGTGAGCAAACTGCCATTTACCAATCCTTGCCTTCTCATTCCCTGGTGGACAGGGCACTGATATTCACACATATAGGTCTGCACACTGCTAGGAAGATGGAGGAATTCTGTTCTCGGCTGTTGCTTAGTAACGGCACAGCTCTGTGCATTAATTTGAGCTGCCGTGCTGCTTCCAGGGCAGGTGCTGCTTTCTGCATGTTAGCCTGTGACTGCAGACAGTTCCCTTCACAGATAACTGCAGTTTAACGACAAATATTTTAAACAGTTGAAGGTGCCCTTGCTTTGGTTGCTAGATTTCATTGTTATCTGAGAGGGTAATGCACCATTTGCAATATTTTATCAAAGCTTGATATGACCTGTGCTGCTGCAGGCTGGTTAGAAGATGAACATTAAACACTGAGATGAATAAGAAAAATGATTTTATTAACACATTCATTCACAGTGGATACATGGGCCATGCATTCACACCTTTTGATCTGACAGATGAAGTCCCAGATAGCATCAGCTATCCTTTAGATTAATTGGTGTGAGCTTGGTGGCTACTGCAGGGTGGATTTATTTAGTTGCAGTTCACACAAGAATTTTCACAGTTTCCCTCTAGCGTGTAATTTGTAGCTTAATTAACTTTGTCTATCATAGAGATGTTATTAATATAAACGTAAAATTCCACTTCTTTGGCAAACGTTTTCAGCACTATGTATGTGTGTGTCTGCTTGTACATTTTAATGAATATTAGCTACTTGGCTAAATTCCTCTTTGCTAACACACCACAACACTGGTAAGATTTTTATGCTAGGCATGGCTGAGTGATTACATGTCATGTGAATTTTTAAAAGGGTTTTATTGCATTGTTTATAAACAGGCACTCTTCAAACAGCACTTTAATAAAGTTGCCAGTAAGGAAATGATTGAGCTGTGTGGACTTTTACCCAGGTAACATAGATAACAGAGTACAGGGTCGGTCACAAAGTAAAGCAGCTAATGACATTATACCATAGCGCAGCAGTGTAACAGTGTCTGGTGGTGTTTCCTCAGCTGCTGTTGGTTGATATTCTTAAGTTAAGCCACTCACAAGTGACATCACGCGCCACACCTCCACAACTGTTGGTGTGTTTCTGAGAAAGACGCCATGTTGCACATATGGTCTGTGGCTATATGGATAACCAGAGAGATTGGTGTTTGTGCGAGCTTTGGCGTATGAAGTTTATTGGTTTGTCTTAGGTCTATGTGAAAGCAAAAAGAAAGAACAAAAAGGCCACAAAGACGCCATCACAAAGTCCTAGTTACTCCTTCGAATACTGGTCCTTTCATTTTCAGATCAGAGAAATAGTGATAAATAACCAAAGCCCTAGAGCTCCTTGGATTCTAATTGATCATCAGGAGTGTTAGGAACCACACAGAAGTCATTCACAATTATATAGATCATCCTGTTACTCCCCCACAACTCATCTGTCGGTGTCACAGCAGCTGGGCTCTGAGTTGTGGAATTCTACCAGACAATCAAAACCCTAAATATTGTTAAGCTCAGTAAAACCTGGGCTCTCTGTGCTCCACTCGGTCGTCCTTTGTGTGCCCGAGCTCAGCGGGGTTAACAGGTCTTGGGTGTCAATGACGTAGAGAGGGTTAAAAGCGAGCAGTACACAGTGTTTGACAATGGAGAGTTTGAGAGAGGCGTCCCATTGTAGTAACATTTGAAAGGATTGGTCACTTTTGTCCTTTCTGAAATGGCAGATCACTAAAGGATATATCCCTATGTTCTTAAACAAAGATATCTGGTGTGACTTTAAGCCCTTTCTGTTGTGTTAAATGGGTTGGATGCTGATTGGACATCAGTAGAAAATACGAGGAGGACACAAAAAGCATCTGGTCCCTTTTATGGCAAGTCAGAAATGAATTCAGCCTCAAAATATTGGATAACCACAGCTGCCTGTTCTTCATCACTGGCTGTTCATTGTACTTTTAACATATTTTAGCAAATGCATAGTCCCTTCAGCTAATTTGTTCACTACACATTATTCAGGCTTTCACTTTTGCATCTATCTGTGACAAATTGTCTGCAATTATTTCACGTATTCTGCATCAGGCCTTTCATCCACAATATCTTTTGCCGGACAGCACGTATGCAGTTAAGGGGTAATCTTTTCTAAATGGCACTAAATAAAGTCCCAAATCCCTTACCCTCTGGGCCTAAGAGGATGAATCCCAGCCGCTGTGCACAGGGCTTACAAAGGTCTGGGTTTCTGCCAGGCCCAGCCACATTCAGCTGCCTCCGTAGACAGGAAGAGGTAGATGTGTTGCTCATGGGAACCTGCCCACTTCTTCTTGTGCTGGCCCAAAACCCCACTCCATTGACTGCCAAGTGTAGCAGTCTGTTCTTCGAGTGCTGTCAAGCCTAGCAATCTGGAGTATGAAAATCAACCTTATTAGTGATGTACCTAATATTGTTAGGATGAGACAATCTTAATGAACAGAAACTGTACAGTTTATTAAGAGCCCAGACAGTCAGCCACCTTCTTATGTGGACTAATGTTACCGTCTGTGGCAAGGGAGGGTGACCATATGGTAGTGTAAATTAAAGAAAGACTGATTCCATCCACTTTTTGGTAAAATGGACTTCTACTAATCTGTAATGATTTTAAGAGATTTTGTCTAACTCTAATAAATAAAAATCCATTAGCACTGATTCTGAGTTCAAGTCAAGACCACATTTACTCAGGAGCATTAGCAGATATGTGGGTGAATAGTGTAGGACTAAGTGAGTGAAGCATTTCAGCTACTTTAGTTTTCATGTCTAAAGAGTATTTGTGCAGTTTGTTTAATTGAAAACAATCGCACATTTGTAAAGTCATGTATCAGCAGCGCATGGTGTGGAAGTCGAAGAAACATCTATTCAGGACTCTGAAGGTTGGAATGTTAGCGTGTTGGCTGTTTACATCACTGAGAGTTTTTGGTGAAGGTTACATCAACTTTCTCCTCGAGCTGGTCAGAGGTTTTCAGATAAAAGGACCTTGTGACTCTTCATGGAAATATTATATAATCTTTATTTGTGTGCGTCATCAAGGAACGCTCTTGTCAGATGGACATGTAGATGGAGCATGCATGAAATGCAATGTAACCAACAAGATTATCTTAAGTTAAATTGTAAACGGGGTATTTAAAATAAAAAAAAAAGATCTCTAGAGTGTTATAAATTCTACCTTTACATTATAATTAAAAGAACATTTTTCTTCATTTAAAATTCAAACTAATCATAATCATTACAGATAATTGGGGATTTTCAGGAATCAAAAGTGCCTCTAGAGTAGTGGTATGGCAGCCTAGCAGGGTCATGATTCAACTGGCATAATCCAATTACTGAAGACTGGGGCCAGATCAGGCTGTGGTCCAGGCTAAAAGCAGAGGATGAGGTCATAGTAGTGGCCCGATGCTTTCACCAACACTGCTCAGGCAGTTGGAAAGTCAATACTTTCTGTTCTCTTACATTATACTTTTACAATAATAAACTGTTACAAATCAACCCAGAATTTCTATTCCTGTTTCTATTCCTATATGTTCGTCACTTGTATTGTGTCATTTGCTTTACTGTGCATCTTGCATTCCCTTTTGTTAGTGTTTGGTCCTTCAATTTACTAGAGTGAAATGAGTCACATAACTTGCCCTATACCTAACGATTTTTTGCTGTATTTGTACTGTTATGCCCTATATTTTTCAATGTGATTATGTACAACCCAGCAAAAAAAACAGTCCCACACTATAATATTGCATAATTTCAATAATCATATGCATTGTCCCATTTATTTCTATAATTTTGTGAATTTTGTGCTGTAGACACTAGGTATGATGGGTAATCACTTCATCTGCTTCTGTTCTCACCCTGATGCACCATCCCACTGGAATAGGGTCAATCTGGACACATCACACCTGAAATCAGATATGAACTATTTTCTATTGAAACACAGCCCAATCTTTATGCTCCCACATTAAATGTATTGTTCTTTAAGAAGTTACGTTCTAGTCAAATATCTTGTTGTAGCTGAAACATATTAATCATTGTGGTTATTATCCAATAGAAGGCTCTCACATACAGTATTTGCTCAATTAAATTTGGGGGCAGGATGTTTTTTTGTCCAGGCTTTGTATTTATCAGCTCCTTCATTGCCATGGTCTACATTGTTGTGACTGTTTGGAAGATAAATAGGCCTCTAGTGCATTAGGTAACTTTGTAACACAGAAATGCTACCTTGTACGTAATTTGAGACACCAAGTTGCATAATGTTGGAGATAGATTTTCCTGTTGGAAGAACATGGTCTAGATAGCTCTAGGCTTCATTTTATTTAGTCAACTTCTTTTGGTGACTGCAAGGTCATATTTGTTTCTACTGAGAAACTGATGTCTTATATAAACCGATGAATCAGCACCAACATGTGGGTAGATTTATTTTGAACCTTGCCTGCATCATTTCTTTAACAGGGCTAGTCTGTGGGCTCTATCACATTGTTCAAAAACCTTCCTTATGTTGTCTGACTGCTGCAGGCTCATTATAATACGATCATGACAGAATGGCCAAATATAATAAATGCCCTATACACCTCTTCCAGATTACTTGTGTGTAGCCTTATGGTTCACTAATTAATCTTGTAAATATGTACAGTAACTATAAGGTTACTCAATCTGAAAAGAGAACTTCAACTTTATCAACTTCCGTCTATTCTAATGTAGTCAGACCCCAGACCCCGTCCCCCCTGCTCTGCATCCTGTTTACTTGTGAAGAGGCTGGCTGTTTATAGCAAATGGGAAGGATGTGAAATATGGCTCTGCATCAGGCCGGAAAGCTTATAATGGATCAGACGGAAAAAATCACATGATGTGGCCATCAGTCAAGCAGTCACCCCGGTTTCACAACAAATGAATCAATAAATACTATTTCGTAAATTAAATGAATGCGCTCACCCTCCCTGTTGTGTTAACATCAACTAACATTATTCTATTGTGTTTCCTCACAGTGTTCTGGCCACAAAGACAGGAAGTGACAGGAGAATTATTCAGATTTGACTTGGCTTCAAAAATCTTTTTCATTGAGGTTTTCATATATTTTTATGCCTCAGAAACTGTTGTTTATTTATTTCTTCCTTTTCTGGATTGTTGGAATTAAACTGAATCTCAGATATAGGCTTAAAAATCTCAGATGTGTTGGGAAATCACATGCCTGTAAACAGCCATTTTGATTCACAAGTTGTGGCCAATTATCTTTTTGCATCTTATCCAGGAAACATTCATACCATATAAAATAGGTATGCATTCATAATATATTATAAGACTCTTGACTTAGCTTTGACACGTGTAGGTCAGATTAAATTTTGGCGTTAGGGATATTTTTTATCCCCTTAAGTGAAGAGCAGCATGCCATATTGGGATAGAACTGCCTGTGCTCATTAGCATACTTGTATGACAAAAAGAGATTGAGTTGCTTGTGACCACTATAAGTGGACAGATGGTGGGTGTACTGACCCTCCCACCCCCCAGACATATACACACATTTATCCCAAGATTGCAAGCAGCCGCCACCCATATCCTCAGATTAAAGAAGAGTGTGTGTGTGCAGTTTCTTATGTGCAGGATGAGATCAGGGATGATATCTAGACCAACTGTTTTCTCTGTTTACATTCTTTGGCACACCCATCTCTGAAATTCTACATGGTCCACTCATGTTGGTCGTCTCCTGATGGGCAGAAGAGCACCTCCCATATCAGCTAAATGAATTAAACCACAGGGCAACCTCTGAAAAGCGTCTTCTCGTTTTAATAGGCCACCTATTCAGACATGAACAAACCCAATTTCAAAGGGTTGTCCCTTCACCCTGGGGCTCCTTTTAACTTTAACACCACTGTGCAATCAGAGAACAGCGGTATGTCTACCATCGCCCCACACTCCACACTCACTCCCAGCCACCATCTCTTGCTCCTCCTCCCTTCTCTTCCCCAGGCTCCTATTGTAAATAGGCTACTGGGTCTGGGGGTACAGCAGAATCATGGAGCTGGTGCTTTGAAACCCTCAGGCAGGCACAGAGAGGGAGGAACTGGGAATAGAAATTGGTAAAAGGGAGGAGAGAAAAGACAGAGTTGTATAGTTGGGCAGGGGGCAGGCTATAGCCAACACCAAAAACATCAGGCTCTGGGATTTGAAGAGGAGGGGTTTTAATTGGATACATGCCAGTCTCTCAGGGGTCCTTGAGAAATGGGGATAGCAGACAGAGCAAGAGAGAGAGGATTGATGGGAGGGGAAACTGGGCAAAACATGAGTTTCCTGTGGGAACCAACTCACTCTTTTAAATGGGAGAAGAATAGAGGTTCCTCCATCAGCTGGTTTAATGAGTTTAAAGTGCTGTGGACTTTAAATGGAGAATAACAAGCTACTTTTTGTGAACACAGGTTCTAATTATGAAAGAGTAGTAGGCTGTTTTCAGCATCTATGTCTCTTTCACTCTGTGACATTGTGTTTTGACTTATCTTTCATCTTTTGTTCAAGACAGAATTTTAGGTAGTGCAGTGTAGAGCTGACCAACATGGATTAAACAAGAAAAGGCTTAGTGTATTCACTGGATTAAGCACTTTATTGTATGTAATCTCTACTTTATTTGCACACAGATATGGTCTTTACATGCAAACTGGTGCCTCGGAGCCTCTACCTCATTCTTTTCCAACTGACAAGGTCTCATGAGGAAAGGTTGCTACACTGACCCAAAATTTAACCCGACTGTTACAGAGAATGTGCATACGCAGTCACATGCAGGATTTAATTACTGCAACTGGCTGCGGGAGGTCATTAGTCTCTGTCTGGGTGGGAGAGAGAACAGGACCTGCCCAAGAGACCATCATTATGTTTCGGGAGCGTGAATGGAGACGGTCAGACAGGGACACAGCATGGAGGGGATCAGAGGAAGACTATAACCTAGTATTGGTCAAAATGGGGGAAACCCAGACAGAAATAGATCAGGGGTGATGAATAGCAACTTTTAAGCTAGGTAACAAGGTAACATATGAGATCCATCAGAAAATGTCAGGAAACTGGCTAAGGGGTACATCCCATCCCCCATTCTGTCAATGATAGAGCCAGATCGATTAGACATGTCTCCCAACCTGATGAATGACTCTCAGATGATGAGGGGAATGCTTTGGGGTCTTGTACACAACATTAATGTAATGAATGGTTATTGGTGTTGTAGTTGGTAGGGTCTTACTAACATTCTAGACTAGCACAAACATACTTTATGTCTGCTTCACCCTCCCCCCTTTCCCTCCTGTAAACCTGACCTTGGACTTAAAAATATGTAATCACAAGTGTGCTGGTCTGGGTTCATGTGTGTATGCATATATAAATGTGTGTGTCTGTGTTTATGTGTGTGCCTGGTCCCAGCTGCAGCCCCAGCTGCTCCCCTCCTCTTCCATTTCTGTCAGAAACAACAAGAGGCTGTTCATCTGTGGGAGTCACATGTAAAGGTTCCACAGAGACCAATGTCTTTTGGGAAACAGGCTGAAATATGTACCAAATAAGAGACCGACTCTGGTCGATTGCTTGTTTACCATAAAGTAGGCTTGGCTAAATAATGCAAAGCTGAAAAAAAATATATCAAAGCAACCTCAGAGCAGCCTGCTCTTTCTGCAAACAAATCTGGAGTTGGAGTGGCATGGCACATGGATCCTGCTGCCAGAAAAAAGGGGAGGAGAGCAATCTGTGCTAGGCTGAGCTCTGAAATAGCCATCTGGGTTGGTAGCACCCCTCCTGCTCTACCTCTACCGACTGCCTCCCGCTCTGTCACTGTAATTGGCATTGTAGCCATAACGACGGCTATTCCCTGGGGTACAGGCGCGTGGACCTGGGAGATCTCATCCAGACGTAGAGCAGTAGGCAGAAAAGGGGAAACAGGCCAACTCCAGGCAGGCTCTGATAAGGCTTTCTTTGCATTGCAAATGACTGAGGTTCTGAATACCCAGAGCTGGAGCTGCTACAGAACATAGCTGTGATATGAATGGCGATAAAGGGTCCAGACTTCAGCCTGGACACTGATATGGTGGTGCAATATATCAGACCTATTGAGTGTATGCTTTCCCTAGAGATTCTGTCTTCTTTCTCTATTCTGCTGTAGATTTAGCAGCCAAACAATAGACTCACTAAACAACCAGGGGAAAACAGATGGTTCCCTCTGATTATTGACTGCACCAATTCAATATTGAAGACATAAGTATTTTCTAACTTGCTTGACTGAACAGGCAGTTTTTCATTTTGGCGAGAAGAAAGAAGCAAAAACAGTAATGCAAGACAAGACAAACCTCCTTAGGAAACACTTTACCCCACCGAAATCTGCTTTTTCTGTAAATGTTGTTCATGGAACATAGTTTGTTTTTAGTTGTAGCTTATATTTCAGCAATGAGTGGCATGAAAATTGCTTTTTCTCTGTTCTCTACTTACTCAGTATCATGTTATAGCAGTCCCATCTTATGTATCCCATACACTGAAGGCTAAATAAACTGTTCAGATTCTTTACCTGCCTGCCAGAGGTATAATGACTGTTTTTACCCTGTAATAACAAAGGAGGCTGGCTTCAAACACCTACAGCACAGAGCCTTCAGGCTGAGACAGATACAGTGGGGCACACGGCCCTTTGCAGGTGTCTGCAAACTCTTGTCTTTGCAGATGTGCGCTGAATATAGAACAGCAGCGTGTTTGAACATGAGCTCTGATTTGACCAAAGACTTCACACAGAATCTTATTAGTGGCTTATGTATCGTGTGAATAAAATATGAAATGTATGAAATGTAGTTTTCCCTAGCGACATGTGATGAGAGCAGGCAGAGAATTTGTATCACTGAGCTACTGCAACCCAATTAGCCTATTCAGATTTTTTTTTTTTTGTAGATTACTTTTTAACCAGGCGTGTAAAGGGCCTCATGAGCCTGATTAGTGCATCTCATATCCAGAGATATACGTGTGCACTTAGATGTGTTTCTGCCTTTTCCCAATGGTTCCACCCCCTCAGGCCCTCTCTCTTTCACTGTCCTGCACTGCAACTCAGGACATCCCCAGTCTGGCACAGCTTTATACTTGTTTTTTGGAGGCTCACGCCCTTCCAGGTCTCATGATAATAGTATAACATTCAGCCAGCCTACTTCAGGCGAAATCTCTCATGAACCCGGGTATGTTTCACCTCTTTGTGTACATACTCTTTGTAGTGTTTTCTTTGCCTTCAGCAATCACTGCTTTGCCTGCATGTTTTGCAAAGCATAAAACTAATGCTGTGCTGGTGTTAGAACCCTACAAGGTGCGGAACATTCGCCTCTTCCTCCATAACCCTCAGATAAGAGAACAAGCCTCAGCATGGTGAGAGCACCTGGTGCTGCAGTATGGCTGGCTGTAGGGCACAAGAGAGGAATAAATTGGAAATAATGTGTGTTTGTGTGTGGGGGGTATGTGAAAGTGTCCATGCCAATGTTTCAGTACAGCACAGCCTTGCAGTTTTGTGCTACGCAGTGAATCAATGTGGCTCCATGCCAAGCCACAGCTAATATCTCTGCCTCCCTTATTTGCATTTGTCTCACATATTTTGTCCTTTTCCTGCTGTCTCTTTGCATTCGGCACACATAACACCTAGCAAGTATCAAACTGTTGAATATAACAGTTTATTCTTTGAGTTCTGTTACTTATAATATATAACTGTTTTATTAAATATCTCTCTGTGGAGCTCATGTTTAGAAGTTGAAAGTGCAAACCAATGTCGACTTAATCATAACCTCTACAAATGTCTTAAAGGATGAACATGTTTCATCCTTTGCCTGTTCCAAACGATAGCATTAAAGAGTTAAAGCTGAACTAATTATTAGCTTCTCTGTTACTCATTATTGAAAATGTGGTTGGCCTTAGCATAACATTGACTAATCAGAAACAGCATTCCCTTTAAACGTGATGGACTAAAACAAGCAAACACTGACATGTCACATGCTGTGCATTCCTCACAGGACAATGTTAAACAGTTTGCCAGTGCAGAAATAACAGGGTGCGATCTTGAGCTCTATTATGGCGATGTTTAGTGCAAACTAGGCTTTAAGGTCAGTGTGTGTGCAGAAGGAAGCCCCTGGTTCTCAGATACATTTTAACCTCATTCCCTTAAAGATTTGTATAGTAATAATAATAATAATACTAAGAGGCAGCTAAATATAGCGATCTTTTGCTTAAAGTCACTGCTTGCCCAGTGGCCTGTGAATGGAGAAACAGAGGCAGACAGAAAAAGAATGAGCACATCACTCTGTTTATTATCGCTAACTGTGGCTCCACGTGAGTTGTGATTCACGAGGCAGAAGAAGCCATTCAGTGTGTGTTTTTTCTCTTCCTGCTCCACCTCTTCTCCTCTGCACTCGCCTACAGTGGCAGCCCTCACACTGACCAGCCTTGTATGAGTAACTAACCAGACTCTAGTGATATTGTCAGCAATCTTCACAGGCTGTCTTTGTCATCGTAGAAGAATGCTGCTGCAGAGACTGAAAATATCATCTCACCATCAGCCCACTCTGGACGACAAATCTTGCCAGATGCTTTCTCATTTCACGTGTCCACCTACAGAGTGTGTTATTTAGTTTTGCTCTCTAAGCATTTTTTTTTCTTTTTTACTGATGCGACTTATTTCATTCATACTGTGACTGTGCCAAGTACTTTCTCCCGGTATGATTTGTGTTTGTGTAGAAGATTTTCAGACAGGGTTTGACATCATACTTGAAGAATTTGGATACTCTTCTTTCTGTCATATCCTGTTTTCCATTGTATCATATCAGCTGCTTTTCCTGCAAGCCAGCTTTATTTTGCCATTAAAATCCAGTCTGAGACCATAGGGTGTTAATAGGAAACTCAAGACAATGCAATGATTAAAGCTGAGCAAAAGAAAGGAAAACCTGATCCAAATCCTTTTCTGAAAGGGTTTTGCTCTAAGGCAGGGGATTCAGAAAGGATCCACATGTATTGATTGAAATACTCCAGGCTTCTTACTTGAAACCAGGCATTTCTGCAGTATGTGTGTAGGCTATATCAACAGAAATGTGTCCATTAGTGGTATTGTCCAGTGCAGTATTGTGTGCCGCTGGAGACATCATTACCTCCTCATTAAGATTTTCACTTCATAGCTCAGGAACATGTATCTCTGCAAGAAGTGGATCCAGCATTTTAGATTCAGTTTCCTTGGGTTCCAAAGCACGTCAGAGACCAGTGCTATCGATCTGTTTGGTACCTGTCAAAGACCCATCTCCCATGTGCTCCTGACTCACTGGATTATTGAACAATGCGCAGGAGGATTTTGAGCTGGGAAACCAGGATGAACTCTGTGACCTATTTTCTCTCTGCTTTAACCTTCCACACAATATAAAGGTTTAGATATTAGCAGTTAGGTTGTAACTGCCAAAACCTCCTGTCAGGTATTTACCCAACATCACAAAGCAGGCTTGTGTTACTGACCCATGGGTCCTGATTTGTCTCACCTTCTAATCAGTGGACTTTGTCTTTGTGGTCTTGGTGGACAAAATAACCAACACACCATGTTCATGTTCACACATGCTGTGAAAACTAACACGCAAGCACTCTTTGTTAGATTAGAGAATCCCCTGTCAGTGAACATGGTGTCATAGCAACATGGATTTTGTTGAAAGATGAAAAATAAAACCCAACGTGTAAACTAAGACCTTATCACCAGAGAAACACTGTGGTTTGATGCAGACTAGAGTAGCAGGTATTTTAAGCTTCACAAACTTAGAATATACTGATTCACCAATGATATTCATTTTTCCGTACATTGCTTTTGTGACTTGCTAGTCAGATCTTCTCCAGTCATGAGAGTAATATGTGGAAGTAATGAAATAATGGTGACTGACACAGCTGAGAGAAGAAAAGAACCCCAAGCGCTGTCAAAACTCCTCAGTTATGCGTTGCTTTTGATCACAGTGATTATGTACTTTGATCTCCACATAGCAGACTTCAGTCTGAAGACCTGCCCAGTATGGGGTCTAACCCCAGCCCATAATGTATGCACCCATCTGCAATCAGAAATTACTGATTATTCTTCATCTAGTAGCATTATGTTAGTGGCATTGTCTTCTTGAATGAAAATCTGGGTATAAATCCATCCTACACAGATTTATAAAGCGTAAAGACTGTTGATTAGCTTTACAAGAGATCAATAATCCATGTTCATGTGCAATGTAAAAAAAAATGCAACATATGGCAAGATAAAGATGAACTATAAATTGGGCGGGCGGCTCATTGAGAGATTATAGGCTTGGTCGCGTGTCCCCAATTTACCCTGCCCTAAAAGTAGCCTAAAACCACGCTTGGGGAGCTGAGATTAAAGGCTGTGGGTCAGTGGGTTTTGGCTGGGGACTGGTGTGTTAGAAGGACAGGCCTCTTAGATTGGATTGACTGGTGTCCCTTGAATATCCACCTTCCTCAAAGATTATAGTGATGAGATTCCTGTTTTCTGATTGGTTTAGTCCTGTCCCTGGGAATAATTTTTTCATCAAATACTATTTCCTGCAGCATATTTGATTACCATGTGTGTGATGTCTTTATTCTTTGGAGGCCAGAGAGGCAATCTGGAAAGTGCAGCCTAATGATAATTATTATTCAACATGGAGCCTTATCTCTAATGCCTTAGTTCTTTATTTATAGACATGGCTGTCAATAAAGAATAATGTGAACTTTACAATGTTGTCGCTCCTTTTCTTCAGGATGACGTGACATTGGTAAATGGCTTGTGTTCACAGTAGTTCTACATTGAAAGCTGTTTCAACCAGTGTATGCACACTGTATTTTTAATGAGTGAAATAAACTGCCAATGAGTTTTCAAGTGATTTATCTGCATAGTCAGGCCACTCTGTAGACTTGTGTCTTTTGGCTTCATCCTTACCAACTACATGTTTAAACCATAATTTTTCCTGGAATGTGCAAAATATTTCAACTTCTGTGCACGAGACATGATGTCATTTGCTCCCATAACCCATTAAACTGATTTTACACATTGACAAGTCCTGCAAGTAGGTCAGTCAGACTGTAAACGAATTTCTTCTACTAAAGGAATTACTGGGATTAATACAATATGCAGTCAAAGAGAGAAAATCCTGCAGCAGCCAGCAATCACGTGCCCATGTGAGGGGTTAACGGGTCAGAGTGAAGAGAGAGTGCAGTACAGCTGTAAACAAGGTCAGATTCTGCGCCTCAGGTGATTTCAGATTACTGCATGCACTCCAGCTGCACGGGAGTGCTGAGATGAGAATCAGAATTTCCATCAGATCACTGGTGGTTAAGGATTGGAAATGAGATCTGTAATCGGAGGGGGATGATTATTTTGAGAAGGGAGAGAGGAGCCTAACCTCAATGCTGATGCTGTGAAAGTTTATTCTCCTGTCTGTTTCCATCTGCTTTTGCCTCCAGTTACATTTAGATTTTAAATTAAGGAAGTCCAAAAATTGTGACAGCTTTATTCTTAATAATGCAGTCAAATGGAATTTCCCAACCATTTAATACAGAAAGTAACAATCCTAAGTATACATATACTGTCAACGATATGGTATTTAATCCTAAACTTCCCTTTATGTCAATCCTTAATAATCAAATAATATGCAGTGACCTTGTATTACGCTGCTATGATCTCCTAAGGTATTAAGAGCAATACAGGCTTCTCATGATCACTATCAGACTCTAGTCCGTTTGCTCTACTTTTCCTGTTTGGTTTTTCCATCTGTGGCAAGAGCACGTGCAGAGAGGGCCAAACTCTTGCAGGAAGGGGAGGGGGAGCAGGGGGAGAAGTGGGGAAGACAGGATGATGCATCCCAGATGGAGCCATACTGATTATCTCTACAGGGCCACTGCAATATTTTGGGAGAATTTTGAGCCTCAGTCCTAAGCTGAACCGTACTAATGGAGTTCATTGTGACTGTTGTGCACAATAACAGTTTGTTAGTTGAAATCCTGGTACTGGACTTTTTAAATAAAAGCCAGTTCAGGTTTCATTGCGTGTTTAACATGTTATTAAGTTGTCTGAAAATAGCATGCTCCCTAAATACTGCATTACCAACAAACATCCTAAACAACAGCGCTTTTTTCTCTATTCTCTGTATCTCCAGGCCTTTGGACAAGCCTACTCCAACCACAGGAAGGTGGCAGCGGATGGGGAGAGCCGTGAAGAGTCTCTTATCCAGGAATCAGCTTGTAAAGAGGCCTACTATGAGCAGAGGGTCCTCGAGCTGCAGAATGAACTCCGCCAGACACGCAACATCCTTACCAACACCCAGTCTGAGAATGAACGCCTGAACACCATCACACAAGATATCAGAGAGGTGAGCGAGAGAGACAAGACCACAGGGTTTACCTTCCCACCCCCTTTTTTTCAGATTTATATCTGTTTTTAAGCACACTACACATAAAGTGTCAAGTGAAAACACACTGAAGGATCTCACTGTTCCTCAAAGTGACACTATCACAGTGATTAGTTAAATGCATCCGTTTTTAAAAAGTGAAGTCACTTTTGGGTTGAATCACAGAGTTGTGTGATTCTCTCTGCCTGCAGCCATTTTGAACAAAGGGTTTATTTAGCTGAATCTTTAGAGCCATTATATTTTATCTGTCCGGATCTGCGGAAGAAAAACAGATTTAACTGATCAATCTGAAGCCACATGAGAACATGCTGTTGATGGTTTTAACACATTTAACAAACTGCAAAGAAGAAAGTTTCTAATGTTTGGTCAATATTACGAGTTGTTGGCTGTGATTAATGTGTGCTGTTAATTTGTTTGTTGTGTAAGTGGGTATTATTTAGGGTGTGATCACAGAGCATAAGACTAGTCTTTTTCACATACTGAAGTCATGTGTCAATTCTAAAAATCAAGTGACCGTTCTTCTTTGAGGAACACCTTACCTAATAGCGAAATGAGATGCTCACCACCATTATTGTATGTCTAGGGTGGGGTTATAATTGCTGATTGTGTGAAAACATTAAGGCCATGGGAACTATGTGCTTTTGCAAAAACAGCATGATTCAACATGAACAGTTAACAGTCAGTTCATGTCTTAAATCGGTGAGAACCACATGACAATGTGTATAACCTGTTGACCCAGCTTCAGCATTATTACATGCTTTGTCTAAAAACTGCACCTTAGATTAGCCCTTTAACGGCTTAATAAATTCTATCAACTGAATTTTTGTTTAACTGATGCATGACTACGCTGTGAAAACAAAGTATACACATTCTAGCAAACAGGAATATTCCTCTCCATTAATTGTCCCCAGCTATGATAATACAAACCTTTATTGTCTGTGCCCCATTTTGGACAATGTCTGACCTCACTGTTTCCATTTACATATACTCACAGCTAATTGACCTCATTAGAAGAGACAAGTGAGCCGTGCTGGAGTAGGAAGTGGAGAGCACATTGCCTCATAGTTCCACAAAGCTTTGAGCCAACCAGTTTGATGCAAAGACGAGGAGACATGAAAGGGTTAAGATGACGAGCAAAGACTGACAGGAGGGTGGAGGCAGCTCTTCACCTTTAGATGGGCTGTTTGATGTAAAGGTCCATGCTCCCTTGGCACCAAAGTGTAGGCTAGAATAATAATTAAGAAAAAAAAGCGGTGTGAAGTAGTGACTTGTTAAAGAGCTGGGATTAGTTGTATGAGGAGGGAAAGAGCCGTATACTTATTTGAAGTCTATTTTAATCTAATATTAGGTTTGTACTTGTGATTGTTACATTTTACCAAGCAGAAGAAGCTCAAATTTTTGTTTTTTCATCAATTAGTTGTATTATGGATTACTCTTTGCTTCCTTTTTTTTTTTTTTTTTGCTTTTTCCCATTTCATCATCAAATTTTGCTCCATTTAAATGCAGAATATAATGACAGTTGTTTAGTTTTTTTTTTTGCAACATAAGGTTTTATTTTTGTTCTCTGCTGTGCTGAATACTTGTGCTCCATGGTGGTTAAACCCATTGGTGGTCTTAATCTTCCCATGTTTGTGCA
This sequence comes from Maxillicosta whitleyi, assembly GCA_029822895.1. Taxonomy (NCBI): domain Eukaryota; kingdom Metazoa; phylum Chordata; class Actinopteri; order Perciformes; family Neosebastidae; genus Maxillicosta; species Maxillicosta whitleyi. Next base: position 3,147,176 of record JAPSES010000236.1, read on the forward strand.
CAGAAGATTTTAGCTGAGTCCACTGTTTTGTAAGTCAAAATGGTAATTCCAGTGTTATTGGGGGGAGGGGGTAGAAAAAAATAGCCTTTGGTCCTACAGAAGCAGATGTCTACAAGACTCACAGCTTCTTTTGAGTCAGACAGATGTTAGCAGTGTGACATTTCTTACTGGGATTAGAGAAAGGACTCAGAGCGACTTATGTTCCGGAAAGCGCTAAATTCCACTTAATTAGGTCAGTTGCTGATCAGCGTTTTATCTTAGTTGGTATATGTTGGGCACTATGGAAACCAGATGCTCTTCAACATGTCTACGATCCAGGCTGTGTTGTTTTGACAGAACATGAGTAAACATGAGTAAAACTTTATTGCCTGCAGTCATTAACAAAGCAACCTAAACACAACTACTTTCTACAAAAACATGATGATGCCTGTTAAATCTTTCACCTGCGGTTCTGTAGTTATTGCATATTTATTATTAACTTAATGAGAAAAGGGAATGCTCTGGTGGTGAGGCATCTGTCTCAACATGGTCGACTGTGTACTTCAGTTGAGCTACAGCTTAATTCCAACTGGTGGTGTACTGGTGGCCTGCACACTAGCCTTTCTGCAGGTGCCATTGCCATTGTAAACATTGCGGTGCAATGCCATGGGCCTCAACTTGCTCTAATTGGCTATATAAAAGAGGCTTGAGTGTAAATCGCCCCATGTATGAAAGATAATGGCACCCTTCTAATGGTACTTGTGTGGGTGCTGGGAGGAGTGTGTGTGGCAGGCAAATGAAGGGAGCCTGGGCACTGAGGCTGGCATTGTGACCGGACTGACAGTGCTGAAAGAGGCCTTTGTCTCCTGGGTTTCAAATTAGCCCAAAAGCAAAGGCTGGGGGAGGAGGCGGGGCAGCGTTAGGAGATGATGAGAATGGTACAAATGAAAGACAAGGCCTGAAATCCGTTAGAGAAGAGAGAAAGGCTTAATGAGAGTAAATTCAGCAGCAGTGGTCGCAGTGGTGCTTGGACTCCATGGCTAATCATGTTAAGTCAATTGAATAACTCAATTTCTGAATAGAATGTAACTGTCAGTTAGGCTGTAACTGTTCGGTATTGTGATGGGTAAAAAAAAAAACAAGTTTTTTCTTTACCATTTAAGTGCTTTTGGATAGTAATTTATTAAGGATAAAGGGATTCATTGGCAACAACAAAAAAAAGCCTTATGAAGTTATAAGAAATTTGATTTGACCATGTTTTCTCATATTCTTTTTTTATTCTGTTCCATTTCAAGGGACAAGACAGATTTTAAAGTACCTTGTGACCTAGTGGTGATTTCTGATATTGGACAGTGTGAATAAAAATGTAATTATTTCACTCGTTTATAGTATAAACGTAAGAAAATGCTGCTTTCCACCAATTCACGATACTGGAGGTTTTACACAGTGTAAAATGGCAGTTGTCTGTGCACAAGCCAGTTTACAACAACATAATGGCTGCATTTCAGCTGTTACATATGTCTTATTTAAACCTCCCAGCCTCTACAGTTTTTAGTGCCAAAGACTCATTGTTAACCTCCGGCAATGATAAGACATATTTCACTGCTATGGTGGAGTCTACAGGATTAAACCCTCACAAAGAGCCAGTAACATTGTAAGGGGGTGCGCACTAATAACCGTGACTCCATTAAATTTAATCTCATGCCATGAGAGGACACTGCCAATAGCTGTGGTTCGTCATTGAATGGGATTCCCATCGCCTACCTCTGAAGACATTATCAGGCTAAACTAACAATAAAAATGCGAAGAAATTATATTCGCATTCATATAGTACGGTTTTTACCTCTGCATGTGTGAGTGCTTTTATGTCAAGACGCAGCATTTACACAGCAAGCCCTTATCCACTTAATAACAACTTTGTCGACACAGACATATAAATTATGGTATTTTACTCTATCAATCACCATAATGAGGAAGGCACTGCACTGTTAAATGTGATTGTTTTTTTCCGCTTCATTGCTACCTTGGATAGAGCTGTTATTAAAGGGTAGCCTATAAAATCTGTTGCCTTTTTAAAAAAAAATATATGTATAAATCATCGACTGGTGGGATTAAACACCTGCCAGAGAGGTGTAGGATCTGCACTGATGAGATGAGTTTTAAAGGTTACTGGGGGGGGGTTTAAGCTCATTGTAAGGTACTGGCTTACACTCAGGAGATTAGAACACATTGGTTCAGGGTCTTTTTTCTTGTACAGTTTGACATGAGACATGCTCAACCACCTATGTTATTGAAAGGTCAGAGTTGAGTATCAGCGAGATCGAAAGGTGGATGCTCTTTGATCCCTGCTATCAGCACCTTCTGACATGAACCTATAATGTAATAAGATTCCTGGAGGGTTCAGGGCTGCGAATGTTGAGCACCTTTTTATTAGTTGTGACATTAATGCCAAGACAGATCATCTTCTGCCTTGTGGTAGTTGGGTGGTTGTGGGGAAGATATGGAAATAAAGACAGTGCTGATGTTGAGTGAAGGCTGAACCAAAAACAATAACATCCACGCTCATTAATGTAGAAGGTCACGTTCCAGTTGTGTCAGAGTCCCAAAATATAAGAATTCAAACATTAATTAGAATTTGATTGATTCAAGGTAAAGAAATTTTAGATGATCCACTAGTTAGTTTAAACTAGTTGAAATCATCTCCATACCTCTATTAATAGTAATAACACGTACCATTGAGGCTGATGGTGAGCTAGGTTGTAGTTCACTTTTTTTGGATACTGTTTACAATTGTACAGTTTCAACTTCAGTGCTGGACCTCTTTGCAAAGTGCTAGGAAATTAATCAAAACAATATTGTTTGCTGCCATTATAGTTGTGATGTGGGTTCCACCATCGACTTCCATCAGAATGCTGTCTTTCTTGTCATCCCTGCTGTGGAGATCACTTAAATGGCTGACTTGAATGGCTGACAAATGTAAATGGGCATGGAGAAAAACCCTACTCGGTTGCTGTAAATGCTGCCAGAAGTGACCCATAACCCTGTATAAACCCTCCAGATGTTATTTTGGTAATGCAGCCATAACACTCATCATAATATAACATAATCTTGCCTCTACATCAGCCGTTTGAATATCGACCCGTGTGTTTCACAGATTGTCAGCTACTCTTTCAACTTTAAGAGGGTCCATTTTTTAATGATTCGAGATTCAGAAGATTCTCAGTTGATCCCTCATAACCTTTGTCTTTCAGTATCAAGCCTCTGAGTGACCAACAGCGCCAAAAAGGTTTTCCATGCCGGATCAATGGAAGCTAATAAAATACACGCTGGGCTTCACATTTACTCTGACTAATGGGCATAAACACACATTTCTCCACTCTGAAATCACTAATTTACTGTTAAGTGCATGCCAGCACGCTTTCACCCTATAGGCTTTTTCACAAAACTGTCACACTCTGGCACACTACCATCAGGGTCCTTTGACTTTGTATTTTTTTAAATTGTCTGATTGAAAAGTGTGACCTTGAGTGTGTTTTCTACCCCTAATGGAGTATGGGTAGGCTGAATAGAATGACAATTGCTTGCAGCTAAGAGGAGGATAAAAGGAGAACTGCTTTCACCCACATTCGCGACTCTGACAGTAGCGAGAGGCCCCTTAGCTTCATTATTCCTTTTTTTCTGTCTAAAGCTATAAAAGGGATTGAGCTGCAATGCATCTGCGAGTCATGTCTCCCCTCTCCTCAAGGTAATCCCGGGATAGGAGACGTAGTTTTAGATTTAACATGGGCTGATGCGACCTTGACATGAAGCCTGCAGGACATTTTTCGAGTTTTTCTCATCAGCTCACTGAAGTCCAAAATTATTTCTGGAGGACAGTATCACGAGACATCTGAGAGCAGAAGCGAACAAGGCCTTCCTTGTCGTTTTCTTTTTAGATGATAGATTGATACGCTCCGGATGAGGGAGGAATTCAACTGGGAGTGATACATGGCCTTTAAAAGCCCACTGACAAACTGTGAGCAGGGAGTTGGAGGTGGGGGTTGGAAGATGAGAGCAGCAGTGTTGGTGAAATGGTAAGGAGGTCAGGTGTATTTGAGAGAAGGGAGATGGGTGCAAAGAAAGCCAGAAAGGTAGTTTTTAGAGCTGGTCTGCAATCTGCATCTTACCATCTGGGAGCACTTTGCAGGGATGGTAATTCCCCCCCAAAAAAATGAAATTAAAATTCTGGTTCAGGGCCATTTTGCTGAAGTGCCAAGTGAAATAGAGGTCAGTGGAGTAAATGTGCACGTGAAAGGCAGAGAGGATAAAAGCTACAGTATATTTGTATATTGAGCCTTTTTCAAATAAATAATACAGTCGTGTGCCATCTGGGAGTCTGGGCCAGCACTTTCTAGGGAACCACACCAGGAGGCAAAAGGCTAGTAAAAATGGATTTTGCTCAAATATAAGCCAGCTTTCTCTTTAGTCATTAAGAGCAGAGCCAATCCTGGAACAAAGTATTAAAACATTTCTAATCTATACTTCTGCTAAGCCAAAAACTTTGCCTCAGTGCTTTACTTAGTAATGGTGCCATTTCCTGTCAAAGTAGATGTTGCAGCAGCTCTAACACATTGGGAAATTACCCAGAGCTTTATGAGATTTAAGCAGGCTCAACTCCACCATGCTGTCAAAAGCTGTTTGAAAAGAAAGCTGCAGTGTTTACTGTCTTAGTGGCTCTTCATTCAGTTACTCAGAAGTGTTGCTGTGACATTTTACAGCACTGCGTGGTTTAGAGAGGGTTAATTACAGGAAAAAGTAAAAGCTTTTAGCCCTGAGAGATGTAGGAAAAAGTCCAAATCACACCTATGGCAAAGTAGAGCTGATAATGAAAATATTGCTGGAATAGCAGTGTGCAACATGAAAATCGCAGCTGCCATTTTTTGATGGAAGCAAAATGTGTCACAACCTCATATTATAAGTGGAATATTTTGGTGCCGGAGAGATGCCCTGACCTAGAAATTCTGCCTCCATAATATTTTGCTAAAAAAAAACAAAACAGATGCACACCACTAAAATTGTGGCTCACATTGGAATGAGAGTGAGCATCAAAATAATAGCAATATGATATTTTGGCATGTAATATACTGTAGCCCTATTGCAGAGATTTAGCAGAGATCCTGGGTTTGTGCCACCCACCTTGCCTGGAAGTGACAGATTTGCCTCAGTGTGTGGTGTGGTTGTGTTCATACAGCTGTCCAGATGTCACCTGTAGTGACAAAAGGGCAGGGGTGGGGGGTGGGGGGCACTGACCACCCTAAAGTCTACGCTCATGAAAGCTTTACTGACAGGCTGTCAGATGGCCTTTACATCACACCCCACTATCTAACCCGCCACACACTCACCTCCATTATTAGAACCTATCATAGACATTCCCCGGAGAGGTCTGTGTCCTTCGGCTGAGTAAATGCTATTCACACTTTATGGCAGGAAGCCTCTGATGAATTTACTCAAATCAACTTCTGTCAAACAGCAGGGAACTATAACCCCCACCCCCTGGTCTCACAGGGGCTCAGTGATGTAGAGGATGTGGATGCAAGGTGAAAGGTCAAAGCCCTTGTATGCATTGTAATCAGATTGGAGGAGGATCTTAATCAGTTTCAGCAGTGGTTTACATTCACCAGGTCTAACAGCAATGACCCCCCAGCTGAGACACATAACCTGGAGCAGGAAGAAACCTCTACCGCCAGCTGGCACAGATTTAATGGTTAAAAACAATAGGGACTTCTAAGTCTTTGAATTAGTTGTATGTATTTATGCATGTGGTTCAATATCACCCAAATATACAACATAAGCATCTGAATGAAGTTATACATTGATGGATTTTTGCCTTTTATTCATTTTGGCTTTGATTCGGTTCTTTCTATATAGACGCTTAATGTTAGGACTGATCTGTATAGTAAGCTTATGCATTATTCAGTAATGCACCAGCATCAGGGCTTTCACACAGCAAACACCCACGCTCATTAGACATGCGCAGGGCCATGATGAATATTAATGCTCTTCCAAACGTCACCCTCAACGCAGCTCCACACATACTGATTAATTATTAGACAGAGCAAATGAGGAGCGTGTACTCTACATCAGAGGGGATTCTGCAGAATAGTATTTGCCAGCGCTTTACTTTCTAATAACAGGAGCAAACACATTTCTCTCCATTGCAGTAATATCTCATGAGAGGAATTAACCAGCATTTTGAAACATGACTTGCTGCATGAATAGTGTTTTAATTGAACACATAGCCTACATAATCATGTAAACTAACGCCGTGACCTTTTGACCATTGAAAGGTGTTTCCACCCACGAGGATAATACATCCCCATCATCATTAGTGCATGTATTTCACGAAACAATTATACTGATTTGTATTGGGTCTAGCTCATGCATGAAAGTCTGTGCAGTGAAAAGCTCCTAGGACTGACTTCCTGTGCATGCTGAATTCATCCTGAAGCCAGGATTGTGATGTAGCAGCTTGGTGACAGCATGAGAGGAAGGGGCCACCTGGCATGGGATTGGAAGGCTAATTGGCCCTCTGGTATTAGGCCAACTCTCCAGAGGGAAAGACACACATCACACACATGTGCAGACACCAACACACATGCAAATCCACTCATAACGTAGGCGTACACACAGGGGCTGTTATTTTCCCTCTACCTTTTCACATCAAAACACTGTAGCTTTTTCAGGAGGTAATAATACTCCCTGTGTGTTAGTGCTATCACATGCAACACACACATCTGCACACTACATGGCTACTTTGCGGCCAAGGTCGGTTCAGACACTCTTTCATGTCCCCGTTACTCACATTACATCCAGCCACATGTGCACGTTCATTTATCAACTGAACAGGGTGCGGTCCATCATAAGTATCCCCTTACTTCTGAGCTTTTATCTACTGCTTCTGTGACAGGCGCCGGCTAGTGTGTCCCCCACCCAAAGGTCCTATGGGGGCTCTCATGTTTTGAGATGAGCTAACAGTGGTGAATTAAGGCACAGACAAACCCTGAGAGAAGAGAGAATAGAGGGTTAAAGGAGACCATAGAGGAGGATGTTAGGACATGGGTGGCTCAGGAGGGCCAATCGGATCCTCGTGGCTTTCAGTGTGTGTCTGTCCAGGAGGGGGATGGGCACATGTCTTTCCATGCTCACCTTTATATAATTAATGATGCTTTTTGTGAGCTTCAAGAAGAGGAAAGAGGAAGACAGGTGTACTAATATGACCAACCCTGACCTTATCTTTTAATAACTGCTATAAGCTTAGTTATGAATTTTATAGTTTTGAATATCCTTCAGTTTTTGCTATTTAGCTTTTTCTTTATCATAACACTGTAGTTTTGGTTAGTTTTAGTGTGCTTTAGTTAGGATTCTATTTAGCATTAATTTTTGTTATATTTTATATTTTAAGCATTACGAGAAAAGCTTTGATTTATAGCAGCTGAATAATGGAAGTTTAAGGGACACATGGCACCATTATCAGACTCATACTCAGCTTTGTAGCCATGATAAAAATGCGATATATTTACCCAAGTCTATGTGTATGCAGCAGGAAAATTAAGATAAAATATGAAATAAAATATATAATGCTTAATAGAATAGAATAAAAACTACCATAAAACCTGCTAAAATAAAGTAAAATAAACCTCTGAATGTACAATATGTTATTTGTTAAAGGTTGCATATTAAGAAAAAAAATGTTTTTCTTATATACTCTATTTTAGTTTTGGATTGTGTATATTTGGTATTTTAATGGCACTCATTAAAAATATTGTGTTTCTGATTTCTTTAAAGCTTAATTCCTTCATTGTGCCTTAGCTGTGCTGATTAGACGTCTTTATTCAGAGAATCACACCTAAAGTTAACCTCTTTAGAAAATTAGACCACTACAGTGCTTCCCAGCCTTTCAGTGCCTGTCACCATGAGATAGATAAGTAGGCTTCAGCCTCATCGGTGCCATCAACACTGCCAGAGCTGGCAATTGAGCACACTTGTGGCCCAATGCCCGGGCAGGCACCTGGCACCTCTCTCAAGTACTCACACACACACAAAAAAAAAAAATACACGCGACAGAGATGGCCAGATGGGAGCCTGTTCTTATCTAGCACGATTTAGTGGGCTAAAGAGCCAACCTGACACAAGCGGTTACACCAAAGACACTGGTATCCAATCATTCACTGTCTCTCCCTCATGTAATCAAACAAGATTCAAATAGTGGACTCTGACAGCTCTGACTCTCCTCTGTCAACCTTGTTTGGCCTTACAGAACAGCCAGATGGTGGAGCTCCAGAGGAATCAGCTGCGCGATGACATCAAGGAGTACAAGTTCAGGGAGGCTCGACTGCTGCAGGACTACACCGAGCTGGAGGAGGAGAATATTTCCCTCCAGAAGCAGGTCTCCATGCTCAAACAAAGCCAGGTGAGGATGTGCCCATGTTCTTAAAATGGGGAATAAAGACATCAGAGCTACCCATTTCGGGTAAAATGGCAATAGCTGCTGGTGATCATTATACAGCCTTTTTTTTTCAGATAATTGAAGTTGTATCTTAAAGCTAAATGATCCATATATGTTCAGTAGTCCACACTTGTACTGTAGTACCCACCTCAAAGTCTGTTTCCTCCTCGTACTGATTAGCCAAAAGCATTCTAGAGCTGTTTAGATTTAATTATGACAATACTGACATCCTGTGATAAAGAGAGTAAAGAGATAAGCAGCTGCCTTTATATGTGTGTGTGTGTGTGTGTGTGTGTGTGTGTGTGTGTGTGTGTGTGTGTGTGTGTGTGTGTGTGTGTGCGTGCGTGC
>JAPSES010000236.1:3156087-3183232 GCA_029822895.1 Maxillicosta whitleyi
GTGTGTGTGTGTGTGTGTGTGTGTGTGTGTGTGTGTGTGTGTGTGTGTGTGTGTGTGTGCGTGTGTGTGTGTGCATGCATGCGTGTGTGTGTGTGTGATAAATTCCTGGAAACAGCAGTCCCATCTGGTTATGAAAATCTATGAAAGACTCTTCAACAGACCAAAGAACGTTATCATAAAATGGTACAAAATGCCCTCCTTGGGGTTATTCAAATGAGTGGATATTGAGAAAATCAGCCTGCACATCTGCAAACATAAAAAAGAACTGAATTTGCAAGTACGATATGTTTGTTTGATGTAGGTTTTTTGTGGTTGAGCTGTTCATTCTCTCCATATACCCTTGTCAACTGAGATTATGTTTTATATATTCATCACAGAGGGCATGAAACAAACAAAGCGGCTCTTACTTTTTAGTCACCCAATATAAAAAGGATTCTCAAATCCAATTAACTAAAAACTAATTAGAAATGGAAATTAAATGGATATTTTCTGGATTTACATGATCATGAATAATGTCATTTTTGTAGTCAGATCCTACTGAACCAGCTTGACACCAAATTTCCATTTTGTTCTTATCTTTGTAAATCCAAAACACATTAAAGTGGGTCCCACTCGGTTTTTCTCCAGGTGGAGTTTGAAGGTTTGAAGCATGAGATCCGTCGTCTGGAGGAAGACACTCAGTTCCTTAACAGCCAGCTGGAGGATGCCATCCGTCTGAAAGAGATTGCTGAGCGTCAGCTGGGGGAGGCCCTGGAGACCATCAAGACAGAGCGTGAGCTGAAGGCTTCCCTGAGGAAAGAGCTTTCTCACTACATGAGCATTGGAGACACCCTGTACCACAGGTACTGCTCTTAAAGCACAAACAAGTTCAATGTATTTTACAAGCAACAGTAAATGACATCCTTATTTCTTTTTTCTCTTCAGCCCTCTCAGCATCTCTCTGGACGGTCTGAAGTTCAGCGACGATGCTGCCACTGAACCTAACAATGACGAGGCTCTCCATGGTTATGAGAACGGCTTCATCAAACTTGCCAGTGTCATCGCAGACGATAACCGTGTGTCCTCACCTAAAAAGGAGGAGCTGTTCCGTCCTGCACCCAGCCTCGTAGACGACCTGCTGAGTGAACTGAACATCTCTGAGATCCAGAAGCTCAAACAACAGCTGATACAGGTTAGTTTATAACAGCAAAAATCTAAATAAGAACTGGAAATGAAGCACATCTCTTAACAATGTAAATCATCTGATCATTTAATAGACAAAGAATAACTGACAAGTGTAATAAATAAAGCATCTTCATCAGTGAGGTATTGCAAGTTCTACAAAATAACCAAAGTCAATGTGATTATCTAAGAAACTCTGAAGGTGTGTTTGTAGGAGTGAGTGACTCAGTGCAGTGTTTTGGTTAGATCCTGACCCAGGCTGCTGCATGCATCTAAATCCCCTTATAGCAAAGTTAATCCTGGTGAGACGCAAAACCCTTGCAGGCCCTGATGGTCTGTGAGGCAACGGGTGGTGGCACCGGTGGACCAGCCATCTGTTTGATCATCACCCCATGAGCCCAAGGCCACGCCTGAATGGGCACCATGGTTACCAGAAAGGACTAGGAACCTGTGGATGATTATTATCAAGGCCAGGGGATTAAGGATTTAGCCTTTTCTCATCATTTAACATGAACAGAGTTGATGGATCAATGTGTGAAGTTGAAGTTACCTTAGTGTGCTGCCCTGCTAAGTTTCTGACCACTGTGCTGTTGACAGACTGACAAAGCCAAATATTTGATATGATGGTGACCCTGCATAAAGTCAAAGCCTAGTGAAACCAACTGCTGGGTCATGCCATAAATTCCAACCAACAGTCAGACCAGAGAGAACAAAGGTTTCCTTATTTAGAGCTGTTCTCTCTCACTCTTCCTTTTCATTTCATATTGATCAGCTACTCATATGTCAGTGAAGTACATATGCTCCAAGAAACTCAACCTGCTCCTTTAGGTCCTTAATACATTTAATATTTTGCTATAAAATGATGGATAGTAGTTTCTAGTGTTTTCGCTACCCTACAATCTACTCTGTAAATTCAGTCTTTTTCAGGTGCATTGGAGTGACTACTTAACCCTTTGAGACCTCAAACAATTTTCCATGACTTCCAAATGAAGTGATTTACTTCCACTTATTATTCAGTGACCATGTAAATATTCATAAAAGCTGAGAAAACTAGATAACTAAAGCATAAGTGACTTTTTCATCACATTTTTCAACATTAACGAATGAAAACAAGCATCTACAAGAATTGTCATTTGTCAAACTATATAGGTTTTGCTGGTGACTTTTAATTTTTTACTATTAGTTTGTACTATTTAAATAGGATTTGTGGTCTTAAAATATAATGGTAATCCAGTTACAGTTACCGAGGAGAGAATATGTATTTAAATTAGTTACAAATAAAGATTAATGGTTGTTGGTACTAAATATTTTTTGTATCTCAATTAGCAATCTGTAGCCATTCCATTTCACCTTTCCATTGCTGCTTTTTTCTATTAATGTGCAATAAAAATAATTCTCTCTTGTAAGTATCACAGTTAATGACTTGAATGCAGTGATCTTGTCCAACTTCTGAAATAGCTTAAAGCTCATATGACACAACTGGGTGCATGTAAGATGACCCGTCCAGGATCTCTGCCAGAACTGAGCTGAATGTTGTCCAGTAAATTGTCAAGGGCACGACTGTGATGCTGGACTAGTGTGTAGTGATCCTTGCATACTTTGGCAAGAGCCTGATTTTAGATAGAGCTACCACATGGCAACATAATCCACTGTTTTATCTGAAGTAACAATATACATATTAGAAAGTATCCTGGTAATGCATATCTTAGCACAAGTGAAGCATCAGACATTGAAATCTGTGTCTTTGCACTCTTCTCAGATGGAACGTGAGAAGGTCAACCTGCTGTCCACCCTGCAAGACGCCCAGAAACAACTAGAACAAGCGAACGGTGCTCTGTCCGAACACCAGGAGAAGGTCAACCGCCTTACTGAAAATCTCAATGCCATCCGCAAGCTTCAGGCCAGCAAGGAGCGCCAGTCTGCCCTGGACAACGAGAAAGAGCGTGACAGCCATGAAGACGGAGATTATTACGAGGTGGACATCAACGGACCTGAGATCCTGGAGTGCAAGTACAAGGTATGATCCCTCTGGTTTAATATAACGTAGGAACGTTTGTATATTACATGACTAAAGAGGTAGGTCTCTGAAGTAGGTTTTCTCAGACTAACCCTATGCATTCTTAAATATTTTTGTTGCACTAGGTTGCAGTGTCTGAGGCCGGGGAGCTGAAGGAGGAACTGAAGACTCTGAAAGCAGAATACCAGACCTGTCAGTCACGCTACGAAGATGAGCGCAACCGTCTCGAGAATGATGTGACAACACTGGGTGAGAAGCTGGCAACTCTGGAGAAAACAAGTCAAGCAGAGAGAGAAGAGAAGTCTAAGATGGAAAAGGAGCTGCGCAAGGTGGGGTTTTACTCTCAATACTGACATGATGTTCATGCATTGACAAAAACTTCTAACAGCTATGTACTTTTGAAATTGTTTTTTTTTAAACCTATCATTTATTTCTGTTTGCTCAAAATTATTTTCACACCTGATTTTCATTATTTTATGGAGACTAATGAATGCATTCCTTCCTTTGTTTGTCCAGCTGAGTGACGTAGCAGGTGAGTCCCAGGGTAGTCTCAGTGTGGCCCAGGATGAGTTGGTCACCTTCAGTGAAGAATTGGCCACCCTCTACAACCACGTCTGCATGTGCAACAACGAGACCCCCAACCGCGTCATGCTCGACTTCTACAAAGAGGGTAAAGGTGGTCGTAGCAGCCCAGAGGGACGTGGACGCCGCTCTCCCATCCTCCTCACCAAAGGCCTCTTCCCTGATCCCAGTAAGACCGACCTGAGCGACGGAGTACCTTCACCCGTCTCCTCCCTTCCTTCTCCTGTGTCTGACCATCGCCGTGAGCCCATGAACATCTACAACCTGGTGGCTATCATCAGAGACCAGATCAAGCACCTGCAGCTGGCTGTCGACCGCACCACAGAGCTGTCTCGTCAGAGAGTGGCCTCGCTGGAGCTTGGCACAGTCGCCGACAAAGACAAGGAAGCCTGCATGGAGGAGATCCTCAAACTGAAATCCCTGCTCAGCACCAAGAGGGAACAGATTGCTACTCTAAGAACCGTCCTTAAGGCCAACAAGCAGGTAAGTAGATCTGTTTTGACTTGTCTGCTTAGACAGGCAGAACGTCTGTTTTATGACATCTATCAGTTCCAAGCATTCGCTACTTTTCCTTGAAAGAGTGAAACAAAAGAAGAGGATGTCAGCTATTTCAAGTCTATTCAGCTGTTGTAGCAAATGTGTGGCAGACGATCTCTGTAATAAGACAGCAGTCTTGTGTCAGCTGCCCAGTGTCTGTGTGGTTTGGATGGCAGAATAACACCGTAACCAAGACAGAGTGTGTATCTAGTTACTCTGCCAGCCGTTTAAAGTATGCTTCTGGTTACTTAGTTCCATGAGACATGAAAGCCCCTCATAAACCACACACCTAGCTTTTAAACCAGAAACAACAGCTGTCATGAAGTGTTGTGAGACGCTTTCCTTCTGCTTGCCGGCCCACCTTAGTCACATACATGTGACCAAATAAAGGAACTCCATATTACCACAATTAGACTTCTTGTAACAGGAAATAGACTCCCAGACTCCTTTCAGCTGCTCTGACCCCATATGTTCTTATTGTTCACTGACAGACAGCTGAAGTGGCTCTGGCCAACCTGAAGAGCAAGTATGAGAATGAAAAGGCTATGGTGACAGAGACCATGATGAAACTGAGGAACGAGCTCAAAGCACTCAAAGAAGATGCCGCCACCTTTTCCTCACTCCGAGCTATGTTCGCCACACGGTAAGGAACATGCACCAAAAAAATGTTTAACCACTTCATCATTACTTTCCCTGTAATAACACTAATGTATATCCACATGACATGGATATTTGACACATTTTGTATCATCTCATTGTAATACGTTACTGTCCATAAGAGGCTACATCAGCATACATATATTCAGCATATAAAGACAAAACACACCCATTAGGTAAAGTTAAGATTAAACTGTAATCCCACTGAATCCATATCATACACTGGCTCTTCCTCTGTAGTATTTCACTGTAATCTCTGAGCCTTCTCAAGCAGCAGTGATACCAACTACAGATCACAGACGCTACTGGGTCTTATTTAAATATGGTGTTTAAGTGATGTTTTTGACAGCAACTTGATGTGTGTGTGTGTGTGTGTGTGTGTGTGTGTGTGTGTGTGTGTGTGTGTGTGTGTGTGTGTGTGTGTGTGTGTGTGTGGATTAAATGGCCTGACACACTTGCTAATCTTTCTGATTTCAAGCCAGAGAAGCTGGTCAAAGGTTCTGTGCATAATCCCACCTCAGCTTGGTCTGGATTATAGACTCAGCCCACCACTCATAGTAGACAAACACTCACGTGCTGTTTGAGTATTTATGTATATGTATTTTAATGAGTGAGTGGATATTTTTTTCTGCTTTTACGTGTCATTTTAAAGCATGAAAAAATGAACATTTATCTTATACACTTTCTTTCAGCTTCTTTTGTCACTGTATATTCTTAAAAATGTGATACCCACATCAATATCAGATCCACACCAGCTAGATGGCTACCATGAGATGAAGAGGCACTCTTTCTTCTTAAAACGCCTCCACGATCCACAGCAAACCTCAGGATGCACATAGATTGCAGAAGAGGGAGAGCAGGAAGAATAGGGTGGGGAGAGACAATATTATTAATGTAGGTTTCAGAGGCTACAGGGAATGTGTGGGCAGCTCAGTGCCCCTCATCTTACCCATATAGTAATTCAATACCCATCCCTGAAGTGCACTTGCTGAAGTAACTCCATATACCGGCAGTGGCTAATCAATTAGTAACAGTAGGAAAACTCCTCAGTCTGCAGATATAAGAGTTTGTGTTGTCATGAGCTTTGGCGCACTGCAGAACCAGATGGTTAGAGTGTGTCGGTGTCATACTAAACTATTTGAACCAGATACAACCAAGGCTAATAGAAAACCAGAACTTACTCCCACTAATGATAGAAGACTTTAGTATTATTTCCTTTTACCCACTGGGATCTTATGAGTTGTATCACTTAGCATTGTGTAGCAGTGCCAGGAGGGTATGAGAACACTGTACAATGACACCAGAAGAGGCTTTGTTGAGTCTGTTTCTTTAAGCCTCTTATGCAGGGGATGCTTATGATATTGATAACACATCACAGGTCATTGTTACTTCCACATCAACACATGTTTTGCTTGTTCCACTGATGATGATGTTGCGGAGGTTTACACCCCACGAAGCTGTCACAGCTCATGTATAAATTACTTTGAGCCTGTTTATGAGTTTCATGTATTGGTATGTAAATTTAGTCCTATATGGTGCATCACTGGGTCAGAGGAGCTTTTGAGAGGCTGAGGGACTCAGCCGGTCGAGGTTTCCCACACTCTCCCCCCTTTGTATCCTCAGCTCCCCCCCATCCTCCTTCACTGCTAAACACCCGGTTCTCTAGTCATCTGGAAAGGAAAGAGAGGAAGAGTGTAGGCTTTCAGTTAAAGCCCACTACAGGATCCTAATTTGACAGTCTTTTTAATGGTAATCACTATTCTGGCAAAGATTGTAAAGGTGGATTTCTGAGACTCTTGTATACAAATGTTTGGTCTTTGACAAAAAGGGGAGAGAGAAGGAGTGGAATGGAAAGAATATGCCGGTTTCATGTGCATTTGTGTGTTCACATACTACAGCCTGTGACTCTCATTGATCAGTGTTTTTTGATTTTCCATGAGAATCTGGTGAGAGTTGTACAAAGCCCAACAGTTTTTAAGCGTCCTTTTGCGTTTCTCTCAGTGCGACTCTCCAGCTGCAGTCTCTGGTGTCCTGTTAACAGTTAAGCTCCAGCCTGTAACATTCCTGAGACATGCCTCAACATGCTCCGGCTCACACTGATTAACAATCAGAGCATTAAGTGAAGTCACGTTCTCCACTGAAACATATACATTCAACCATTGTGCTGTTCTGTTGTTTGTCCCATTCCCTTTGCGTTGTTCCTTCTTTATGTTTGTTAGCTCCTCTGTGCTATAATATCCATCCCACCGTGACCAATCAGACCGCAGACAAGAAAAAGGTCTGAAACAGCTGCTGCATGTGTCACGTAGACATTCATTCTGAATCATGTCTACATCAACAGGAGCAGCGCAGCACCATAGTTCCCTTGTGCAACCATGTATATAACACTGTAGATCATCACAGCAAGATTCAAAGTATTGTTTGTGAATTATGTGAATATGATGGAAGTTCATCCTCAAAAGGCTAACAGCCGCCTCCAAGCCCCCCTGAGTCATTGTGCCACCACACACAGCCATCCAAAAAAAAGCTCCCATTGTATCCCGTCAGTCTGTAGAATAGACCCCCCTGTATTTTTCCCGGGAAAAATGCACGCCCTTCTCAACCCCCTTTGCAGGAGGGAGGTTGAACCGTCTGAAGGGCGACAATCCCCCCACCAGGTCCGCCCCCATCTCATACTAGGTTTAATGAAGCAGCACTGATCTCCATTGTCTGGGTGTGTGTCCCACTGGGAATCAAACTGCATACAGAGGAGGGAGGGTATGGTTTATGTTTGTATGGTGGTCTGTCGAGGTTAGAGTTCACATGGCTACAACCACGTGGAACTCCAAACATCACAGCCAAAATATCAGCAATATATCGAATTAAAAATCCACATTATTCCCCGAGAGGTTTCATGATTAATAAAAATGCATCATATAAAAATCTGTCACTTATATATCAATAGTTTTACAGTCTTATGTTAGATATATTTTTATTCAATTGTGTTTTTGTATCCAGCTTCATGTAGCCAGAAAACAATAGGTTATACTCCTAAATCATCATAACAATGAAAAATCAAGATTAAATTTTTTTTCCTGTAGCTCTAATTCTGTCCCATTTGGCCTTTGTAAATGCATTTCTATATTTCATTATAACTGTATTCAGTTTAACATGTTGTAAGATGCAAAAAATGTTATTTCATTAACCCATAAAGACCCAGTGCTTCTTTTATGGCAGTTCCAAAATGATTTGTTCTCTCTATTTAACTTTTCATATATTTTTTTTTTTTCACTTTTTATTCAATTTTAACTTTTACAAATGAACAACGAGCAAACAAAAAAAGGTATTCATTGCCATTTATTGTAATAATCTCTGTATTTTGCATTTTTTCCTATATTTAATTTACTGATCATGTAAATGTTCATAAAAACTCAGATTAAAGTTGAGGGTTATTATATCAGAAACAGAGAAAATTTACGAAAAAGGGACTTTTGCATCAAAAATATCAATAATTAACATAAAAATAAGTGTCTCCATGCTATCATTTGTCAAACTCCATCGGTTTTACAGATGAATCTTTGTTGTAGAAGATGATGGTGTTTCCATGTTCACTATGGAGTCTCTGAACATCCTAATGGGTTATACTGTATCTGATGACCATTAAAGGTGACAAACTGTATTTTACATGAATCATTTTAACATATTGATAGGATTAGTGGATCAGAAATTATTGAATATTTTAGATCTGTAGATGATTTTAGTTGCCAGTGGCTGTTTGGGTCTTTACGGGTTAAACAAAAAAAAAAGAAGGGAAAATAAAAAGCTTCACAAAACCTGATAATAGGAAAAAATATGTCTAAGTTGGTGCTTGGATGTCACATTGCCTCAATAATAACATCTATGTCATTTTTTTTCACATGCCAGACTGTTATAGGTTGCAATCATTAGATTTTTGTGGTTTTGCTTGTGCTTTACATGTTTGTAGTTGCCCCAAATGAGGAGGGTGTTACCAAAAACAATCAATACTTTAATAGCAGATAAAGGATGAGTGCACTGTAGAGGGAGGCTGCTGTTAAATGATGTCTGAGCGTTTCTTTTCATGCAGCACCGTTGGCGATACAGACTAGTGTACCCAGCCCCGCCCTGAACAGAGGTGTGTCAGTCATTACTGAAGAATGCCATTCAGATTGCTTCGTCAGCGCAATATAAAATAGGGATGAGAGGAGCGGGATGGAGAAAGTGACAGATGCAGACAGACAGACGACGATAGTAGCAACAGCGTTATAGAGGAAAAACAGGCTGAGACTTGAGATAAGAACCGGGAGAGAGGGTGTGATTGACGCAGACATGAATGAGAGAGTGAGGCGAGGAAGATGGAAGAAAAAGGAAGGGTGGGAAGAAGAGACGAGTAGCAGATGGAGAACGGATATGAACCCCCACCACCTCGAAATCCCTGAGGATGACCCAGTTTTTTTATACCTGTCCAGCCGCAGACTCATACTTTAGAAGGGCACTAGGAGACAGGTGATAATGCCGCAGTGCAGCACCCAGTGTGAAGCGTTAGAATTTATATCTTGTGCCGTTTCACTCAGATATTAAGACTGGAAGAGACAGATAAAAATGATGATGTCTGGAAAAGTGGAGATGAGGTATAAACAGATACAGAATATCCTCATAATCAATTTCCATCTGTCTGAGCCCCCTCCCAAGCCCTCTCCTCAGGTGACGCAGAGAGGATCTTCTCAGTAACCCCTAGCTTAATGCTTTCATCCTGTGTGTGTGGGTTCTATTCTTAACCTGCACTGTACATAAACTCTTCATATTAGTGTGAAAGTGTACGCTCACCTGTTCTGGATGTTATGGACAGCCTGTAGCAGAGGTGATGAACACCCAAGAATTGTGAATTTTTAAATCGTCTATGTTTTGTGAAGGCATTTTGAATATACAAAGTGAATTAAGTATTGTATGAATTGATGTAATATAATAATAATATATCACCATATATTCAAGTCAGACACTTTGAAGTGACAGGAAAAATACTGCTTTATCCTCTAAACTGACATAAATATAGATGAAAGTATCTTAAATTTGTGGTTGAAAATGACCAATTCAATTGTCTCAGTTATCACACAATATACAATGTGCTGACTGTGCCAATTAAACAATAAATAAACAAATAAAACAAAATAGTAGTAATAATGATGATGTTGATAATAATAATAATCAATCCACCTTTATTTGTAAAGTACTTTAAAAAATGAACCAGTGGACCAAAGTGTACAGATGAATAAATAAAAAACCAAATAAAAGAACAAAATACAGCAATAGAAAAAAAAAAAACATTTAAAAAAAGCTGTCCAATTAAAAACAATACAATCAGTCAACCAATACTATAGTAATCTCATCATTATCCATTTATGAAAATCAATACTTCATCTGTATTGTCACTTTCCTAAAATAATTTTCCAAGTCATTTTTCCAGACTTTTTAGGAAAAACAAAGAACGTAACCAGAAAATGAGTATATGATGATTCAGGCAAAACAAAAAAAAAAGTAATTATTATTAAAGAATCACTTCGGCAATTATTTTAGGTCATGACGATATGCAAGTAGCCTCTCAGTTCTGTGCTGTGTAACCCAATGGCGCCACCTGCTGGTGGCTGAGAAACCTGTATAAGTAGGCAAAAGGTCATGATTGGATAAAACAGTTGTTTTTTTTTTAAGTTTTACTCTGTGAGTGTTGGTATTTTTTTCTAATATGCAGAAAAATATATCATATTGTTATTGTTTTGTGGGATTTCTAATAAATGTATTGCTCATACAACAGGAAGCCAAAGAAATTGTATTTGCTGAAGCTTCCACACACACATTTGATGAACTGTTAGTGCCCTCTGGTGGAATAACAGGAAATAACTATTACTTCTGCTGATGCACTCCTGTTCCAGTTCAAAGTGAATCCTCTTGCACCTGACACCGCATGTCTCTCTGTGTCCTTCTTGCAGCTGTGATGAGTATGTGACCCAGTTGGATGAGATGCAGAGGCAGCTGGCTGCAGCAGAAGATGAGAAGAAGACCCTCAACTCCCTGCTGCGCATGGCCATCCAGCAGAAACTGGCCCTGACGCAGCGTCTCGAGGACCTGGAGTTCGACCACGAGCAGACGCGTCGCGGAGGAAACACAGGCAGGGTTAAGACCCGCAGCAAGGCTACCAACGCCACTGCCAGCAACCCCCACGTAAGTCAGAGTCTCACCTGCTCTGGCTCCGGCCGACCTGAGCACAACAACGCCATGCCCAATGGCATTATGGGAGGCCCGGTGGTCTTTTGCAGCGAGAAGTACAAGATCTACTGCGACTGAGGCGGCTGGGATGCCTGCAAAGGACTGCTGTGTACAGAGGGGAGGGGTCCCACGGGCCACACCCTCCCTGCCTTAGTGTTCAAAGAGCCCCACTCGCTCGCTTAGCTCCCTGGCCAGCCTGCGCTTATGTAGGGACTGCTGTGACTAACCAGCTGCTTGTGTCTGCTAGTGTAAACGCTTAGGGGAATGCAGATGTATGTACAGTGTGCACTAGACGTTTGGACTGTAGTAGACATATATGGCATGTGGATCGTAGGACCCCAGTTATATTTGGGGTTTTGTGGATATTATGGAGTGTCTATTCTTTCCGCTGTCGTGGTGCTGTACGTATGATGTAAAAGGTGGCAGCTTTCGTGCTTGTTCGTTCTGATCCCCTGAGTGTGTTGCCTGGTAACAATAACACATTGTTGGGATGTGGACTCGTATAGAGGATGTCCAACTGAGGGTTTTGTGACTAAATAAGACATCCTCTGTTCTTCAGTTCGTCTGTTGGCATTGGTGCTCCTTTAAGAAAAAGCCCCCGTCTCCCCCTGTACCCCAGGACTGACCTGTGTCCAGCAGCCCACTGAATAATCAGGTCACTCGTAAATGTTTACAAGAAGATAAAGGAACAAAAATATGCAATCTCCTCCAGCATTCTTGCTCGAGGAGCAGAAAATGATTTTATACAGAAATTCAAAAACTCATAAGTGGGTTTGCTGATGGTTTTTTGATGAAATTGCTTGGGCAGAAAAGGAGCACCTGTGACCACAGGTGTTTATTTCAGGATCATTTGGAAGCTGTGATGCTAGTACACCAATACGATAGGGTCTGTAGAATCGCATGGCTTTGCAGCTGAAATGCTTATGAGCTTTTTAACTGTTTTTCTGTTGTCAGGAGTGTGGTACAAGATAAACACATGTACTACAGGGCTCTACATTGTTTAAAAAAGGGGTTATTTGGTGTCTGGTGAAATACAGGAGGGCTATTCCATGTGACCCATCATGTTGCTATGGATTTCTTTCAGAGCCATATAATGAGAGAAAGTAAGTCTGACAAATCGAATTTCACATCCAAATTAAGTGCACTTCAGCATAGGTGCCTCAGGTTCCTACTTCCGTTAAAATGGATCTAATGATTACTGTGAACAGAGATACAATATAGTTTTGACCAAAAGGTGATTTTTTTTTTTTTAAAGTGAAGCAAATCTTAATAAGAGCACAAATCAAAAAGGCACCCACATCTGGATGAATAAATCTGCAAACAAAACCAACTGACATCACTCGGCAAAGTGCCTGTCACCCCCAAACACTTGATATATTTACCTGTGTGTTGATGTAAAGCCCTGTCCTTGTGTCTCCACTCAAGCTTACACATTACTCTTCTTTCTTTCTCACCTCCCTACTTTTCCTATCCTCTATTTTTGGAAGATTACTCTGAGCTCTCACAGAATTTCTGTGCAGTTATATGGCTAAAAACCCTTTCCTCATGTCTCTAATCCATGTCTTGTTGCTCGGTCGCTGTACAACGACTTTCTCTCTTTTAGATTGTCAGCAGCTTGCTCCCCCAGCACCATCATTCCCTCTTTAACTAGAATGAAGATGTGGGGAAAATTGCCCTCTGAATATATTTGTCAGGTAACGTCCTCACATACGATGTGTTCTCCGATTCTTGCCTGTGTGTACATCAGCATTTTAAGTGAATGGCCCTCATGTGTGTATTCTGTTTTGAAACTTTGCAAATGGAGGGTCATTCATTTCTTTTTATTTGTGTGTGGTGTGTGAGGACAAAGCGATGTACTGTTTTAGTATCCACAAAAGCTTTAACCCCTTGCAAGCTAGCATCACGCAAATAGAAAAAAAAAATGTGGGGCTTGTGTTTAATAAATCCATGTACTGCTTGTGGATCATAGACACATTAGCTTTATGATGCTAAAAGCAGGGTTGAAATGAGGATTTCCTGCAAGATTGATCAAATTATGCTTTTTTCTACTACTACTAATAAGAACCTATATATTATACTATATATTCTTAATATCATCACGTTCAGGTTATAATCTTGCAGGATCCTATCACAGTATTCCTTCCTCTTAGATATAAAGAGAGAGAATTCTTACAGTCAACCCTGCTTGAGTGTGCATCCATAAGTCACAGCACACTGCATGGAGACCAGGCTATCGTACACATAAGGGAAAAAGAAAAAAAAAAACAGCCTCCGTAGAGGTACATCACTACATTTGAGATTCACGTAACTTCCGAGTACGATATATTCTGTTTCTATCAGTTTGCGCTGAAGGAAAAGAGGTTTTGGGAGTAGAGGAGGGAGAACTACTCATGTTATAAACCAGCTCCTGAGAGAGGAGATATGAGAACGCTAGACATACTGGTGGAGGAAGCCAGATGTCTGGCTCAGAGCTGAACTCTGATACTGTGGAGAAATAAGACCAGGGGTTTCCAGAAGGAGAAACCCCTGGTAATTTTTGGAGGAAAAATAAAAGACTGGTGGTTCAATCGACCAGAGGACATTGATTCCAATTAGTCGAGCCCCTTCCCCTTGTACAGGCTCTGTGGAATCACAGAGCAGTAGATAGACCCCAGGATGTGATTGTTAGTAGGATCCCCGCTTCCTAAACAGTTTCTACTCCAGCTCCATCTAATTTGGAATCAATGTCTGGCTTATACCGGTGTCATTACTGCATGCCACCTGAAAAGCTCCTCCTACCTCTGCCTGCAGGCTCCTCCCACTTCACCTTTATGTTCCTCAACATGTATTCTGCATTCAAGTTTCTGATTTCTCGTAAGCCTGCATGACACGACCCATTTTTTTCCATTAACTTTGCATGACATTTGAGAAAAACCCCTCTCCCATGGCTCAGGTTGTGGGATGTGGCTTCAACAGGTTGTGGTACTTGTGACTTATTGGCTTCCTAACTGCACCTGCTGGTTTTCTAATATCTAAAGGAGACTTTGTGGAGAATGCGCTGTCACTTCACTTCCAGTTCCTCAGAAACCTATCGTTGATCTGACAGAATCGCTCCCAGCTTAACATCCTCAGCCTCAGGGCTCCTAACTCGGCCTCCGTTGCTTTGACTAACTACAGCCGCCGTTTCCTGTTGTCTGTGTGGATGATGATGACCAGCTGCTCGCCGTGTTAACAGCCGCTGCAACATGACAAAGAATGCCAATGCTGATCATTTGTTTGTTTCTCCATTTTGCAGTAATTACAGTAGCTCTGCACGGCTGACGAAGTACCAACACAAGGTCCGTTCTCACTGATGATTGAGTTCGCCGAAAAAGAGTTAGCAATGTAGGCCATTTGGACCCGAAGATAAGAAAAACAAAACAAAAAACTAAACACTGAATTCAAGTCAAATCAACTGATCCTCCTTCACTTTTTTTTATCGGATATTTAACACCTTGTGGAATTGTCTCGTATGTTCACGTGCTGCTACTGGAAGCCAATTTCTCACAAGTCCATTCAACTCAATCTAATCTTCCAATTTAACCTTCCAATGGAAAGCCAAGGGTCATGGGGTCATTTCTCAATGTAAGCAACAAGCTGTTTGTCTGATTTTGTTTTTATTTTTTAGTTTATTATTTTCTTAATCTGTGCACTTTCATTATATAGGATTATAACAGACTATTATTAACCTATAGAAAAATGTGGTAGTACTATGGTTTGTGAGTTATTCAGTATAGGCTGTAAGATGATAGGAAAATGCGTCCTCTCGAATTGTCTGAATTTAAGACGTTGGGCTCCACAAACCACAGATCTACTATTCTGATTTTATCCTCAAGAGTTTATCCATCAAGTAATCATCCTTAAATTGTTTTGTTACGTCATATTATATGCTGTTTGTTTTCCTTTATGTTCGTTCTACTGCCATATTCTATACAAAAAATCCAGGGTGATCAAATTCTGGGGTTTTTTCATGTATTTATTATTCCTAGGAATAGTTCAAAATAACACAATGAAACTTGACAACGCTCTAATTCAAATAGGTAAGTTGTGTTTTGGGAAAAATTGAGTGATGTGATATACTTTTCCTAGCTTCTTACCGAGGGCGTTCCACTGAAATGGGATCACTGACTTTCAGAATTCTCTGCAAGTGCGACAATTAAATTCCAAATTGGAATTGTTTCATTCTCTCTTCGTTTATCGTGCCAAATCTTGGTACACCGTTTAGGTTGAAAAGAATTAAGACTCCGAAAGAAAGAAAACAAGCCGAGAAAAGGTGTTGTTTGGGCCATGGTTCTCCAATGCGAGCGCTGGGGTTTTGTTTTTGGTTTGTTTAGTTCTTTGTTTCTGACCAGTAGTGCCTTTCATTGTTTCAAGGGAGAATTTTAGAATAGTGTTATGTTTTCTTGATTTTTGTTTCATAGGTGAGGACTTCGGGTTCAAAATGACTGTGAGCAGCAATAAGTGCAAAGGGAATTTAACCCTTTCTGCATGAGTGAGATGATAGTTTTGAAATTAGCTCAATAAAACTGACATTGTATTGAATTCTGCAGGTCAGTGATCCGCTCAATTAATTCAGGGGTATTAAGAAATGGTTGTTTTTTATCAAACTTTGGGAACCAAAAGAAATCCCTTTGGCCTCCTGTTATTGAACAAAATGCTCCAAACATCTGTAATGTGTTGGGGTAGATCAGTGTGTACTATTGGAAACATCTACATATCTCTAGCTTTGTTTGGTGAAGGTAATGTGATATCAATAGTATTGTTGAAAAATGTGCAGAGCGCGCATTTTATATTTCTTTTTTTTTTGTCCAATTTGAGTTTTGTTTGTTGTTTTCTTTTTTTTATTATTATTATTGAATCTTTTTTTTTACATCATTTTTAAGCATTATGTTTTCAGTAAACAGAAAACAAACTAAGCATCAACAAGCTTGAATAGTGCCATTATAGCCAATGCTTGTTTGTTGAGGCGTTAAACTTACCAATAAGGACAAGAAGCTAAAAAATTAAAAGTGCAATTTAGATACTGTTTTACATTTTTTTTAAAAAGAAAAGGTTTTCTGTTTGCTGGAAGCGATAGCATTGTGATAATAAATTAGCTGTGCAAACTTTATATTGTCATATTGTGTTTCAGTATTGATCCATAATGAAAGTTTGATATCTTTATATGAAATAACGACTTCACCTGTATGTTGGTATTTATTTGAATTGTCATGCAGTACTGTATTCTTATCAATAATGTGCATTATGATTAGTGGCATATTGATCCAAGCTAAATGTCATATGCATGTTTCCCAGTTATGGGACCTTTACACAGAGTTGAAAACAAACATGTAAACTTTTAGCAGGGTGTTAAAAAAAAAAAAAAAATGAGAAAAAAAACATAAATGAGTCGAGGTTTTGGTCTGATGTATTACTGCTGAACTAATCCTGTAAAAGCGTTTGTTTGTTTTCCATTAGAGAGGTGGTCTGTCTGTCTGTGTAAAGGTAGTCATACTGGCTAAAATCAATAAATGTGACTTAAGTTCCAAGTTTGTGTCAGTGTTGTTATTTATAGCTCAGCAACAGCAGATAAAGGGTTAAACGTGGAAGCATGCGGCCCTGGTGTCTCCTCAGAGCGTTCCCAGCTGGAAGTCAGGGGCAGGGGAACTTCCCAGCTGTCTGAGCGGCTCCAGGACATGATCACATTTCACACAATGCACAAAAACACTTCCACCTCCTACTAAACCCCCACAACTCCACACCAGTGTTTCTCCCTCTCTCTCCTCCTGTCTTTTCTCTGCTGTCTCACTTAAAGCCTCGCTCCTCCTCCTCCTCGTTTTTCCCATTTCTCTTCCTTTCCTCCCCTCTCCCTGCCTTCCCAAGATACGCCTACGCACTGATCGGAGCCAGTTTGTTTTGACCTTTGGTACACCCGACACTTCCTGTCCAGCCTCTGGAGACCAGGCGCTCTGCCCAATTAGTGCTGCGGTTCTCTCTGCACTGATTTATAATAAAGACAAAAAAAATACTGTAGGCCTCTTTCAAAATCAACACAAAACTGTAATTAGCAGAAACCCATAAGGGATTCTGAGGTACATTACGAAGTATTTGATCTGGAAAGATGGGTGCGTGAAGGATTCTATTATATTGTATATAATTGATATTATTATTATGTGATTAGTTTTTCTTTATTTAACTTTTCTTAAGTTATTTATCAATATTTACTATAATATAATCCTCTGTATTTAGTGTTTTGTCAGTGTAAATTAGGTATTTTCCTATATTTAATCAGTTCATCATGACTTTTCACTTTACTCATTGTATTATAAAAACCTTTATGATGCAGGATTTCAAGAGACAGTACAATTTCCCCCACTTGTTTTCACTTACGCTTGTTGGATTAAATCCCCTAATGTCTGACAGTGAAATTTGGACATTGTAAAAAAAAATTAATTAAAAAAAAAATTACCTTTTGTTATGAGAGAGCAGGCTGCCACACTGACGAAACAACTACAATGCTAACAGCTGTTCCTCTTCTCAACCTTTAAAACCCCAAATTAATCATATTATTAATGATCGTGTCAAACTGTGATTTAGTACAGTGAAACCAGTGGCTACCATTGACCACAGTTTGGCTGATTGAATGTGAATGACAGCCTATTAATGACAGCAGTTCACTGACAGCCAATGACATCACTGTAACAACAGTGCAGCCTTTGTTGGTGCCAGTCTCCTCTTACATCCTCCCCACCCATTGCTCAGCTGGCAAAGGATATATGGGTCAGTGGGATTCATTCCATGGCATCAAGCCCGCTCTATTAATATGCAGGTGCTGTGAATATTCACTACTTGGAGGTAGGGGGGATCTTGCAGAGCAGCTGTTTCATATCTCAGATGGTGCACTATCAAGTTTCACCACTTGGGGTCTCTACACCACAGTTGTTGATGCACTTGCAGACAATTAATTTAAGGTCTGGTCTCAAAAGACAGGCCGAGTGTGTGTTTGCATTTACAAAGAGTCTTCTCATTGCTGACATGTGATAAATCCATGTGGAGCCTGAAGGAGCAGAGTGCATTGATCAGCTGCTCTCGATAAACAACAACCATCCTCACGTGGACAACTTTAAAAAAAAAAAAAGACATTTCTACACAGAAGAAATTATGCCATGAAGGACGTTAGAAAATTTATGACCTGTGAAGCGTGAGCTCAGCCTCATGAGGCGTTAAAACATTCCACAGTCCTGACACTGGATGTGGAGTATGAGTGTCCTCCCTACTGTGACTCATGGATCTGACCATAGATCTCTGCTGGTGTGGTTTCGACATCAGCGGTTGGCAGCAAAGGAATGTTACCATGTGATTTTACTCAAGTGTGATTGTTCAAATTTGAGGTACTCATACTCTACATGAGCACATATGTTTTATTCAGCCTCATACTTCTACTCCAGAGTCTTTCTAGGGCTCTGTTCTCCTCCATTACATCACAGAGGCAAACATTTTCCCTACATTACATTAGTCTGTCAGCTACTTTTCAGATTACATTTCTTTCATCCTCTTCCTGTCCAGTGAAAACCACATATCTCCAGATGTGTTAGATCTGAATGTTTGACATGAACTAAAGAATTAAGCCTTCCTTTCTATGTGAAATTTCCCCAAGGGTGGGATAAATAAAGTTTATTCTATTCTGTTCTAAAGAAAGTCCTCCTTAACCCATAAAGACGCAAACAACCCTCCAATTAACCAAAAACATCTACTGATCGAAATTGTTTAATGCCCACTGATCCATTAATCCTATCAGTACATGTAAATAATTGGTGTAAAATGCAGTTGGTGAAAACACTGTCATCTTCTACAGCATTGATTCATCAGTAAAACCAGTTTAATAAATAAATATTTATTTTATGTTCAGTTTATGATTTTTTTTTGCAGAAAAAGTCATTTTTTTCTTCAGTTTTCATTGTTTTGATAAAATAACCTTCACATTTACTCTAAGCTGTAATGCATTTACATGAAAATACATGATTTTAACTGGAAAAAACCATAAAATACAGAGGAAAATAGTATAAAAAGAGTGATAAATCACTTATTGTAGATTAAAATAGAACAAAATGGTACAATAGTAACACATTATAGCATTAGATGGAAAATACATTGTCACTAAACTGAAAACAGAGTTGTTTTCCATAACTTTATACAGACTCGTGGTTCTCCAAGGACAGTGACAGCACAAAGACATGACAATCACTTCCCAAAGTCTGGACTGGATCCTCCAGATGGGCTGAAGTTAGAAACAAGCATTATTTTTTTTTTTTTTTTTTTTTTGCATTTAATGTTCATATCACACGGAAAATTGAATCAAGACAAAATATAAAGATAATAACATTTTATTCTTTTTGGTTTATATAAATTGGTCAAAAATAATCTCGGTAATAAAGTATTTTAAATGTTAATGTATTTTATGGATGAACAGATTTAAGACCAAAATTAAAACAACACATTACCTCAAATACCCCAAAATTATATTTATAAAATATTTAACATTTCATATTTTTCATAAGTTCATAATTCATCAGAAGTCACAAATACCAACCAATATCTGACTTATATTTATAAGACATGATTAAAAGGTAATGTGTTTGTACAAATGTGCGCTTACAACATCTTTTAGCTGAGGCTTAGTGTGAACTGGATCTCAATAGGATGATTTATAGTTTTCATAAAGTGGGTTCCTACAGAGACTTTTGGGAACACAGTTAAATAATGTGATGGTCTGAAGTAGATTAAACCACCCAATAGTATAAAAAGTAGTGAAAACAAGTAATAAATAACTGATCTTAACTACAGGCTCAGAGTATTTCTTCTGTTCCTTCAGTTGGTGTCGTTACCCTGGTATCATCTGGTTAAGGTTAGACTCAGAAAATAGTGTTAATTCAACCAGTAGGAAGCGTTAATTTGCACCTAAAAACAGTGCTTGTGCTGTAATGAATAAAGACTGGCACCCCATGCTAATGTGTGATTAGTGATATGATTGTCGCATTCAGAGCTTGAAGGTTTCAGGTAAGTGTGAAAGTAGAAGGCAGCTCATCTCACACCTTCCTCAGCCGACTTTCACACTCATCCTTCAGCTTGACTGCTCATCTACCACTCCATTTTCTTTCCTTGTCAGTTCTAATTGTCTTTAACAAACAACTCCTCCCCCGTCAGTCTCCCATCCTCACCTCTCTTCCTCAGTTCCTTCGTTCTTCCTTCCTCTCTGTGAATGCTGTTGTTTGCCTCTGTACTGTGCTTATGAAACCCCAGGGAAGCGGAGGAGAGGATGTCTCCCAGGGGGCTGGTTGGTGTTCTGCTTTCTGTGGACCAGCATGCCCCAGACTGGCTGACAGGCAGCTCCATGCACTCGGAGGCACTAAGAGGGGCACCGGGCCCCCGGTCTATTTAAAACACAAGTTCAGTCATCCACAAAACACTTAGCCTTTCAGACTCTGCACTGACATGTTCAGAATTATTCTCCACAGCAAAGAGGGTGAAAGTTTAATCAAAAGAAGAATGTGTGTTCTGACTTTGTATTCTGCAAAATAAAAGTCACATCTCACAGATCAGTAACTGTCAGTGAGCTACTATTATTGTGAGGTGTAGAAGTGATGTATATATGACTTATGAGAAATGAACACAGGTCAGTTAAGTGTTGTATTGCCTGACAAGCTGCCAGACAAGGAGGCATTATCATTAAAGGCCCAGCTGTTGTCTGTGCTGGTCTGAGGCAGACAAAAAGCGTGCAGCAGCCAGCCACAAAAAAAAGGGTTAATGACGCGTGACTGAGTTGACACGGGTGTCGAATAGGTGGAGGTTGGCCAAATAAACAAAGGGCGGAGAGAGGAAGGGTGACAGCTCCGAATAACGTGGCCCTGTGTTACATTTCACTTGAAATTAGCATTGAAAGCATTAGTCAAATTTTGTAAACAGAGCAAGATTTGCAAGGACATGTGCACATCAGTTTATTGCTCAGTTCCAATTATCAACAAAATATGCTTTCTAATCTTAAAATTTCAGACTTTTTCTACTACTACTACTACTACTACTACTACTACTACTACTACTTTTCACTTCATAAGTATGATATCTGAGGTTTTTGCACTGCAAGAGTCAAATAGCAGAATTCAAGGATCAGGGATATGTATGTATGTATGTGTGTGTGTGTGTGTGTATGTATGTGTGTATGCATTTTTGTATATGTGAGTGTGTGTGTGTGTGTGTGTATGTATGTATGTGTGTATTTTTGTATATATGTGTGTGTATGTATGTATGTATTTTTTATATGTGTGTGTGTGTATGTATGTATGTATGTATATATGTATGTGTGTATTTTTGTATATATGTGTGTGTATGTATGTATGTATTTTTGTGTATGTGTGTATGTATGTGTGTGTGTGTGTGTGTGTGTGTGTGGGTGCGTGCGTATCTATCTATTTATCTATCTATCTATCCTTTAAAGTAAATGTCTGGATAGTAGATGAAAAAGTTTTCAGTTTGTTCCTAATGATAAAAAAGTAGTCGCCCTAGTTTGAAGTCACATCACTGTGTTGTATCTGTAAAGTCACATCACTAAGGAAAGTCTTTACTGAATTATATATAAAGCAGAAGAGTAGTGATGATGTAAGTGTCTGCAGGTACCATCCAACTGAACTTTGAAGGAGACAGACCACACAGAGAATATTCAGTAAAAAAAAAAAACAAAACAAAACAAAAAAAAAAAAAAAACACAGCAGCAACAGAAACCACCATGTATGACTATAATGATCTGCAAATAAGACTGTATTTTCTCAACCCCTTATTGCTTATACAATGATGCACATGGGCAGCTGACAGCATTCATTCAACAGACTGGAAACCCAACATGATCAATTAAAAGACGAAGAGAAAGCCTGAGCAGTGACATGGAAACACTGTGCCAGTTAGTATTCAACTTCCCTGGCTCTTTTTCCACACTAATAGGCAGCTGTGGAGTTTTCAAAGCAGAGCTATCTCTTGAAATAGGCCTCATCTTTTTCATGACTTCACGTGACGGCCCATGTCATGCCTCTGTGCCTATGGGCAAATCATGGCTGAGAGTACAATCCTCCACTGAGACGCAAACTTACTTAAGCGGGCACGCAAATGTCAGAGAAAATGACTACAAATGCTAAATGTAGTCATGAAAACGTGTGGGATGTGCATTTTAATAGGAGCTTTTTTAATTGGAGCTCAGCTGTATTGTAGATTAACATTCAATGAATGGGTCGACGTGCCCGCGCCGAGCACCGAGTACGCGCATTTTCTTTTTTCCAGCGGCAGAGAGGACAGAGTTGTGTTTCTGGGGAGGGAGGAGAGAGGAGACTTCATGAAGGACTACACAGCTCTTATTCTGCGCAAAAAAAAAATGACCCGAGTAAAATTTCTCGCGTCCGTTTGGGAATCATGAAGTGTCCTTAGTGGAAGTTTTTTTTTTATTATTAGTCCGCGAACAGGAAAAAGGAGGCTCTGAAGTGGAGACGCTCCTCCGAGTTTCTACCGTACGCAGGGGCCACTGTTGGCTGGATCACCGAGAAAAGGACGGGTTCAGCAGAAAAAAAGACCGGAGAAGAAGTTTGTGCAGGATGCAGGGGGTTTCAGCCACTGGTAAGAGAACCGCTCTGATAAAGGCGGACCCTTCCTTCTTTTCTCTTGCGCTCTTAAAGTTGTTTCCAAACGGCTACAGCTGCTATTGCGCACAGGCTTTGGATTCCACAATGCTTTTGCCAGCTGTCAACAAGGCAGCTGCAGGCCTGCGTCAAGTCCAAAACAACCTAAAGAGTTGTTTTGCTCGTATTTATGGTCTATTGAAAAGCTCAGCCGACATGGCAAGAATAGGAGAAAAGCCGTGACAAACCACTAAAGAAGTAGCTCTGCTCCAAACTGACGCATTACCCCCTCCCCACACACACATACACACACTCCTATACAGAGAAACTGTGACTGTATGTGTCCAAAAACCATCCTCTGACCCCTCTGAGTCTCCATGATGGTGATCAGAAGTGGAGTCATTCATCCATATGTGTGTGTGTGTGTGTGTCCTGGGTAGAATGTGATGTAAGTGCAGGAGTGTGTGTTTGTGATGCAGGGCTCATATGAGATTAGAGATGTGTTGAAAGTGTCTCCAAGTTGTTTGTCCATCTGTCATGCTGGATGACTGGTGTTTGTGGAGGGTGTGTAGGAGTGTGTGGTTTCCGTTGTGTATTATGTGCAGTCAGATTTTTAATTATGAGAACTATGAGAGCTTTATTGTATTGCATTTTAATCACAGGGGAAGGGTACAGTCTGAAAGGGCTTGTGTATTGTCTGCTTTGTGCACTCCATAGGTGGTGTGTTATGCCTTTTGGGTTAATTTTCTGAAGACAGATTGGGGGAAAGTGCCCCAGCACCTATTAGCTAACCAAGATGAGTTACTGTGAGAGCCAGACTTGGAAATCAGATTGAGTTTTAAGCTTGTTCATAGTCGACGGACCCTGAGAATAAAGTGCTAGCTTGCAGACAGAGAAGGGGGAGGGTAATATAGAGGGTGATAGAGATGAAGTGCTGATGGGACGATATCAGGCTGCAGCAGAGGTGAGCTATGCAGAGAGAAAGAGAGTGTATTTGTTGTGAGACTCGGGGGAGGAATCGATCTGCCGTCCTCCTGGCTGACTTTCTTTTTCCGGCAGTCCAGCAGTGTATCGTTTCTCTCCCACACACACACACACACACACACACACACACACACACACACACGCACATGCACATGCACACACTCTTTCCCAAGGCCTTGCTCTTTGTTTTTTTGTACTTCCCTCTTTCTCTCCCACACTGTCCAGGATCAATCTCTGCCTGCTTAAACCCCCTCCCCAGCAAATACACACACTCACACATGCACACACACTATTCCCTGCATCTGTCACCAGATGAAATATATATGTTGTTTTTTTTTTCTGTTCAGAAGTTCCCTCAACTCGATTCCTTCCACATGGGAAACCCACCAACAAGCATACTCTCTATTGCTTATTTTTTGTGTTTACGATGGGAGGGTCAAAAGGGTTGTCGACTCCTCGCATCAAATCATCGGAGAATCTATTCAAACAAACCACATCACAAATACAGTCAACTGCAGTGGGATAGATAACACATTTCTCACTTTCCACCTCAATCCTTTGAAATGTTTCCAATCTAATTCTGGCCCTAAACTCAGTGTCACACACTTCATTCTTAGTCATAAGTAGGTGAGTGTGTCTCCTCCTCAGATGTGGGACATTGGTGGTCCGTGTGTGGCGGCGACCCACTCCTCCAATATGGATGTCCTGCCCGGCTGTTTAGATTATTTATGATTAACACAAGCTATTGGGCCTGTCTGTGTTTAACCGAGCTAATGTAAACACCTCCCCTCTGTGTTAGATAAACACAGCACAGGAGCACGGTGAGAATATTATCTATCCAACATCCAACTCCCCATTCCTACTTTTTTTTCTCCCTTTTTTTGCTGTTGTTCTGACCTGCTTTATAGGCTTGTCATGGCTATATAGAGTCCTGGTCCAATGGTCGGATTACGCCTTAAGTGATGCTGACGGAGGCAAAAACGTTACTCAGACTCATGTATGCTGCCTCAGAGCATCAGTTGACTCCAGATGAGTGGTAAAGCATCGTCATCACGTCTCTGAAGGCCTGTCTCAGCATTCAGGTCGACCTCGGTGGCATTTAACTTGTCTCAAAAGCTGCGCACAGTGAAATCAGGTGTTTGCATATAGGACAGAGACCAGTGTCCATGAAGTCCAAAAAGTATGCTCTAAAGTGTGTGTGTGTGTGTTCAATCCAGTATGATCGGAAGTGGGCCTAAACTCAGTGTTACAGTAAAATAATAACAGTGGGAAAGGTAATGTTACATTAAGAAAGTGTTTACATCTATAAAGTTTCCTTAAAACCCTGAATAACATGAACAACCTGAAATTTCTGAAGAAAAATAAGTGCAATTTTAACATTCTGTTTCAGTTTGTCATTTACACTATATGCATTACAACCTAGAAATCACACTGTTTTTTTTTTTTTTTTAAGTTGTTTAAAAATGGAATTATGTATTTTCAAACATTTCAATGTGGTCTACATAAATCTGCAGTCTAAAATCCTGAACTAAAATGGTTTTAACTCCATTGTTTGTTAGTATCTTTAGTGTAATTTTTGCATTTCGCAAATTCATTCCAACGGGCTGGATTGGACCATTTTTGGGCCATGGACCGTATGTTTGACACCTGTGCTCTAAAGGGAGCTTTTGTGCGCCGTGTACACAAAGGTGGAGGGGGGTGGAGGGTGGGGGCCTGGGATCACCATGACTTTGACCCACTGTACATGTTAACGACAGCTCAACACTCACTCATCATGTTGACTTATGACGCTGTGGAGATGGGGACAGTGGTTAAAGTCTCTTAGGGGATATGCTCAAGCATGTGGTATGCATATGGTGGTGTGTTGTTTATACAATGAGACTTTTCCTAAAATAACTCCTAACTCTTTCACTTCGCTCACATCACAGTAGGCATGCGCAATTAATCATTAAAAGATTGCGAACTCGATTCACACATGTACGCGATCTTATATCTAAACATTCGATTCTTAAGCATTTTTATTTCATGCATTACAAACAAATGCCCACGAATGAAGAAGTGCCTCCTTCAACCAATGGTAAAGCATCTTTACAGCATGTGAGTCTGCTGCTGTCGGCTGCAGTTCAGTGAGGAAAGAATGAATTACAGTGGAGGAACGTCTGCGGTAAAGACAGTGAAATGGATGAAAACCCCAGTGGTGGTGGTAGAGTCACCCACCTGAACTCTGCCCAATAAAGGGTGGCATTCAGAATCAAATGTCTTGCTGTATCCACACACACACACACACACACACACACACACACACACACACACACACACACACACACACACACACACACACACACTCCACAGAAAAATTTCATTGTGCCAGCTGGGAACTTTCTTTGCACTTCTAACTTTCACAGATCAGCTGACGTCATTTACCATGTGTTCAGGCTACTTAGTGAGTGATATGACAGCTGCG
This sequence comes from Maxillicosta whitleyi, assembly GCA_029822895.1. Classification (NCBI taxonomy): domain Eukaryota; kingdom Metazoa; phylum Chordata; class Actinopteri; order Perciformes; family Neosebastidae; genus Maxillicosta; species Maxillicosta whitleyi. Next base: position 3,182,402 of record JAPSES010000236.1, read on the forward strand.
AATCAGAGGTAAAAGACCCAATTTTCCTTGACAGCAGTGCAATAAACATTTTGTGAAAAAAAAAAAAAAAATCATGCCAGAGAATCGTGATCTCAATTCTAAGCAAAAAAAAAAAAAAATCATTATTCTCATTTTTGCCAGATTCGTGCAGCCCTACATCACAGTATTGTTATGTATCGCAGTATATTGAGTTATGAGCTCTGTTTGTTATCGTGTTGCTGTTCTATCCCATACACAGTGTTAACATATCCACTCTCTTCATTGATCACACTTTTTTTTTTTTTTTTTTAGAACATTTTCTATTTAAATTAAGATTTTTGAATTAGGGACAGTAAAATGCTAAATAATCTGTGCATTTTGTGCAATATGGGATTATAACATTATCCACAATAATCTCCAGTCTTGTATTGTACAAAGTAATAATACTTCACTAGTGTATTCAAATGTATTTGGGGTGAATTTGTACTCTACTGATGAGCATTTTTTATTCTGTTTATTTTCACTTTTACTTCACTACATTTCCTAACTCAATTCCATACTTCTACTCTGATATATTTTAAATGCACAGTATCGTTACTCATTACAAAAAATAAATTAAAGGAAATTAAGTGTTTTCACCATTGAGATTATTGATGACTGCAACAAAGTCAGGAAGCTGATTTGTCATTGGGCCTAATGTGCATGTGCAAACGACGGTCCACGCTCAACATGTCAGGAATCTGTTGATGTGAATGAAAGTTGAATGAAGCTATGCCATAAAACGGGTTATTAAGCCAATGGTTTACTTTAGACTATGGATTCCTTGTTTATAAAGTGTAATGTAGGCTCCTT